>JAFIDM010000002.1:55245912-55297725 GCA_023159025.1 Thereuonema tuberculata
GGTGGGGGATAAAGCAAACACGATCAAACTCAACCAAGGCGGCATAACTACTTCTCAGAATTGAATTTTGTTTGCGAATTAATGATGTTTAATGCGCGTAGCACCACTACAGACTCGCAAGGGGGGGCGGAACGACAAGATTAGAGATTCTAAACAGCCAGGCAATTCCGAACGTAATAAGAGGCAAAACGTTTCGTAGAAGTATATCTTTAATGTTGCACATTAATTTTCGTCGAGCGATCGTGGTTTTACAGCGCTACTGTGCAGGGCATCATCATCACTCGCTACCGAATATCTAACACGTCCCATTACCAGACAGAGAGTTTTATTAAGCCATTCGAAACAATAACTGCTTCGGAAAATTCGATTCGCTGAACGATTTCCGCCAATGAAAAGAAATCACTCAGGAGAATCGTGAGACGCCTAAATAATAATAATACTCCTAATAACATTGTCTGCCTTCCATCAGAGCTAATCTACCGCAAACCATTTTCATTGGAGAATTTAGGCCTAATCTAAGTAAAAGTGTATCATTAGGCAAACGCCGGCAGGGTCATTTGTTTTCATTCCTTCGCCATTCCGTGAAATGAGTAAAAACGACAATTTGCCGAAATCACAGCAAATTTAGCCGTTATCTCAAACCATTTGCTGAGGATCATTTATCTATAAATCAAAAGGAAACCGTGTATTTGAGTGGTACAAATGCGCTGCCAGTTTTCAATTTGATGAAGTCTACATATGTGGGTCAATTTCTTACCAAGATTCGACTGTATTACCATCTACGATACTAGCAACCCAGCTTGAATATTAGTCACTGGACATTTACATACAAAAACGTGTTTCTATTTGCTGAATATTTTTAATTCTAACAGGGTCCTTAGCCTGATGCTGTTTTTTTAACTCATTCCAAACTTGTATCAACTCGAGATTAATGCAGGAAAATTCATAATGCATTTTCCTGAAATTTGGTATAGTAGAAATTAAGAGTTAATGAGTTATTTCAAGAAACAGCTATATATATATATATCTTAGAAGTGAAGATCAGCAATGGATTCTTATATGAAAAGATATTTTCAGACCAAGTGCTGAAGCACAGAAAAAACGTCCTAACGAATCACACATTCTCCCAGAGACGTAGACAGATTACTACCAGAAGATGTTTTATGCATATTTTTTTTTTTTACTTGCGATTCGTCTCTTAAGAAAAGTATCATTTCTTTTATGAAAATCTGGCTGTTATTACTTTTCTGTTAATTATGGGAAATTGGTTTACTTAAAATCCACGTCTTGCAGCTCTTTTACAGCAGTTACTTCAAGGTTAAATAGTATGTTTCAAATGTCTGTGGCCAACATATAACGTAGATGAAATGCTTACTTTCTATTGGATTAACTTGACAATGAATTGTAATTATTCATTGCTGCAATGGCCTACCAGAAACAAAGCAAATACGTCAAATTCAATAATACGTCAGTGTTTTCTTGGAAGCTGGTATTCTAGAACACATTGCCAAACTGCACAGAAGGTATTGCCAACTACATACATACACAATCATTTTTTTTTTTTAACATTCTGCTTGTGATGTATGATATAAAAGCGCTGTAACTTCGAATATCATATGAACGGCTACATTTCTGCACTGTCTATCAAATCCCCTGGCCTCCTCTTGAAAAACAATTTCTAACTTTCAGATCTTGCTTTTCTAAGTTTTGAACAATCGTAATTTACAAGCTTGTTCCAGAAAAGCACAGTTTTCTGCAAGGGATACAAATTGAACTTGGCCTCCAGCTCCAGCACCTGACCGTCCCTTACCCGCCCTCTGATTAGCCGACCTTTCGACCCCTTAATTCCTTGGCATTTCGTAGCTGCGAGCACACGACTACGGAAAATCAATCGCTCAGAACTAAAACAGCACCAGTAAGACAGGTAGAAGATGTTGACACTAAATGATAAGGCGAAATTCTGCTTCGAACGCTTCCAAGTAAATAAGACTTGCTGAATATGCAATCGCAGGCCCCGGGCTAATGGGGGACTCGGCGTTCGTCGTCGGTGTTTACACTGGCAACGCTCCTTCCCCAATCGATATTCCCTCAATATTCAAAAGGGGAAGGTTTAGCAAAATTTAATATCAGATACCATTATTATTTCAAGAAGACATACGAGAACACTTCTCCAAGAAGAACACAAGCCTATAATCCGATTATCTACATCGGAAACAAAATTATTAATATGGTAAAGGGATCTTGATTATGGACGGACCTAAAAGTTACAATCTGCTAGCCTTCAGAATATTCACAGGAAATTATTATTTTACAAAATTTCCTGGCAATTTTCAGCATACTTCACAGAGAAATAGAGTTAACACTGATAATAACAATTTGAATTAGAACGAAAATTGAGTAAGATTGAGAGAAAGCCCTGACAGGCTGCGAAACTTGTGTCATTCCTTTTAAGCATCTCATTCCCCCTTTAAAGGCATTCATTTCAAGAATTTTCAAATGCAGCATATCATAAAAATCAAAGAGTATTTCTGTACTGAAGGGACAGCCAGGCGAACTTAAGCCTAACGTCATAGGAACAGTCTTGAACTTTGAAAGACTTAGCATTGCAAAGCAAACAAACCATTCACATGTTGCAAATATGGATGAATATCTTTTTTAGTTTGAAGAAAGATGTTGACCTGTTTTTTAATACAGTAGACCGCGATTATCCGCGAGTGCCGCGAAAATTTTTTTTAATAAAGAACTTCAAAAAAGACAATTTTAACCCAAGCCAACAACAGGGAAAATACAATAGGTCCTACAGTGCGAAGGTCGAAAATTACTGACAAGTTTATTGTAAATCGTGATCCTAAATCGGAATTTGTGGATGCAAACGTAGAGCAAAGGTTTCTGCTTTACTGTACGTATTGTAAAAGTTTTACATATTATGCTTTTTGTACAATAAAACGTAATTTTTTAATGGTGAAATATTTTTTTTCGTGTTTACAGCTCATTTTTAGTCTTTTTTGGGGTTATCCGCGATTTTCGTTATCCGCGAAGCCCTTGCCACCCAATTCCGCGGATAATCGGAGCTCTACTGTAACTGGAAAATAAACAGCGCTGAAAATGAAAATGCCAATACTTTTTTTTTAATGAACTTTTAAGAAATAAAGTAAATATTATCAAAAATTCAAAAACTTTCAAAGATAGTGAAATGGTAACAAAGTGCAGCTGATGCGCAAAATATCGAATACGTGAATGATAAGAAACAACAAGAAAAGCCATTGTTAAAAGGAGAGAGAGAATGTAGGAACTAAGAAAAAGCAGTTTGAAGATTACTGACTGAGAATCAAACAGGCCAAAGATTAACGGAGAAGAGAAGGATGTAAACAAGAGAGAAAGAAACGCGAAATTTTCGAGGTAACTATTTCAGGGATTTGTGAGGAGCAGATTTTAACGTATTGGTCCTGTAAGTATCAAACGGTATTTTCTTTTTAGGAACCTAACTAAGTTCTAGCTAAGTAGGCTGTATGGTTTACTAGACATTTTGTTTAGATATAGTTTATTAGCAAAGATGACGGACAGATAAGAATATTTCGACTTACAACTGAAATTTCAAACTTTTTTTTCCTCTCTGAAGCTATTAAGGGAACATACATTAGACCAAGCATTTAATATATATAAATGTGTAGTAAGATATTTGCATACAGGGCGATTCATAAAATACTAGAAAAATAGACCTGTAAAGAACGAACATCGAAATATTTTTCTATCAAATTCGGTGTATAAAAAAAAAGGAAAATAGGGCATGGATTTCCGGATCGAACGTGCGATTCATTGTCGGATTATGGGGTCCCCATTTTAGCCTTTTTTTCTGCCCCTACGAAAAAAAATGGTCTAGTTAGCACCCTTCACAACTGGGAAGAGCAAGGAATGGGAAGCGAGATTAGAATAGGCTAAGTTAAATGGAGGTTAACTTCGTTGGGTTTATTTCAAACACAAGGAGCGGGGGGGGGGGGGGGGAGATAAATAAAACAAATTGTAGTGAGTCCGTTGGGTTTATTTCAAACACAAAGGAGCTCCTGGAGCCCCATTTCGATGTTCGTTCTTTATTAGAAATTATTATTAAGGGCTCGAGAAATAATTATTCAACTGACGATGCAGAGGTGAAATAAAATATATTTAAACTTTAATATTTTTTATTCAAAAAATGTATATTTTTTAAATGTATATATTTTTTTAGCATCTTCTTCGACATACAAAAAAAAGAAGTTGTCAGAGTTTAACGTATGTTGAGATATTAAAGGATTAAAAGAAATAGTTATTTCTTTTGTGTATGTATGTATGTGTGTACATATATCTTTCTAACAACTTTTTTTTTATATAAATTAAAGAAAGTGCTATAAAAAAAAAAAAATAAAAAAAAAAAGTACTTTTTCAATTTTTAGGAACTGGTACATTTCTGCATATTCTGCCCGCTTTTCTATATTAGGCTTCTCTTAAAATTCTGTACCCTAAGTATCTAACACTATAAAATCTGGTTTAAAGCGAACAATTCCAACTGGTAGACGAGAGAAGCTGCGCTCAAATGAAAACTTCAAAAACTGACGATTTTTGGATTCATTTGCGATGTCATCAATCTTCGAACGAGAATAAAAGCCTCGATTTCACAACTAATTTAGTGAAACCTTGGGAAATCAAGCTATTTACTATTATGACTGACGTGGTGCATTATAGTAGAGTACTTAATCGCTTTTAAAACTAATTGGAAAAACACCAATTTGGAGATATCATCAAACATCGTTTGGTTGTTGATGTCTGAGTACATTCTAATTTATAGAATAACGCTGAAATCTAATATACATTTCAGAACTTTGTTACAATTCCGCTATACATTTAACATTTATTATCATTAACTACACCTTTGAAACTTTTGCAGATTGTAGGACTTATTTTTGATTACTTATTTGTTTATTTATTTACTTTATTAGGTTGTTACATAACTGTTTACAATATCAGAATTTTTGTTGGTTCCTTAATGTACAGTCTTGTGGATATTACAAGTAGTCTACATATATCAGCATTTTCAAGTCTACCATTAAGTATCAAAATCCATCTGTTGTTACTGACAGAACTTGCAATCTGCATTCATTAGGACTATCAACCAGTGGTGACCTTTTCATTTCTAGAATATTGGTCGATTTGTATAGCAAAACTTTCCTAACAATGGTTAGAAGCTGCTTCTACATATTGTGCAGAAAAAGTTTAGGAATGACGAAAATATTTACTTAATTCAAATTTAAAATGGAGCTCTCAATTACTTCTCAAAACTGTTACTGAAATTACTACATGGCAATTGAACGACGGATAATCGACTAAACGGATAACAGACGTTAAAATATTATACATAAACAGACCGAGTCACCTAACTTATCTATCTTGTTATGGCACATTACATAACGAAATTTAATTAAACTTTTTATTTACTTATTTATTTATTTTTTAACGGGTCAAAAAAAAAATGATGATACTACATGTATTTGCATATGAGTCTATTACACGTTGTAGTGACTTAGTGCCGGTTAACAGAGACTGATTATCCATCACCCTATTTACCGTCGAAGTTCTATTTTATATTTAAAATTAATATTTGATATTAATAATATTAATGTTTTGAGGTATCTAAAACATATTTTTTACTATTTATCGCTGTTTCTTCAATGTGGAGATGACAGGATGTGTGGTTGTTTCTTGTTAGAATCTAGCTACTATGAAAAAAAAATAATGTGCCGTATATGCTCCAATAGAGGCCCCCGGCGTTTTATTTGCAAAACCAGCCTCGACTCCCGGCGCTTAATAGAGACCAGCTGCTATTAGAGACCGGCCATTATTAACAAAAACCTTCAAAACGCAATATTTTTACACATAAATACCGGCTAATATTACAAACAGCTACTTTATTTGAATTTCACTTGCTATATAAGGTGGTTAAAGATAAATGGCAATGTCTTTCTCTACCTTTCGCTGCTATTCGTCGTCCGAATCCGCAATGACGGGCGGCCGTCACACCGGAAGTTTCTTTCGCGTATTCCATCGCGCGAATCTTTAAAGGCAATGTCAAATGATCGTTTCGGCGGCATTTTGTAAGTCAATGTACCGTAAGGTATTACAGACGACTTTAAAGATATGGACGCTTACTCTAGTACCGGTAGGCAAATATCAAAGAACCGGCTACTATCTGGCCGTGTCCCCTCTGCAGCCAGGCGCTTATTAGAGACCGGCGACAATAAGAGCCTCGGCGTTTATTGGAGCATGTACGGTACTGATCCTTATTCAAACTTATATTTAAGAATATAGCTTTATTCTATGTGTTTAGGTCTGTTACGGGTCCAACAATTGTGCTTTGTTTTATTTGTAGCTCAACCAAAAATAATGTATTGAAATAAGAGGTATTTCTAGTATTTTCTGTATTTTAAGAATGCCGTCACATTTGAATAGTTGTAAATATTTTTATGGTATTTACCTGTCATGGCAGATTAACAGGAACTTTTGAAGTTATATGAAATATACTGAAAGTTTTATAATAATTGCACTGATAAAATTGTAATAAATCGTAAAAACTAAGTAAAAAAAAACGTATTTCTGATTTGAATTTATATTTGGCTAAGAACAAAACATCTCGCTTTTAAGGGAACTTTCTACGCTGGGATCTAACTTTTTCTTATCTAACAAAATGAAAAAATAAATAAATAAATAAATAAAAAGGGCGCCAAACGAATCGAACAATCTTTGGTTTATTTATTTTTTTTCTTAATTAAGCTAAATTTCAATAGTAATAAAGATCAGACAAAGCAGTCTACGACATTCGTGTGATGGCATTCACTGAAAAATATCCAGTAAATTTGCCCGCAATGACATTCAAGCTTTGAAAATGCAAACGCCATAATTTAGCATATCAATGCAGATAAAACTGGATTCAGAAAAAATCCGCTAGGTGACGCCTCCTTATCTAACTGAACGTTTTCTGTTCATCTGTTAAAGTCTGTCCCATTTTCGCGTCCGCACAAAGAAAACTAATACAAGAAAAAAAAAAAAATGGTTATTAAATTTTAGCTGCCGAAATCCTTTTCGTTGTATCAATTCCTTCGACTCGACTCGTGCGAGTGTTGATTGTTCGTTCCCAGATCTACACGTAACGTCGTCTACCCCAACCCCTCTACAAACTTTCCAATTTAATTTTATAATAGAATTATGTACAATCCAGTGAAACAATGCAAACAAGAAACCAAACGAAGGTGTAAATTTAAAGAAACAAAAAAAATCTTATTTAACGGAAGAATCTTAATGAATGTTAGCAACCACACAAAGTCTGTCTCTCTCAGAAGCCTAGCAAATAAAGACGAGAACTTCAAAGTTCAGGAATAAAAAAGAAACAATCATTACTCCCCCATCCCGGAGAAAACGACAAGCGGTAATCAATTTATATCTCAAGACCGAAACAACATGATTTGGAATATTTCCAATTGGTTTATATCACTTGAATCTCACAATGAATGGTTATGCTATGAAAATCATTAAAAGAAATGAATATTCTAAAGTCCTTTTTTCCGAAACAATAATATTAATATCGTGATAAACTTGTCTTGTCTAGTTTTGTACTGTTATATGTTTCTACAGTTTTGTGTTGTTCTGTACTTATACAATTTTGTATTGTTGTGTACTTGTCTGTATACTTTTGTATTGTCTGTATACTTGTATAGTTTGTATTTGTCTTGTATGCTTTTGTGTTGTTTTGTAGTTGTATGTTTTTGTATTGTTGTGTATCTGTATACTTGTTCTTGTCTTGTATACTTTCGTATTGTTGTGGAATTGTCTTGTATAGTTGTGTAGTTTTTGGGCGTTTTTCACGATTATTCATTTTAGATTCTTTCTTTATTTTTCTTCTGTTACTTTATCTTCATCTTATTTATATAAGTCTTTATTTTTTTATAATTATATGTTTCGTAGTGTTGGTCTATCTACCCGACAAAATGACGGTCTACTGCAACTGATGATTGACAGTCTTTGCAGATCCTGTCTCGACAAATCAAGATCACTACATGACAAACATTTTTATTCAATAGGATTCACTGATGAAGAGTTTCAGCCATTCACATTTAATAAATTAAGTAACTCCAAACTTAAGCGGTGCCGAAATCAAGTAAGTTCACCCAAATAAAAAACAAGTAAATAATAATAAGATGCGAATCGATCACATCATCTGTGAGTAATTTCATGAACTTGTTTTAATCACTACAAATCGTTGCATCGACTAAGCATCACTATTCCACTTACACCTTTTTTTTTCCCATTACGCTAAAACGGCTGAGCGGATTTCTTTTAAGTATAGTACTCAGCTTAAAACTTATCCTTTCGCTTGTCTATTCACGCTCAGTCCTCACAATACCTAAGGGTATTCCTCGTTGTAATCTTACCAAAAACTATGTTGGATAGTTCTTGGTGGAGTGATGAGGTAGAGATTAGATTCTTTCACTTTGGTAAATACCCTGAGCTTACAATGATGTTTTTGAGGATCCCCTTCTCCCCGACTGGGCTTACCCTTAAATTTTCTTGCTGAAAGTCGCTGCTCCTTTTAGTATCGCCGCTTCCTTTCACTGGCTTACCCAGTGTTACGTAAAAAGCAGTCAACCACGTACTTGTGCAGTAACCCGCTATCGTGTTGCCTACAGGACGCCAAATGCCATCACTCCTCTAGTTAATTGACCGAAGATCATAATGAATTTTTCGAGCAGCATTTCAGCCGAGTGTGAAGCCAAAAGCATAAAACATGGGAAAAAAAGATCTGTGCCCCCAAGCACTCACCACCAACACAAAAAAATAAAACAAAACAACCAAGAACCAGAACAATTAGAAAAAATATTAAAAAATCGCTCCGAGGGTTAAAGCAACCCAAACAGCATGTATGTTTGTTTGTTGGTTCGATTGGTTATTTTTTAATAACTGAGAACAAATAGAAAGTTTTAATGAGGAAAACTAAGGAAAGAAGAATTTGTTCAGTAAATATCGTTACCAGAATCCTGATGAAGAAACAACTAAAAATAAATAAAATGGAAATAAATTATTTTAAACGTAGCAAAGTAATTTCGGCCAACATACACACATTAAAATTATGATATAAGCACGACCGGTTTCGCTCCTTTATCGTCACTTGTTAAAGCCCTGTAATAAAGGGGCGAAACCGGTCGTGCCAATTTGTAAATTTTAATATGTATAATTTTTAAAAAATATTTTAATGTGTGTATGTGTGTGTGTTGGCCGAAATTATTTTTCCAAATAAAAAGGAAATTCGACATGTTTTTTTACTGAGTGTACAGGTCTTACTATCCTACTGGAACATTTCTTTTCTCTGTTCTGACAGCACATCCGTGTTTAAACGGCTGGACGGATATATCTCCATCTTTATCATATCTCCGAAACGACACTCGAAATCTCACGCTAAAACGACTGGACAGACTTCTTTAAAATTTATTACAGTGCTTATTCACTGCCTAACTTCAAATAGGATCACGATTATTTAAGGACTCTCTCCCCCCCCCTCCCAAAATGGATTGCCAGCACTGCATGCTCAGTTCTAAATATACGATCGATAACTGAGTCTTTGACTTACTTATTTTTTTTTTAAGGTCACTGAAGATGAAGTACATAATATATTATGCCTGTCTGTGACAGAATAGGCGTAACAGTTACCAACAAACTGTTTATTCCAACAATAATCAGTGGAAATAGCGATTACTTATGTGCAGCAGACAAGAACTGATATACGAATGGGTTGATTTAAAGTTTTTTGGATATTTTGTATTCGAAAAGCTAAAATATACATCTCAAAGCTGTTTTTGACTAATATCACATGGTTTGCATTTGAAGTGAGGCTATTCAAGTAATATTTTCACAGGAACATTATGAGAATTGAAAGTATTTGGTGAAACAGTATATTATATCGGAAGGCCTGTATATAATTAAACTTAACATTATGTAATATAAGAAATAAGTAAAGTTTTTTGTTATATTTAATATTAATAGTTTTGCTCAGTTAAGAAAACAATTGTAAATGATTAAGGGAAATCTGTTAAATAAGAGAAATATTTAAATTTTTTTTAAGTTTTAAAAAAGAATAATTTTCTATATATTGGAAAATATTTATGTAAATAAAAATTAATGTATTTTTTTAGTATTTTTAATAAAAGTTTTATTTAATTTTTAACTTAAAAAATACGAGATTACAAGATATAGCTTTTAATAAATAAAATAAAAAACGTAGGTGTGTGTGTGTGTGTTTGTAGGGGGGAGGGGGATAGATTTTAAAAGTCTGCCAGTTAAGTAGCTTTTTCTTAATTTCAAACCATGTCTATTTAAATTCCTGACTTAAACTAGTGCAAACAATGGGCTCATGACAACAATGGCTTTATAGGAGTGATCTGATTACGTGGCTGTAGTCTGTGTGAGCAGCTACACATGAAACTATACAATAGTCCAAATAAATCCTTTCACCTATGATTTATTGATTTAACTGATCCACTTGTCAATCAACAGTATTCATTCGTCTCTAAATAAATAGTTTCAAACCAGTTGTACAGTAAAATTCGATATAATGATGAAAGAGTGAACGAACTGCATGAAGCTTCGGAGTTGAGGCTAAACGTTAATTTCTCTAACCATAACAGCGTATTGTTTGCAAACAATTCATAAAATAACTTGGAGTCCTCTTTACTCGCAGTAATAACGCAAACTATAACCAAACTGTCAAATTATCGTAAAATCCGTGAGGATTTTATAAAAAAAAGCTTATCAGATTAACGAAACATGTCAATTCTAATGTTCACTAAACTGTTTTCCTTAGTATTTTTTTTTTCTTTTTTATTACAGAAATTCGAAAATATTCTTCAAGGTAACTTTCCAGATCTTTCAGATATAATATTCTATAATTAAAAAAAAAATAATATTTAAAAAAAAAAGTATCAATATAAACACATGTATTTTAGTATATATATATATATATATATATATATATATTATCTAAACTTTCTAACACAACTGAAATAACAAAATACGTTGACATAATGATTTCATTATGTCTAACGACACATCAATTAATTCTTATCGCTTTCCTTGTTTGTGGGGTCACTGCCAGGTCGGTCGGTGATCCCCACATAAGATCTTGACTTTCTGGTTCCGTTATCAGGGAACCAGGGTTGGGCTGATGAGTCCATAGCAGGACGAAAAGGCCGTTCCCAACTCCACCCCAAAATTGAAACAGAAAGGCAATTTCTAATCAGGTGCTGACTTGTTTTGATTCTTTAATAATGATTTCATCTCGTCGGCATTCCTACAATTTCAATTCTGGATAGAAATGTATCATTTTTTTTTCCTTAAAGTTTACTGGTAACCAGATTTTTTTGTTCACAAGCTTAGAAGTTATGAGTGCAAAGGAACAAAAAAAAAAAGAAAGAAAAATGGTGGCTGGAACGACAAAACTTCACACATTCATAGACAGACATCTCATCTTACAATTCGATAAGTATGGCTAGGAATATTTAAAGCGTTCAGATACGAGTCTTTTAATACGTCTCGATATTTTGCCACTGAACATTAAATTTATGTTCATTGATTTTTGGAGTTCCTTTAGAAAAAAAAAAAAAAAAGTAAAAGATCTCACTCAGCGTCAAAGCCACCACTCAGAAGAGGAGAAAGAGAATCCTTGTCTTCCAAACCACAACAAAGACCTCCTCGAGAACAAAAATCGAAGAATATTATATTAGATTCGATCGGCGCACAGCCAGGGACAGGAATTTCGAAAGGAAGCAGTCGTGGTGCGATGGCGTCTGTCAAGGATTTGACGATTCTTTCCGCCCCCACAACCATCCAGAGGATGAAACGAAGCGAAATAAAGCCCCGAAATTGGTGAACTTTCAAAATGAGGTCGTTGTCAATGCGTAGGAGGAAGAAGATCAAAATTACCGACGGAGGGAAGGAAAAGCATTCCACAATAAGTTCTAGCTCTCGAAGGAATCAATCTCCAATTGACGTCTCATTCATCATCTAATGAGGAAAACATCGGAGACGAAAAACTTTACGCTAACTCTAACAGTATAAAAATGGAATTCTCTATTTGCTAGTTAGTAAATCTACAAAAAAGATAAAAAAAAAAATAATACTGTTGAAACAGTGTATAGTTGGCGAGCCAATTTTCGAATTCCTGCATGAAAAACTGATGAAAAAGAATAAACATTGTTTATTGCTGAAAAAGAATAAGGAAAATAGAAAAAAAGAAGAGAAGAACGTATTACAAGAAAGGGAATTCTAGTTTATTTTTATTTTTTTTTTCCCCCTTCGTCTATTGTCTAACAGATGGAAGTTGACGATCCCGTATTTTCGTGATTTCACGTAATTTACGCGAGAATAGTCTCTATCCATGTCTTCTCACAAAATATTGAAATGAATTATAATACGGGGAAATGCATGAGACTTTTTTAATATAGTTTTAATAAATTGAAAACAGTCAATAAACAAACAATAAATTCATTATGTAGCATTTTCCTAGTGACAGACATTAAAAATACTAAATTCCTTGAGACCTGCTGAAGAGACTAATGGCGAGATCTCGTGTTTTTCGTAATTCTAGCGCAAACGTGATCGTCAACTTCCATCTGATAGACATTATATTTCATAGCAGTGAAATTAAATGTATTTGAGTTAGAGCTATTTTGGATATACAACTGTACATAATATTGGATGTACAAAAATTCTGATAATAAAGAGAGAATAAGTACTGTTTCTGATATTTATTGTTTAAGTGATAAATTTGTTAAGAGTTTAGAAGAGTTTTGCTTCAAATAAAATTTTTAAAAAATTCCACCGTCGACGTCAATGCACTTTGCAACACACTCCGATTCAGGTGACAGACAGTAGCGCAATATGGCGGAAGGAAAGGACAATACAGCGCCTTGCCAATTTCAAAAATACTGTCAATGCAAAGAGCTTTATCTGGGAAACCCTTCGAATAAGACAGATGTTCATACGATCTTTTAGGATGACAAAAGCTACGACCTCCTAAGAATATTCACCTTTTCTTTTGGGACACCCTGTAAAACAGATTTGATTTAGTTTCTATAAAGACAGCCATGTCTCGAACTCCCATTCAAGGATCGCTGCTCTCACTAACTGAGAAGTCCAATGATGAATATTTGAAGGATTTTTTTTTTTTAAGTTACAGGCACATTTTAAAAAGAAAAATTCGTGCCAAAAATATTACCTTTTGTAGAAAATAAGATAGTAGATGAACAGCCATTGAAGAACAAGAAAAGGAATTAGGGTTAGGAGGTAAAAAGACATCTCCAGGCAATTGTAATGGGACAAAGACACAGAACGAGGCCTTTCTTTCAAGTGGCCACTTCTGAAAGGAAACAAGCAAATTCCCTCACCTCCTTCCGGTAAACGAAAAAGAAGAAGAAGTGGAAGAAGAAAAAAAAAAACTACAAGTGATTACCCATGCGCTTCAAGTAAATCCGTCTTGTATACAATGTCTCGAGAAAAAGTAAAGGAAAGAAAGGATGAAAAAGAAGAACGAAAAGGAAAGCGAGAAAAAGAAATGTTCCACTCAGAAGTCCAAAGCTCAAGTCCCTACACTTCCATGTTCTTTTTTTTTTAAAAGACAAACAAAAGCGAAGTTAAAAACTTTTCCTCTCTTTCGGTAACGATATCTTCACCAAAAGCGTGTTTACCTCGTCTCAAATGCCTTCTCCAAATACACTTTCGCAATGAACCGAATTCATCTTTCCAACAAAGAAAAAAAAAAAATCACCCGTCTCAATCCCCGAAAACATCTGCAAATTGAAAATTCTCGGAAAATACAGAGACGAGATATTGTACGGATTGTCAACAACCCTTTTAAAACAGTAAAAGCAGAAACCGATTAGTGTAAAGAGAATAAATCTTTTAATAATTTTTGGAATGAGGTAATTTGTTACAACAGTGGTTCCTAATTGGTGGTCCGCAGAACCCCCCCCCCCCCCTCGCGTTCCACGCAACTCATCAAGGGGGTCCGAGGCACCATTCGTATGAAAAAAAAAACCTAAAATTTCTGAAATATTTAATATTCGCTGTATGGACGAAATACTTATCATTTTGAAATCCGCGCCTATTTAGGTGTAGTCTATATCTAATAAAGTTTTTCCCTGATTAAAAGAAATTAGATGGAAAAGCTTTGAAACATCTGGTTCCCTTTTGATTCACTTGTGAAGAAAATATTTTGTTACATGAAGAAAAACTGTCGAAATAAGCTCGATGATGCAGATTGGAGAAGTAAAAATTGGAAACATTGAGCTGATGTAGAATGGAATACTTAGGACAAAAATGAGGCATGATGTCTTCCATCACATTCAGGTTCAGTAGCTGCTAGACATATATTTTGTTCATTTATAGTAGGAAGATATTAAAATTAATTTTTTCCCCTGTCTAAATCACTGTCATTTTTTCCTTAGTAATAATCACACAATTTATGGTCTGTTTTTTTTTGAATACCTAAACTCATTTATTTATTATATAGCTACTCCTTACATTTTCTTAAAAAAAAAAAAATCTTCATATACGTAAAGCATAGAGATATCGAAATTTCCAAAACGGGGAGGCCTATAGCTTTGCTTTTGATGAACAAAGACGTTCGGCGTCCTTAGCTAATTGGGAAGCACTGTCAAAATTTCAGTCTGTCTCAAATACCGTAATTATCCTTTTATAGTCCGCAGCAATGTCTTCCTCACATTAAGACACCTCTGAAACTTTTTATGAAATGTATAAACAGCTTAATTTACGAATTCTTAACCTAGCTATTGCTGAATAGATATATAGAAATTAAAGTTCAAGTTGGAGTAACCAACAATAAAACATAATCTTCAGTCTCCTAGCCAACATTCATTTCAATCTCACTATCCATTCGCAATAGAAACATATCACTTTTTTTTAATACCCTCTTTGCATATAACAATCCTACAAAAATTCCCCTTTAACCAGAATGCATGATAAAGACAACCATTTCTACGTAACCATAAATTAGCAATTATGTAATTCTTCTTTTCACGCTTCTCCCTATCCCTCTCTCTCTTTCCAGTTCTCTTTCTCTGATTTTTTTTTCTCTCTTTTCTTCCCACTCACTTTCTCAGATCTCAAGAGGAATCGAATTATTGTAGTAACATTCATAGTACTGTAAAACTTGTTTTGTTCTTATTTACATCTCTGTAATTATTATTTGTACTTTGTTCAGATACTGTAAAAAGATGCCGTGTACATTCTGTTAGTAAAAAAAGAAAAAGAATTCTCGAAAGTACACAATCGATTCGTCACAGCTCGTTATTAGGGTGTAAACTCTTTCCCTCTGTGTTCAAAAGCATCCCTTTATCAGCTTATTTACAGATGTTAAGGAATATCTGAACTCGGCAGTACAAAACTCCTTTATCCTTTCCAATCGCTAGATATTTCACTTTTCTTTAGCAGACTGCAAAGTCTAAATGACTGTTGCTTTCTGGTGTGCTTGATTGTATCAATGATACGGAAGAATTCAGTTTCACAAAACTCATACGATCTATTATTAATTTAAGATTCATTACTGGGATCAGGAGATCATACAGGCAAAAGGGAATGCGAAGAACCGAGTGTCAACAGTAATTTAATATTTATTATTTTTTTCCCCTAGAAAAAAAAAAAGCATAATTGCAATAACAACAACAATTTCCAATAAATCAATATTGATGTATCATATAAACATTTAAATGTTCAATATTACGATTATTATTAGAATAACATTTGAGTGATATCCAGAAATCAATTCAACCATATTCCATAGCTTGTTTAACAACATTTAATTGAAGCAGTTTGTATGTAATTGAAGTTCCATTTGAAGAGATATTTCATTCCATGGTCATTCAAATTATTAAATGAATTTCGCTTTGTAAAAATCCGTGGAAGCTTTTGTGATTTTGAAGTTATATCAAATTGTTCTGCAATTGAAGAGACCCACAAAGCCTAAATCTTTGAAGGCGAAGTTAACCATTCTTGTTAACCATTTTCCTAAACAATTTTCTTGGGAGTGTTTTAACATTAAACACCTTGATTGCATGAGACACTGAGGGTTTTGGTTCTATAAATTTCCAAACACTGATGATAGAAAAACTAGTTCCACGTTTGCTGAAGCCGGGAAAGCAAGGGTATCTGTATGACAAAGGGCTGGACAAACCTTAGGACGATTCTAAAGAAGTAAACATCCAGGGAAATCCTTCATGGATTCAACTTGGATCCTCCAGCAAGATCCTACAGCATTCGAATTAAAGGCACTTATAACTGTCAGTTATATTCAAGTCACATTTATATTATTCTTTAAGCCTACTTTCCGAGGCAAGTTAAGACTCGTCACCAATCACCTGAAGCCTGTATGTATGTATGTATATATATATATATATATATGTATATAGGTATGTATATATGTAGGTATGTATGTATGTAGGCATGTATGTATGTATGCCCCTACTCTTAAACTTTTGAACCACTCAACGGATCTTTCTGAAACAAGTCACGCATTTAAGAACAAAAGACGATCTATTAACCATTAAAAACTTTTTCTGTGGGGACCTTCTCCAGAATTTAGTGCGTGAAAGTAACATAAATCCCAATTTTGGAACGGAACAACGATGTGTCTAACAAAGGGTGTTCTTCATTTTAACTAATCCACTAAATAAACATTACAATTTAAAAGAAACGCAGATATTTCTTAAAAAAAATAAATAAAAAAAAATTAAGATCAATATTTTAAAGAAAGCACGCTCTAACATCTTTCAAGAAATTGTCGTTTCGTTTTGAAAAATACAAAACTCGCCAACACCTTTCAAGAAATCAATCCCTTTCGTATTGTAAGCAACATCACCGCACCATGATTCGCAGAAACCGTTTTGTTTAAAATTTGTCTTTTCGTTGTAATCAAACCCCCCAAAATATCATTCAATTATAAATCCCTTACTTTTTCGATACTTTATTTCAAAGGCAAAGTTGAAATGCGTCGCAATATTAACGATTTCTCAATATATTTCGTTCGTTCGTTCTTTGTTTAAAAGAAGAAAAAAAAAGGCCATATTCAAAACTTTGGTTGTTGTTTTTTGTTTCAGCTCGAGGCAAATTATTTCAAATAATATACATTATAGGAAAATTGGGTCGGAATAGATCTATTACGTAGGGTGGGCGAACAAAATGACTGATTTTATGTCTCGTGCCACGTTTCAAATTATTCAATTTGGCTATTACCTCCTCGCTACTCGATGTTAAAATACGATTTTTTTTTTCTCTATTTTTTTACGACGCAGTTAAAAGGATTTTTTATGGATTGAACCTGATGCTAGATATTGGACGAAACGACTTCCGCGAAGGTTAAAATTGCTTTTTTTTCTTTTACCTCTTCATTCCTGCTCCCCCTCCCACGTTTTCTTTAGGGGGCGACTTACAGCCAAGCAACGCGACACTCCCAAACACAAAAGAAATACACGCCCCGGGATGCCCATTCAAACCTATCGGAAACACATCGGGCAGCCACAGTGAAATACGAAATGAAATCCTACTGAACCCTTCAGGGAAGAACAGAAAAAGACAAGCAGGAAACGGAACGAAATAAAACCAAAACAATTCCAAAACTATTAGAAATAAAAGATGTCTTAAGCAGTAATCGAATGAATTTAGGTGAATTGTGGTAGAGAACATCAAAATTACACGAATTAATACAGCCAGTGCAACAAAATGCTATCAATTCAAACAATACTTCAATAAGCGTGTTAAGATATTTTGTTGCTATTTTGTCGTTTTCTATTCTTGGTTCCTCAGACAGTACGGGGACTTCCGAAAAATTCGCGTTTCTGTATTATAAAGAATCTGTAATATTTTGTAAAACAAAATTTGTAACATAACTATTCATTAGCTGAAGCAAGCGATCAAGTGATTATGAAATATAAACCATTTCTTCTCTTGATCACGTGGATAACTCTACCAGCCAATCACACTTTCGTAAATCAGTATCTCGCAGTTGTGGGAATGTACCGAATATTCCATCGTGTAAAATGTTCGCAACTGATAGGAAATTATCAAAACATCCAAACAAAAACTTCACTGCGTAGCTCTATTGTTCTACAGAAAAGCTAACCTTTAGCACTATTCCAATGCTTTTGAAACGATAAGAAAGATATTATTATTATTACAGTGAAACTTGGATAATTTGAACTTGTTTAATTCCAAATTCTGGATAATTCGAATTTTTTGCTCGGTCTCTAGAAATCTGTATTAAAATAATATTAAAAAACGTGGATAATTCGAATTTTTTATTTTGGATAATTCGAATTTTTCGTACGATTGTCCTTAAAATATTACGGTAAAAATTGTTCCTGAGACTTTTCTCAGCTAAGGTGCATCATTTGTTTTAACTGTCTTTCTAAGGAAAACAAAAGCGAGGGTTGGAATGTCACTATGTGGGGATTTCCGAGGATTTTTCTGTCCACCCTCTGTTGTTACCCTCCCCCCTCCCACACCCCTTCGATCTTAGAGTCACGTGCGCTTCCTGTGAATGATTTAATGCGGTTTAATACATTTTTAGTTTTTGTGCTTGTGCTTATTATTGTTTATATGCTCTTACTATGCCACTGTCAAAAGCTAAAGCTCCTTATAAGTCATTAACATTAGCTGAAATCATCGCGCTAATTTCTTAACAAGGGTCCATTCGGATAATTCTGCAAATATAATAGTTAAAACTGCCTCTGGTCTTTAAATTTGCATACTAAGTTTCAAGAAGATCCATCCAGAGATTCGACAGTTATTAAGGGTGAGGTGGGAGTACACAGACTGAGGGATCTAGGATAAAAACAAAAGTCTTTGAAGTACGAGAATCGATCAGAAAAAAAAAAATTACAACCGCTATAAATTAAATTTGAGTTTTCTATAATGTCAGCGGTTGCAGAAATATCCGAAAGAGGGCTGTACTGCTCAGTGGCGCATGGTCTTTCTCGTGGGTGTCATTGGAGGTACGTGTTGTCATTTCAGAATGGTATAACTTGGATAACTGGTCTCCTACTGAAACATTACAGAAACTGCGCAACGACATAGGGAATGAACGTCCTGGTATTCTGAACGGCGGTGTCTTTCACGACAATGTCCGACCATACACGCTGCGCGAAACACACACAACTCGCTGCACGGTTTCAACTACGAAATTTTGGAACATCCGCCGTACGGCGCGGATTCGGATCCTAGTAATTTTCATCTGTCCCCAGCCTTAAAAGAGCAAATGTCAGGTCGAGGCTTCACATGCAAAGAAGTTCAACGTGATGAAAAAAAAAATGGCTACAAAAGCAGGGCCCTGACTTTCATGAGACTGGCATGGACAAACTGATCAAACGTTTGTGAGAAAAGCCTCAATCGTCAAGTGGACTTTGTAGAAAAATAGTGTATCTCTGCCACTTTCAGTACATCATCTCATTTTCTTCCAATAAAGCTTTGCTTTTCGTACACAAGCTTTGTAAACTTTTTTTCTGATAGAACTTACATATCATTAACATTTCAATTAAAGCATTCCATCGAATAATAAGAGAGCAAATAACAAATTAGTTTCAATCTTATCGCAAAACTGGGGGGCAAAAATATACTTTAAAATTTTAACCTGATTTTGTTGCCAAATCAATTATTAACATATAAAATCAATTATTTTAAATTAAGCTTTGTCTATGTCGTAAATAAAGGATAAGTTTAAAACTTAATCAGATTAAAACTAATTGGAATTCGAAAAGCTTACACAAAATAATGGCACAGGTAATCAAACTAACAAACTCCTTAACTTCCTCTTAAAGTAGTCGAGCCTTTTTATCAAAGCTAAGTTTTCAAATAATGAAGATTTTCAACTTTACGAATGTATTGTAAAGTTTATTACGACGGTTCGATAAATGCAGTCCAAATACAATTTTATCGAAACTCGTTTAAAACTTACGTGCTCAATAAATACTCATGATTTAAACTCGCCAAGGTAAACGTAGCAAATAAAGTGAGACTAGATTTGGTTTGCGATTCCGAGACAACCTTGTGGCCTAGAGGCGGCCTTGATGAGGCTGGTGAGTCGGAACCAGGGAGGTTCGAATCTGTGCCGGCATGGATGCTTCTTTCATTTCCTGTGTTTGTCAGCCTCTTCTTCACTTTCTTTTCGATCTGAAGCCATTTCATAATGGTTTCCTGAGGAAGGCAACGGGAAACCACCTCAGTATCTGTTCCAAAAATACATGGCAGTAAAATGTATCTTCCAAGCCACCTGGACAGTGTGGGAGATTACACCAATGCCCCAACCCCTAGAGGGGAAGACCTATAACCAGAAAGGGCTGAAGAAGGCGGCGGCTTCGTTTATCCTTCAGAATACCCCGTAATATGATATATCCCGTAAAAGGCATCAAAGAGAAACAAAAAAAAAAAAGTAATACAATTTTAGGTCGAAAGCCTAATATGAACCAGATAACTTTAAAATTACATATCTTAAGAAGCTGAAACTTTAATGATATCGTAAGACTATAAAAAAGGTCAATCCCTTTAAGATCACTAAAATAACGGATTAATTATTTAAGAAAGAGATATATTGTGACATCTAATAACAGTCATTTTTGGATCGTAAGTTCAAAAGCTAACATCACCCAATTTTTTTTTTTTTTTTGAACTTTTCGCGGTTTTCACAAAACTAAACTCAAAACTTTGTCTAAAATTCAGATATTCTCAAACAGCAATGAAGAAAGAAAGATAATTATCCTTTAACTATCTTTTAAGTTTTCTTTTTGCCAGTTTTATCTAACCATGGCAAGAGATTACCTTACGTCACAGCTTTACAACCCGTAAACCGGCGAGGTTCCCCTTGGAATGCATTGCCAGAAAATTCTAGAAAGACATCTGTAAGAAATATTCTCCACTGCAAGTTTCTTATACTAAAAGTTTCTCTTTTCCCGGGTTATTTGATATCAGTCTAGATTATGCTTTATGTGAAGTTAAATATCTCTTACAGATGTCTTTTAGAATTTTCTTGCAGTGCACCAATTTATACTACATTCTGAATAATTCTAACAAGGAAGGTTAATAAAGTATTAATTCATATCTAAATTGGCTTTAAAAGGTTTTTCTTCCGTCATTCCAGAGCCTTTTTAAATGTTTTCACTGGACTGTTATTCAAAAGCTGAGGTTTTTCAAAGAATTTTTTTAACACGCAGTATGGAAAGAAGTTGGTATACACTGGAATATTGAGAATAATATTTTGTGTGCCGCGAGATTTTACCAAATACAGAAGTGCGCTGTGAAACAGAAAAAAAGGTCGAGAAGCGCTGCCTTACATACTAAAGAATTTAACAATTAATTCGCTGAAGGAACCTCACAGCTTAGAACGACTCTATTCGAAAATTCTATGAAATTCCACCATCCAGTCATAAAGAAAAAGAGAAAAAAATCTTAAGGATTTTAGAGTCCAAATTCCATTTTTTTTTTTTTTTTACAAGTAAAATTTTGCAATATTACTTAATTAAAATTCAGCCATAAAGAAAGCCACAAAAGTTATCCTAAACAACTCAATCTACTTCATTAAGATCTAACATAATGAATGGTCTACACTCTTAATGAGCATAAATTTATACATTAAATGTTTATGCTTTCAGATGGTCATTCTATAGTGATCTTAATATTCAGGCCTTGATGTGGCTTCGTCTTCAAGCACAGATTTCATTAAAACCCGCTTATTCTATACTGAAAGAATTACTACGACCCATCTAACTGTGTTTCTGTGAAATATACCATTAATTGAAAGTCATTTCAGAGGAAGCAAAACTTCTGCTTCGGAAAACTTTCGCAACACCGCTGTAAGCAATTAAAAAAAAAAAAAAAAAACTTTCGAATACCATGTGGGAAGATACAAAATATTTGTTTAAAGAAACCGTTAAATTTAAAGCATTTCTATGTGATTAGTGCTATTAATATGGCGATAACGGCACTTCTGGTCTTTATGGGTCCAATTCACATCAAAATCATCAAAGAACTCACATTTGGTTACATCTATTTACTCTTACAAGTGTAATTATTATCGCAATTATTGAGATATAATAAAAACACATACTGGACCTAACCCCTAGAGGGCTATACGCACTACTCCGTCTTCCGTTATGTTTCCGTAACGTAATTGCTTAAGTGACGTAGTTGTGTCGTCAGAGTCACAAGAATGGGGAACAGTTACATGAAATAAAAATCACATTTGACCATATATTTCTATTAATCTATAATCAAAAATTACCATCCTAAAAATTGCAGGTAATTCTTCCCCATTCTTGTGACCCTGAAGACATAACTACGTCACTTAAGCAATTACGTCACGGAAACATAACGTAAGACATAGTAGTGCGTTTAGCCCTTTAGCTGTTTACGTACCAAAATCAATTAGAATCTATCTTGTAATAATCCGCAGCTACCACTTAAAATTTTAGCTTCCCCGGTTAGTGAGCTATCTCGATTACAGAGAGATGATAGGCATGTATTTTTTTTTTTTAGTCTTTTGATATGGATCAGAAGACTAATATTCCCGTTTTGTCTGTCTGTGGACAAGTATCATTAAAATATCATTACCAACAATCACAACAATCGCGTCTTTTGCATGCGGAACAATCACATTTATAATACAGCTCTACAACAATCACAATAATCGCAACAACTGCGCCTTTTGCATTCGCAACAATCACATTTGTAATAATAAGGAAATTTAAGCAATATTAATTATATTTTCTTATACGTATCAGAAGCCGTTGCGAAGCATTGTGATTGGTTTACGAATCGCTATCCCTACCTTGTTTACAAGTATACAAACAACAAATTTACAAGTCTTTCCAAGTATACAAACATTAGACAAAAATCTATAATAATCTGTAGCGGCTAATTATCATGCGAGTAAAAATATTTTCCTGTTTTGCAGATACCTACCTATCATCTCGACGTATTATTACTCTCCTGAAACAAAGTAGCGGTATTTCTACTAGAAAGTATTCAACCCTTGATCCCCCCCTGCAGTTCGTACGAATCCTTCCTGGTTCGGCTAGCGGCGACACCTGGCGATCGGTGGTTTCTCTTTAACCGTCCGACTGGTAATTGATTTCCTGCGCCCGGATTTATAACCTACCTCCCTCCCTGCTCCGCCCGCCACCAGCCCCTGGACAACAAAATTATTAATTCAGAGAGAGAGAGAGATTGCTCCTCGGTTCCCCTCCCACTGCAGTAACGGAGAAAATTGCCACCGCTCAGAAATCAATTCCTTAGCAATGAGTAGCCCTAGTAGTCCTCTTAGACAAATGCCCTCCCACATGGTTAAACAAAATAACCTAAGTATTCACTAAGTGTTGAAAAGGAAGTCCATAATGACAGATTGTCAACTTATCAAGAAATTATGCTATAGTAAAAAATATGATATGAAAAAAATAAATAAATAAATAAAAGATACAACTTAATCTAATGAATTCAAATAAGAATGCCTTTTTGAGTCGAGCTGATACTCTGGGACGGCCGTTTCGAGCTTGTTAGGCTCTCATCAGCCAGAGCTAATCAGCCAGTGCAAGACTCAAAAGGCGTACGAGGGGAGGTATTATGAATACAAGATTGTATAAGTAAATAAATAAATAACAAACCCTCTGATGGGTAAAACAAAAGCAATTAATTCAAAGAAGAATGCCTTTTTGAATTAATTGCTTTGTTTTACCCATCAGAGGGTTTATTATTTATTTATACATTTTTTTTTTCCTCTTTTTGTGGGCAAATTCCTTTTGTGGCATTTTGAGTGCTGCCCAAGGATTTGGATCATTTTGTTCGTTTTTTATTTTCTTGCTTTTAGTTTTTGAGGGGTCACTGTCTCCATCGTGTATTAATCTAATGAAATTTACTGACTTTTGTAAAAGACTATTGTAAAATCTAAATTGATCGTTTGATAGGAGCAACGCTATCGTAATTGTAAGATAGTTCTTTTGTTACTTGAGATTTTAGCCCTTCTTCATTGTTATTATTACGTACAGGTTTTCTTTATATATCAAAATCATAGCTGTGACTTGATTTGTGTGGGAAATCTTACTGAGAAATTTTACTTTTGTTTTTTGACAGACATGAAATCCGATATATGATCACTAAAAATAAATCAGAATTATTTGTTTTATGCCTATGTGATCGTTCCGAAGCAATGGAGAAATTTCGATTTTAAGAGTGTCTCATCATCAACAACAATATAAATATAACGTTCATTATTTCCAAATTTCTGTCGTGCATAACATTAGATACGGTAGATGCTACAAAGGTTCATGTAGCTTATATATGAGAATTACAAAGACGGAATCGAATCGAGAAAAGAAAACTTTTTTGTCTTTGGGGAATGTCGCTAGAGAACAGGAATGAAAACAGAGGGAATAAACAAATCAAATTTTAGACTTTATGACGCGCTTTTGAAAATAACTTTTCAATTTTTTTGTTTGCTTTCGCGACCACGGGTTACATGTCTTAGTCATGCAGTGCCAACAGAATCCTAATAATAATAATAATGAATTATAGAGTATCAAAACTTTCTTCCTATAAAGATAACTAAAAAAAAAAAAAAACAGGCAAGGAGGGGACGGAAAAAACAAAAATAAAAACAAGCTTCAAACTTAAAAGATGATTCGTAGGAGCCATATACCATAGAAGTGATGAATATGAGTTTGTTTGTGCACTGGCCTTGTTTACCGATGGTGATCATCAGATTATTCTTCTCCATTCCCAGAATGCATTGCTGATTTCCTTAATGGCAGCTGAAACACCCGGTTTGTTTGTCGCCAGATCTTCCCAGGGAAACGCATTCAAGAGCAGCCCAAAATTATCTCACCGTTCTTAGAAGTTGTCCTAATTTATTACTGAGGCATCTGTTGGAATTGATGGCGCAGAAATGAGAGGGGGGAGTGCATCTGCAAATGGAGAATTTCCGACGATTTGTTCCAGTGTTCGAGAACGGGGAGTTGGTTTTACAAGGTGGAACAGTGATAATTGTCCAAATGCTACGAGGGAGTAATATCTAGAAGGTTCCATTAGGATTAACGAGAAACCAAAGTCGTCAAATACGGAAAGATTGCTTCTACCCTTCTTTCCTCAAAACATTCCTGATTCTTTTGAAACAACAACAGAGATGTCTTCTTCTGGAATCGAAATAAAATCTGAGAAAGGAAAAACGCTCTTTCTTGTTTTTTTATTTCCAAGTCACTTTCAGATACCAACAGATACTTTGATAACTGGCTAATGGCAACTCTAACGGATATTTTCTTTCTAGTTATTCATCCAATAATGAATAGGTAAGCTTAAATTTCTTTGTTATGACGATCCAACAGCAAGAAGACATTTACAAGTCTTCCTGGAATGGAATGTGTGACTTCCTATACATATCTATGGAAAGATTTGTTTCCCGTCGCAGACAGATCCGTTATAAGAGAATTTCATTTTACAAAATCATAATGATTAGTCACGAGAACAGTTACAGTTTAACTAGTCTGGGTTTTTGGAAGTTGTTTCTACTTCAATAAATTGGAACAGGTATTTCACACATCCCTGCGGATATTTTGTTTCTTTCAAAATAATAGTGAAGAATCCAGTGGATATCTTGACGATCGGAAGGAACTCCATGTGATTACGACGTATCTATTTTTCAGCCAATCACAAATAAGTGCGCCTCAAAGCACAGAGCTTTAAAAGTATTATTTTAAAAGAAATAGATAAATATAATAGTTACATCTTACAATGAAAGCAGTCAACCAATAACTGAATAATACAGCATTTCCTTTGAATATCATTAAAACTACTTTTTGTTTGTTTTGTAGCTGTAACGTAACATTCTTCGGAACCTCTGACAGAGGCTAATGCTGACGTCATGGGGTTCTGGAATTTTTGCAATCATCAATGGAAACTTTAGTATTTCGAACTATAGGCATCTTACCGCCCAGGGCATACGATCACACTATCATTCTCCGACTGGACAGTACTTAAAAATGTCAGCTACAATTTGCTTTCTGACGCCTCTCTCCCCAAAGCAACGCCTCAGCAAGAACCAAATTTAAAAATGTGGGAAAGTTACTAAATTCCCCTCAGTGAGACAACCCACACACAACTCCGCATACAACTTGTACCAAAATTTCCACCAAGTAATGTCAATGTAAGGCATTCCGATTCCACATTACAAACATATCTCTGTATTATTAGAACTGATAGAAGAAAAAATTACCTAAGTTTAGTTTATGACCACTAAGTAGTAAATGTTTGTTTTAAAAGGGGATCGTAAAATCCTTTGTCCACAAATCCCGACTCCTGAATCCTGACACGACGATAATGATTCGCGAAAGGACAGTCGAGTGCCGCGGCCAAATAAAGCTGAATACCCGTAGTCGAATATAGACGACAGCATCAATGGTCGCTAGTGTAGAAATGGATTGAAATATAGCTT
This sequence comes from Thereuonema tuberculata, assembly GCA_023159025.1. Taxonomy (NCBI): domain Eukaryota; kingdom Metazoa; phylum Arthropoda; class Chilopoda; order Scutigeromorpha; family Scutigeridae; genus Thereuonema; species Thereuonema tuberculata. The sequence continues at coordinate 55,272,464 of JAFIDM010000002.1, forward strand.
CCAACGACGCACCATTTTAGATAAAAGAAATAAATAAATGGAAAACAATAGCTGTAACTGCTATTCGTCAAGGTTACTTGAATGTTATTTAACTTTAGTAAAATTGCTCAACTTCAGGGTAAATAAATTAAAAATTAGCAAACCGGCTCAGGTGTCCGTTGCACCCTGAAGACAGAAGCCAGTGATTAAGGGGCAATTTGGAGGGCAGTGGAGGAGTGGAATCTTACTCTGCTGGGCCGTATTTAAGCAACTTTATTAAGGAAATCACGTAAAAGAATTACCAATTTGATTATCACGTGATGTTTCTACGATATTCAAGGGATCGCTCTAAGTGCAGACCATTCAAAACCAAAACCTCTAATAAGCGATATTCGAACTTTATCACGGAATTTTATGATTATACACTTTGTCAATCCATATGAAAATTTTAATAATTTGGCGAATCATCCACGCTTTTGAACCTTTTAATAAGAAAACATCAACAAAGTTATGTGGAATTAAAAATTAAAGCATTTCTAATTGTCACATATCTCGAAGGTTTTTGGGAAGGCTGTACAGTTTCGTGCCCTCTGATTATAACGAAACCAACAACAACGTCATCGATTAAATTTACTGATTAAATATACTCATCAGTTTCCCCTTTGGTTTATGTTAGGGTTAAATTATATTGTGTATTTACTTTATTTACACAGCGTGGTTCAAAACGGTTATTAGAACAGCATTCATGAAGTTTTCAGCTTTCTTCCATTAAATAGTATGACAAACGTTCATGTGGACTTTTTTGATTTGTAATGGCCTCTAGACCGCTTTGGTGAAGTTATGATGATTTGTCCTGAATTAGTCCGTGTATTATAAACGACCCTCGAACCAGACCAAATCATTCAGCACCGCATTAAAACATATGTAATTCATCCACATACAATAACCCCAGTTAACGGCATTGGATTTTACTTTAAACTTAGTCACAGAATCATTGAATTCCTTTAAGGTAACTACTTAATTTAGCATTTTCATTGATCCAGTTTCTGTAAATGATGTACAGCCTAAACCTGAGCAGAGATTGTTAAATTCTGGGGTAATGGTATCTTTCCATTATCTTTTTTTATTTTGTTGCTAAATACTAAATCCCAGGGGCTTACTTTAGTTATCCTCTTCTCGGGAGTCCTTCAAATACTTAATATTTTATATTTGCTAATATTCTTCTCATGAAAATTACGGGATGATTTAATATTTTAAAGTCAAACTGCTTCAATGGACCAATTATTCATCACGTCTGGGGCCAGGGAGTTGTTCGCTCATAAATTTACAAAAACTGTCTACGATCCTCTTACAACACACTTTAACGATTTTTTTTTTTAATGGAAGCTGTTCTTCTAAGATCCTTAAATATGTCGTTTGAAATAACTTTTTTAACCTTATACATATCAAGTCCAAATTCTAAAAAGAATAAAAACACAGCGTATTTTTAAAAAAAAAATCATACATAAGGAAAGGATCATATATGTATGATATATATATGGCGCTGCGATTTTCGTTTTTCAAGAAAGGATCTACAGACCTCCTAATGAACTAAGAGCCCACGTAAAACATCGCGTTTTTCACTTTCAAAATCGGTAAACAGAAAGTACCGTCATCCTCAACTATCTACTTACCATGAGGTCGCCATTCCTGCAATTTCAGATGAAAATATTTCAGAAGAAGATTTAATGATTTTGGAAGATCTACCGGAATATCACATTTCAAGATTTATTATTTATAGTTGAAGCACATCGTACAAATTGAAACAAATTTATTTTCGCCACCGTACTGACTTTACGTCTCCCGATATGAAGAGGAGAGAATCCGCTTATCCATAAATATGGATATCAAGTTTCAAGACGATCTGGTGACTGGTTCAAGAGCTATTAAAAAGAGGGGAACACTCTTGATTAAAACTTACTGCCCCCTTCAGAAAGCAGGAGAAAATATTATAAATTAAACAAACGCAAATAAGTGGAAGTACAACGTCGATAAACCTCAACGATAATAACATCGATCCTACTATTAAATGGCAAAAAATTATGTATTTTGATTTCTTCTTTCTCCACTTCATGAGCCTCTTACGGTGTAAATAATTTTTTCGTAAACAATTGGAATTGGAAATGTCAAATCAACTTTATCATCAACGCCAACAACCGCTTCCGATTCTTCTAACAGCACCAGAATTCATTTCCATGTTCAATGGCGTAGATAGAAAGAATTTTCCAAGCCTGTCCATATCGTGGCGTGCGTTCTGAAACTCCTCAGCCAGCGCAGTTCACGTATCGGAACCCAAAGCTCACGGGAGAGACGCGTTCACTCAAAAAGACACATTTCGTCGCCACTAACGCGAAGATTTAATTACATTCAAGTAGCTGATCCTCGGGAATCGTTGAATCAGATTTAGGACCTTCCAAAAAATTATTACGATTACAGAGACAATGATGCCTTTGGCGTTTGAAGGAGTGAATTGACTCCCAATCTAAGTAAAGTAATTCGAACCGGAAAATAAACTTAGCAAAAGATGGAAAAAAAAGGCTACAATAAAATGCGAGACAAGTTGTGTTAGCACTAACAATAATGACACCATTAAGACAATCACTATACATCTTAAAACAGTTGTGATGAGATACAAACCAAAGCGAATGTGAAAAACTGACATTTTCTTTTTAACTTCAAAAAGAACATACAAGGGAGAAAACAACCAATCAGAATCAACCGACCTCGAGTTGCTCGACCTCGCGTGGATACTTTTTCCAAATTAAATGATTTGATAAAATAAGGACCTTTATTTTACCTTATCAAGAAACTTAAATGCATTCTTATTTACTTACTACTCAAAAATTATCGAATTTATGATAATTTATTAGGTTTCTTTTCTAGATTACAGTATAATTTGAAGTAATATAAGCCGTGATTTCAAACTTCAGGGAAAATCTCGTCCCAAGATTCAGCGAACCGTGATGATTCTAATACGATTTCCTTTCTTTTAGTTATTAACGTCAAAACTTTCATTTTTGAATCTGCTTCTCATTTTCCACCCGAATTAAGTACCTGAAATGCTGTTGACTACATTTCTGGACAAAAAAAAAGAAAAGGTAAACAACCATTCGAAAATTTCCGCAATTTCCGGCGAATAATAAGCCATCCATTGTCAGATGTACTGTTTGCCTTCGTAGGTGGAGAAACCCGATCACAAAAAGAACACAGCCTCCTCTTCTGCCCTGCCTTCCCATCGGTAAACACTCCGTCTCATTACCATCCAATAGCCTTTTGAATTCGAGCAGTGCAATTTCCGCTATAACCTCCTTTTCTGACCGTAAACGCTTACGGAGGAACGGGGAGGTGGGAGGCAGGCCTTCGACACCGGCCATTTCCGTTGGGCTAATACACATTTGCAAACGCGTTAAATGAGATTGGAGAAATAGCCATCGAGACGCTGGACTTCACTGAACGAAATGGAATATATCGATTACACGTTGCGTTCTAAATGCTTCCATCAATATTTACATTTCTAAATCCCAGCCAAATGTAAATAAGATTGCTTCTGGTTTTAATAACAACAACAAAAGACTGTGTATGGGTTTAAATATCTTATCAGTTTCAAACTTGCAAATCAAAATTATCAAACTAAAACGAATAGAAACAACGCACAAAATGAGCCCATAAAGTATCGAAAAACAAAAACAACAACAAAGTAAAATGCAGCCAAAAATAAAAGCAAACCTGAGGTTGAAGAAACAAACCTTATCTTATCTACAACATCTCATGCTCACAAAATAAAGAAACAGGACAATTTGGAATGACCACGCAAAGTCTTTACTACAGAGCAAACCAACATGAAAATTTACTTGAAGAAAAACTTTATGTCTTAAACTCGACTGGATATAAACCGAATTAGACACATTATAATGTAACAAATTCATTTATTTAAAATCTCGATTGTATATATAAAAAATATATCCAATTATTTCTGGGGGTGTTCTGATGTCACATCAGTGTCTATGAGAGACATGAGGATCATAACTAAAAATGAAATCTTTAATAAAAAGAGAAACGGGAGGACCTCGAAAAAAAAGGAAAAAGAAATCGACCCTTCGTTGTTTAACGATAGTCCGGGAAATAACATTGGAGGTAAGACAGTAATCGTTCACTATAATCAACTATGAAAAATAAAATTTCATATTTTTTTTTTATATAACTTTCCCTTCTCGCAAATTAAACTACTAAAAGCCTACTTCCTTAAAATCTTATTTTCTTTGTTTTTTTTTTAGATCGTAAAAATTATATAAACGAAATGTAAATGTTTTAATTTTTTTTTAAAATTATTTCTGCTGAGATATACTGGTAGATTTACTCATTTTCTTAAAAATAATAATAATAATTAAATCCGCAAACAAAATCCAATTCATTTTAATCACACTTGGGCTAGCTCAGACATTAAAAAGATTACTAAGAGAGGTTAATATCCTTGCTTTAAGACACCGTCAGAAATCTAATCCATTGTTTAATTTTTTTTCTATGAAAATTTTGTGACCTTCTTGCGTCAATTTGTCGACAGTCCCCCACACTGGGGGAAAAACAAAACAAAAAAACAACATATAAAATGACTCTTTGTTATTTTTCTTGTATCCCTAAATGGGCATGCCAAGTTCCATGAAGATTCATCCAGCGGATCGAAAGTTATTAGACTCTTAACACGTACGCCTACATGGATTGGACGAGTCTCACTTACCTAGGCTAACAGAAGTCAAGTTTCGGTATCAGACTTCAAAACTCCACAAATCTTTTCCGATACAGAGTTTGTCGAACAGAATAGGAAAAACATTATTTTTGATTAACCTAAGTTTCAAATCAATGGAAACTAATTTAAACTTGAACAAAAGATATTTAGTGTTTTCCTCTTTTCTGTAGAACTAATCAATTGAGTCTTAATAAAATTTAAAGTGAGGAATTCCACCACAAACAAAATAGGGTTTACGAGTTGCATTTACTTCCGTTTCGTGATTTTACGAAAGTTTTCTGGATTTACACACAAATGATAAACAGCATGGCGCCATTTGTACAGGAGTTAAGAACAGCATAAACAACCCTATTAAAATGTAAAACAAACATTCGTATACAGAAACTTTTGTATAATCTGTGCCACCAGATTGACTAGAATTAATATTTTTAGGTTTTTGTGTAAAAGCTGAAACAGTAAAAGTTTAAATACAAGTTACGCGAAAGTACTGTCAACGAAGCGAGTTGTTTATAGGTTATGAAAATTAAATGCACAATTTAGAACGAACAGCACGAAAACAACATAGTTTAGAGATTTACTTCAATAGGACAGACAATCAAAATGTTGTTTTGAACGAATATTTATCATTGCTTTTGAAGCAAACCTTGTGCGAGGGGAATAGGAATATGTTTCACTTGTTTCCTCCATTGCAAAGAATGATAATAGTAACAAAGAATACACGCTTTTCAGGGGTTTCAACAGAGGCGGATTTACACTTTTGCCGCCCTCCTCCTGACCCTCCTATCTCAATATATCACTAGTAAACTATACTACTGTTTATGTTTAGTTTTGAGCTAAGTTACTGATAAGTTACAACTCGTCTATTCGTTAGAATTTACTTAGAGTAAGATATAAATATATGGGCCCATAATAATGCTTTCCTTTCCTTAAGTACACCACCCGACCTCAAGTCCACTTGGTCATGAAACGCCCGGAGCCTTACTTCCTGCGACCCCACGGGTCTGCTTAGTGGGAAAATAATTAACTTTTTTTTTAACCATCACGTAGCGAATGAGCCTACGTCGATGGAAGGAGGTCATTTATGAAAATGGAGGTAAGGAAAATGGAGATCAAAATAATGGCGCTCACGATTTAACCTTAAATACGCTACGTATCGCATTTTAAAGAAATCGTTCCACCCGTTTTAGCGTGGTTCGCGTTCAGACAGAAAAACAGAGAAGAAAAACGAAAGCAATTGAATTACTGCATTCGAAAATACTTTTATTCTCTTTTTTTATTATGCTTTTAAGGGATATTACAAACATTGACCTAATCTGTAATATCCTGTTATAACTGAACAAATACAAAATGCACCTTCAGCATAACGAAAGTGCAGAAATTCGCCCAGTTCTATTCTTCGAACATCCGCCCAAGTGTTACATAAAAACATATACTTTGTTTGTGAATGTTCTTTGTTTTAAAGTTTCAGTACATCCCAAAGCGTTTCTAAAAAGGGAAAAAAGGAGTAAGAAGGAAAAAAAAATATAAAAGTGATGAAATAAGGAAAGCAGTGGCACAGTCCTCTGGGATGCGAAGGGGGAGCAGAGACGCGAAATCAGGCTGAGATTCGAGGAGGACGGAAGGTGGGGAGAGAACGAAAGGAGCGAGACAGAATTGTTGCTTTTCAGAAACAAGATCTGCAGCTCAGGTTGGCGAACAGATAAGGGGTCTTCTTTCGTTTTGTGAGGAAATCCCTTGGCGGAGGGAGGTCTCGAGTAAAAGGGTGACGAATCGTTTTGACTGTTGGGGAGGGAGGCACAATTTGCACCGCGACGGTGGCGCCACCAAAGAAGAGATAGAGAGAGAGGGTTAGCAGGTCTTTATCAAATCCTACAAAAGCCTGGGTTTTGTGTACCGATACGTCTGCGACTGCGCACAAACTACATCAAAGCCGAACACAGGAATCGATCAGGGAATAAAAAAATCAAAACTTAATGAAGGGAGCAGTGATTATTCATGGGTGCAAATTAATTTATGGAACGTCAGAACTAGTATCCATTGGCCGTTTTACATAATTGCATCAAAATTAATAATAAATAAATGCCAAATTACGGCAAGGATAACTGTAATGCTAGCCAATTAAAAATTCTAATCATATTGGTGTAAATTATGTAGACAGTGAGTAAAACTGACATCCTGCAATATCTGAACAATGAAATTATTCAAAATATTCGAACAAAACTCTTCAAGGGCATAGCGTTTTAGTGACAACGATCAATCAAGAACAATATGCACGGTAAACCATAACAGTTACTGAGCGCATTCGCTTTCCGTTGTTCTTATGTTATTAGTTAATAGGGAGCTTCTACATTTATCGACTACAGTTGAGCCCCGATTATCCGCGGGATTGGGTGGCAAGGGCTTCGCGGATAACCCGAAAAAAGACTAAAAAATGAGGTGTAAACACGAAAAAAAAATATTTCAGCATTAAAAACTACGTTTTATTATACAAAAAACATGATATGTAAAACTTTTAAAATATGTACAGTAAAGCAGAAACCTTTGCTCTACGTTTGCATCCACAAATTCCGAGAAGGCCTATAGGATCACGATGCACAATAAACCTATCAGTAATTTTCGACCTTCGCACTATAGAGCCTATTGTATTTTCCCTGTTGTTGGCTTGGATTAAAATTAGTTTTTCTGAGGTTCATAATTAAAAAAATTTTTCGCGGCACTCGCGGATAATTGGGTGCTCTACTGTATGTACCTTGTATAGTTTAATCCTTCAATAAGGCTAGCGGATATTAATTATGCTCTTTTTTATTTTTAATTTATTTTTTGATGTTTTTTTATACGAATGGGCCATTCTTCTGTTTACTTGTCTTTTGTTTATATTTTCTTTGATATCACTGAGCTGCAGACTCTGGGTGAATCCAACTGAAGAAAGGAAACAACCTTGAAACAGGCTGTGTCACATATTCCAAAACTAGCTCAGTGATTTAATTTGTTGTGCGTTTTTAATCCCTTTTTATTGCTTTGTAAATTCGAAAACAAGCTAAGAAACCTTGGAAAAGTCTTTCTAAAGTGAATTCATTTATAGGTGTGAATTTATACACTTACACTCTATGGGTATTTTTTTCTACATCTGGTTTAAAGCACTATTATTTCGCTAAATATGAACTTCTCTTCCTGAGATGGGGAGTGAAGATTAGAATCTTATCAGAGGCACCTGTACTCTTCCAGCAATCGATATTAAGATCAGCTATTTTATTATTGGGGGCCTGTTTTCTTCGGAATTTAGCGTGTTCTACATGAACTAATCAGATCCAGGCCTAATTTCATTTATCATTTTCCGCGCGGCATCAGACACCCATCCACCGCAATCCACAAACTATAACGACCAATTTTCCGTTCCGAGACAACACTTGAATGCAAATAGTACATTTGAATTTCGATTCCAAATTGACTTTTACGACGCTATCTAAACACGAAGATGAATAAAGCTCAAAGAAAAGCAGACATCGACGGCAACAGAGCACAACTAATCCAACTTTATTGATCAAAAATTGCAGCAATATAAAAAAAAAAATCCCATTTACAATGAAAGTAATGATGGAAACTTTAAATAGAAACGCCCGCAGTCAAGGGCTTTACTCTATTCGCTCTACTAACATATAAGTTGAAGTGTCCCCGTACAAGCCTATGTGGCCCCTAGGGGCGCGGGAATTAAGGCTTCTGGCGTTTCGTGACCAACGGGATGAAGTTGAGGTCGTGTGGTCAGCCCGACGCCCGACCTACTTTAACCCCCGGGAAAGAAACCAGGTACCCATTCAACAGATGGCTGGGCAAACTCTAGGGCCGGACATACACTAAGTCTATTTAACTTTAAATGAAAAAACCTACAAACAGAAATAAAAAAAATAATAAATAAAAAAAAAAAAAATGTTTCACAATTTGCTGCATTTTTACGTCGGCAATTCAAAAGCTGAGTTTTGTCAGAGAAACTTTTTTAATCGGATAGACGAGTCCCGACCGGCTAGCAGTGTGTCACGCGAGACGCCGCAAGAGATTCGGACACGATCAGGTGTTTGGACTTAGCTACTCTAGATCCCAATTAAGTAAAGAATATACACCAGAGGGCGCATTATTTATTAAAAAAAAAAGTCAGACCTAACGGTATGAAATTACAACACTGGTGTGACATTATCAATTTGTCAACTCTGCGACAGACAATGTTGACAGTCAACGAGTTGTGCTACACAGTGAAAGAAGAATTCAAAGAAGATAAGATCAGAACCGTGCCACCTCCAGAGCCCTCCCAAGGTGCATTTATAGCTGTTTCTCTTTTGTTAAAACCTGCATCCAATTCCAAAAGGTAAAAGAAAAAAGGAAAATCTACGTTACAAAACGGCTGCACTTCAGGTCTTAAGATGCAACAAAATTAGGCATTTTTGTAATTGAATCGCGAGCAGGTGCCATAATCCTGACAGACGCCCAATCATCTCCCAACAAAACTGCTGTGGTGTAACCTGGGAGCTGCTGGGATAGTAAAAGAGGCGAAAAAGCTAAATGATGCATGGCGCAGGTCTGCAAAAGCATCTTGGCGAAACGGGCGAGGCAGGAAAACTGAGTTCCCAGTGGGGTTGGCTTCGCTTCTCGCCTCTGCCTCCCACACTCCTCAAGAACGAAATCCCCTTAAAAATTCAAAGCACATTATTCCAGATTTATGGAAATTAAAAAGTTTAAAGCCTAACTTTTACTAAGCCTCCAAACAAAATGAACTTTACATTTCTAAATTTAGGCTTAGGACTTCTGCTAGATCAACCAAGTTACAAAGAAGACTTAGAAAAGAAGAAAATAGTTTACATGTATTTTGATCAAAGAATTTATTTTTTAATAAAAATAACAAGTTGGATATGGAAGGCTATCCAATGGTAGTTTATACGAAACAGCAGCTCTGTGTGTGTCTATGCCGACCCACACAGACACCTCGACCACTTTTGGACCACTTAGACGAAGCAGTCGTAATCACAGCAGGCAAATCTAGTGACAAGAGGACAACCTGAATTTTTATATTTGATCCCCCCCCCCTCCCATCTTCTGAAATTGCGCGGGAATGCGATAAAAGTTTCCACAGAAAAGCATTATAAAGGAAACAGTAATGTATAATATTATTATTATATTATTTCATATTATTCATTTTAGTAATCCACTAATTTGCGCACGCTTTAATAGGTGAATTGAATATAAGGATCTTAAGTGATACAGGTAAAATTTCTACTGTTTCTAATCAGTAGATGTTGTAATTTAAAAGTAAATCCAAATTTTTTTTTTTTTTTGGTTGTATCGTTTTCACGACTTCTTTTTTTGAAAACAGAAAAAAAAAAATAATCGCGAAACGGAAAATTTGTACCGTCAGTAATTTGGGATATACGTATTTTAATTTAAAAACAAACGGACAGTATTTTTAAAATTTGTGAATATATCATTAAATATGCAACGCTACAATTATTATTCTCGTGCTTAATCATTTTTTTCTTTAAAACAATTGATTAGAGATCAATCGTGGTTCTAATGACGCTTGTTGTGAAGATGGTTATGAATGATGCTGCGTGGATGATAAGCAGAAAGATGAAGACTCGCAAAGTTGATAATGTAGCTGTTATTATCCGTGATTTAAATAACGAGTGAATATGACAGCATTCCGCGACATATCAGCCTTTGGTGTGACTACGCTTTGGAGAATTTGATAGTTAGTACTTCGTTTATTTAATTTACTTACATGATTGTAAAAACTATTTTTTAAATTTCTCAATACTGTTTTCACTAATGAAAATAAAACAAACAAAAAAAAAATAAGGAAAAAAAAAAACTGGTTTTATATTGTACGCGGAACCATCCATATTTCATTTTCGGCAATTTCCTGTGAGACAGGAAGTGACGGTACAACGGAACTTTTTTTTTTTTTTTTCCTATTTCTACAAATCGTAAGACTTCCAAATACGTATCACTAATTTCCGTCCGACATATAGTTTGAGCTGTAGAACTGGTTGGGAATAGTACCTTCTTACGGGTTCCCGCCTTATATTTAGTGTATGGCGTCACTACAAACGCAAAATTTTAAGGAAAATAGATTTTATATTCTTTAAGTATGTATGTATGTATGTATGTAGTGAAGGTGGGTGGCAGAAGCCAAGCACTGCGACCGGAGGTCTATTGTACTATCCCACGGAAATATGAACAGATGGAGAGAAAGACTGAGAAAGTATGGTGGGAGAAGTGCAGGGGAAACGGGAGAACCCCGAGAAAACCTGCCCAGCGCGGATCGTCCACCATCACGAAACCCACATGAGAACCGAACCCGGTACTCAGAGGTGACAGGCTAATGTCATAGCGACTACGCCTACCGCGCGGCCTATTCTTTAAGTAACTAACTACCTTTTTTATTCATTCCTAATTCGTCAAAAAATGTTTAATCAGCTGACTTTTACAGTTCGTACACACTCTTGGGAATAGTTTTGTTCACCGCTATGAAACTAAAGAGAAAAAAATTCAATTTTCAGCTATAACAACAGGCGTCAAACTTTCCTCGGCAATAGAATTTCTAGGGAAAGTTTCGAGAAGTTTCTACCCAAATTTGTTTAGCGGTGTGTAGCTTCATGAGTGACTTTCAGCATGTGGAACGAATCACAAGATCTACTACTGGGATTTCGGAAGACGGGGGTGGAAGAGTTACTGCATTTTAGCGCAAAACTGTCTCCTCCTTCCCTGGGAATTCCTTCTTGTGAACAATCGATACGACTTCACATGAGCTTCCCTCGTCCGACGAATTTCCTATATTAAATAAAAATCACCGCCCACCAGATGTCGCTGAGCAGAATGAAATAAGATAGGCGAAGAAAAGGAAAGAAGCAGAGGGAAAAATCAATGATAGAATAAAAGGGAAAAATATATATATTCGTAATAAACAGTGAAAAAATAGAAACTCCCCTTATTCCAAAGAATTCTTAGGCATCACAAACATCACGTAATCTTTTATTTCAAATGTAACATTTTACTTACAAAGAAAACAACTGACAATGAATTGGGAGTTTTTCAAGTTCAAACGAGAATTCGTCTAGAACCTGAATTCCATTCTTTCTTAAAAACAGTTTTTTCTTTATGTATTTTAAAATCGTCAAAACAACGTAATGAAAGTTCTTTAGCATATGTCTAAACTATAGTATCTGCCGGATACAAACAATATCTTCTAATTTTCCGTTTGATGGAGATAAATTAAGTCTGCAAAAACGCTTAAGCTGTTTGGATCTATTTGACTTTTAATACTTTACTTGTATCAAAGCGCGCGCAAATGATGCGGATTAGCAAGTGAATTAATGTGCTGAGACGTCGAAAAGAAATTCACTGTTGATTTTAATGCTTTCCTACGGTCAATTCTGGTCAATGCTTTCCTACGGTCAATTCCAAGCGTTAATTTCTCCATAGAGACTCATTTTGTTTTAATTCCAATTGCCTAACTAACTAACTCCATGGCACTACAGCCCATGTAGGGCCTTGGCCTCCTTAACAATATGAGCCCACTCTTTTCTATCTTGCGCCTTTCTCCTCCATCCTCGTACCTGGAGCTTTTTCAAATCGCGTTCCACATCATCAAGCCATCTAAGTCGTGGTCTTCCTTTTAATCTTCTACCACCAGGGTTTCCAATGGAAGTTTCTTAACTCCACGGTTCAAATTCATCCTTTGGAGATGGCCTACCCATTGGATCCTTTTACTTTTAACAATTGAAACCAAGCTTGGCTCCTGAAATAATTCCATTAGTTCTTTATTAGTGCGGATACGCCACAAACCTTGGTCACAAATAGCTCCATAAATCTTCCTCAGAATTTTCCTTTCCCATATACCAAGAATGGAAATATCCCTACCTGGTAAAGTCCATGCTTCGGCCCCATACAAAACAACAGGTCTGATCATGGTTTTATAAATCCTGGATTTGGTCCTTCTAGACAATACCGATGACTTCAAAAGAATTCCAATTGCCTCTTATCCGTAAATACGCATTTGAAGAAGATTCACTGAAAACTATATAGAGGGAAAGAATATACTGATTTTATGAAGATCTCACTTTTTTTAAAGGTGAAGACAAAAAACGCTCACACTAAGGAAAGAAAGAGATATTTTTTTATTAAAGGAATAATTTGGGAAATATTAATGTTATTGATTAATATCGTTTTCTGAGAAAGCGGACGAAGACTCTCCTCCTTCGCCAAGATGGCGCCATTCACAGAAACGAAATTTTGCTGCTCGTCGGTCACTAAATAAACAAACAACTCTCGAAACTTCTTAACTAATTTAATCTGACCTGCGCTGTTTCAGCGATTGCACAAAATATCGTTACAAATTTTGAATGAACCTGCTCGGAAACGAAGCGTTCGCAGAAAACTTCATTCCTCTCGTCGGTAATAAAATAAATATACATCCTGCGAGAACCTTTGAACTTGAATTAAAGAAAGAAGAAAACATTAATCTAATATATATATCTTGGAAATTTTTATTTATTGTTCCTCTATACCCTTTGAATCCATGATACTTTCACAAAATGTCAAAACTGAGCAACAACGCTGGATAACTGCTGGAGGGTAAACATTTGTTTTATACAGTACAATTATGATTTGCTTTTAATTGAAGAAAACTTAAAATATTATTTATTTGTTTACTCTGCGACATAACGCGAGCTTTCCTTGATACTAGAGAGATGCTACTCGAATGCAAAGAAATCAACGAGAATAAACAAATGAAGTTTCAAACCTTATGAAACATTTCTTGACAATTTAATTTTTCATTTAACAATGTCACATCAAATTTGGGAAGCTTTGTCTGTCCTCTATTACGTTTCAAACTTTATTTTGTACTTATTACCCAAATCAGAAAGCAAAAATATAGTAACAAAAGTAACAAAATTTTACTTAGCTACTCTTACTATCCTGCGGAAAATATAGGCTACCATTGAACTTCGACACCCTGAAAACGGTGAAATCTCTGAATTAGCATCCCATATGCACCTCGTGGCGACAATTGATAGTAACCTATTGTTGGCATAATAGCGCCACGTATTGTCCTCCAAATGAGAGATGGCCGTCCTGTTTTTGTGAGATCTGCGCATGTATCATCGATTAGTCTGGTCAGGCACTTCCGTCTGATTTTATGACAGGACGCCGCCATTACGGTAATCGCTTGTTACTTTGCAAAAGAGCATTGTATTTATAAATAATATATATTTATTTATATAAATACTTATTGTTAGCAACTGGTATTGAAATAACGCTAAATAGTCGAGAGAAGTTTTAATTTGGCGTTATCAATATATCTTTCTCAGTGAAAACAGACGACGGCGTCCATTGTGACAGGAAAACATAATTGATCAGCTACCGGAAGGGCTGCGCAGTTCAAATTTCCGCCGGCCAACTTTCATTTGGAGGACAGTAGTAACCTGGTTGCAAAAACTAGAACTAAAATATTTTTATGGCAAATGTAGTTGAATGATACTTCTACGGGGTTTACGGGTTGCATAATAATATAACATTATTTTATACAAAGCACGTGATTGTTTACTAAGTGGGGATGGTTTGATGTGATAGGGTTGTGGAGAAGGGGGTGGGAATCTTATATTCTCTGATCTCGATATTAATAAAAAATTACTTTGTACCTATCATGTGATTTTTTTGTGCGACCTGGGAAAGTTTCGAAGTGATCTCACAATTTCAATTTATTTGATCCACATCAGGAGATTTTTTTTTTGTAGGTCTTTTTCAGCTAGTTAAAAAATAAATTAAAAGCAAAACTAAAAAAGAATTAAGTCACTATTAAAATTGCTGGCTCAAGAACTATACTGCCGTTTATCAGGCTATTGTCGCAATTTTTATAGATCCAAAATTGAATGGCACAGGTTCAATTCTCACTTGGGACTGAACGTTTTTGGTATTGCTCTGTCGTCGTTGCTGTTAAAAAGACCGCACTTTTCTCGCGGTCTTTAAAAGAGGTAACGATGAGATTGTTGGCGCTGGGCCCAAAACAGCGGCAATCACCATCGTAACGAAAAGAATGGAAGAAAGAAAAAAATAAAAGAAAGAAAAGAAAAACTTCCAACCGATGTCCAATTTATCGAAATTCATTGTTAATATAATAGCAGTTAAACAAAACATAGAGGAGTCAAATTACCATTAAGAATCGTTAATAATCAAAATTAAAGTGGTTTTTATTGTCCTATTAAACAAGAAAACTATGTAGTCAAAGTGAGATAACTACAGCTACTCGGTCTCAGCAGTGGTGTGTGTTTATTGCGCTATACAAAGACTTTCACAAACCGACAACCAAATAATTCAACATAATACTGTTCACAGAAACCGAGATTTTGGCTCCGACAAGGGAAAACTGGAATATGGGATAATTATTTAACAAACTGCAGAACTAAAGTAGATACAACTGAAAACACACGGCTCTTTCTGAAATTTGCAAGCTTCATTGTTCATCGGGAAAACTTTCTCTAAATTTGTCCTAGCAAATACTAATTATACACTTTCGTAGCATCAACACACAGGCACTTATATCAGTTACATTTTGACCTACGGGAGTGGCACTCCAGTGGTAACGCACTGATATGCGGTCTGAAGGAGCCGAGTTTTAATTTCCGGCGGGGACTGAGAATTCTTCGCTGGGCGTTTCTCCTCCTCCAGGCGGATCTTAGGGTTAACCTGATCTCTGTAAGATGGGGACTTGGTTTCTTTCATGGTTTCAAGGCGAGAGGCGTTCTGACCACCCGACCCCAGTGTCATCCTGATGGCGGAGAATCGCCCCAAAGGAGCCCGTGAGGCCTGTGATCCTTACCTTTTTTTTTACCTTTATCTACAAAAAGATATATATAACTTATTTCATCAATTCCATTTTTGCAATGCAATTTTTTTTTTTCAAAATGTACTTTTTTGGTTGTGTCCTGGATCCGGATCATTCCAGTTCTGAATAATGTTCTCCTCTTACCTACTTGCAAAAATATTGCCATTACAACAGTTTACTAAGGAAATTATAACAGACTGGACGAAGGGCTGAGATTTTGCAGCGTTCTTTATGTGAAATATAACCTAGTCAAATTCTCTATTAAACTGTGCTATTAAGAATTATCTTTGGCAACTGTGTCATCATCAGACACAGATCATTAAGATGAAACCTAAGTAGGGAGAAGGCTTCTAGCGAACTTGCAACATTTTTTTTAGATCATTATCACCGTCGCCACCATCTTCTGGCGCCTTGACTTCAGATGCACTTCCAATTCCAAGAAAGCATTTCCATCCTACTAAGCAAATAAGAATCTCACCAACTGGATGGGATCCGTCACTTGTGGGATTTCGGAGTCTGCGCAGACTAAAAAAAGAACTTGCACTTACCAAAAACTGAAAAAAAATCTCTCAACGCCTCACACGCCCAGCCTAACCAGAGTCCTCTGATCTCCATGACATTTCCTATCTCCTGTACAGAACAAATGCAGAGCAAACAGACACGCAGAGCCAGCACTTAAAAAGAGAACACCTAAAAGCTACTGGTGCCAACCCCAATATAGATCAAACATCTAAAGCAGAACATATATCAGCTACAAAAACCACCTGAATTTCGTGGAACTTGCTTTGGATTTTATATCTACTACATTGATGTTGGTAGCTGTAAAGTTTTGTTGTTTCAAATTGTTATTTTTTTAATCACTACTTTTTTTCTGTGGTAATCAGCATCACTAAAAAGATGGCGTGTTTCCCCCCAACAGAAAGGAGTTAAAGTCAGACATTTGTGTATGTATATACTAGATCAAAAGATTTAAGTATTGCCTTTGTGACTTGCTATTCAGAGAACCTCGAAAGACTTGATATACAAATGTATTTCTTTACATCAAGTCTTGAGGTTCTCTGAATAGCAAGTCACAAAGGCAATACTCTGCTTTGCTTCGCCACAGAAATGAAATCAACGGGAATGGAATAAGCAGATGAAATTGAAAATTGTTTAGTTTTAGTTACACATAAGATTGTCTTTACAATTTGAAAAACAATGAAAAGTGTTTGATGCATGTAATGGAATGTTTTTGACTTCATCAACCTGTTAAATCTGTCAACCGTAAACTGAATTTAAAATACAGAAAAAGGAGGATCAGAGGAAAAAAAAAAATCAATATTTTTCATTTCCCAGAGACGAGACAAAAAATTTCACATGCATTCAATTTGCTGATAAAAAGACTTTTTGCTGATCCAGGAATTTCGGAAACTCATTTCCTTTCCCACAGAGATGGCACAATGGACTCGGGATCTTAAATATCTCTACACAATAATGGGATGTAAGCAAAGAAGCCCCCCCCCCCACCAAGTATTAGAAAGTTTCAAATCCACCGACTCTTTTATTGTGTTAATTTCTGCGATACACCGAAGAGCATCCAAAGTGGAGCTATTTACAAGTAAGTCACTTTGATAACTTACGTTTACGCTCAGGTTCTTCAAGGCCCCTTGCGGCATCGCTATCTTAACGTTCATATAGCAATGAAGATTTCTTTTTTTCCTGAGGGATTTAAGAGCGTTTCGAAACCACAACAGTCGTAACAATATTTTAATTTGGCAAAAGAATCGTGTGAAATACAAACGGTCCCCGATTTACGTAGACCCGACCTATGTAGATCCGGAGTTACGAACTGAAACTCCCAAGACATTAAAAACTTCGTGTTTGTATCTGTGCACAAATTTTCCACCAGCTATTGTTAATAAGAAATTGCACAAATAATTTACTCTTAACAATAAGCTGGGTGGAAAAGCATGCTATTGATGGAAAAGCAAAATTTGAGCCATATGTACATAATTTAATAGTTATGTTTTAGTAAAGCTATTTTTATTAAGTGACACACTAGTGTAAGTTATTGTTACGACTTACGTAAGGCTTACTACATTTTATATATACTACTACAAGTTGATCGTTAAATAAGAATCGTGCCCAATGTTAATGAAATCAGGCTAGCCGTTTTAGGGTGAGTGAGCATACAGACACGAAATCCGAAATTTCAACAGTACTAAGACATTCTTAACAGAGTTTCAAATTCTTCCAGTGAAATCCTTCAAAAATTCACTTTTAAGAGTCGCCCGGTTTTTTAAGAACCTCTGATTTTCAGTTAGTGGTTATTTAAATGTTTTCTTAATTCAATTCAAAAAAGTATGTAAAAGAAAAAGAAAAGTATAGTAAAGCTATTCTAAAGAAAAAAAGAAAGAAACTAAAAAGGAATCAATGATTAAAAACGAAGAAATTCTTTCATTTAATTTCTTAAAATGATTCAAATGAGAAAGAGTCAATTAAAACCCTCGTCTTGATTAAAACTTCGCTCCTCCACTGAAATTTCACCTCCGTCATCAGAATTAATTAAAAGCCCCCCCTTCTCCCCCCCACGATCTACTAATTCCCACCTTCTTTCTTCGAGGAGAAACGTCAATCGCACACTCGAGCGAGAAAAATCCTCTTCAAAATGATTTCTGTCAACTGATATCAAATTATTAAGACGAGGAGGGGTCAACGAATGAATGGAGGGCGGGTGGGAAGGTCGAGTTTCGCTAAACGACGTCCAATCGCCGCCTCTGTTCATTCAGTTTCATCTGTTGCCACTCGATTAACAGAGATGAAACACTACTGCATTGTAATTCGGCATTTGGTACAGTGAAACCTGCTAAGTTGACCATCCAGTGGTTCCACGTTTTCGTGGTCAACTTAGACAGGTTGTCAACTTACCAAGGGTACAATACTTACTTTTTGATTTTCATATTTTATCATCTACGTACTACTACTATACATATACATAGTATAGTACAACAAAATTATAAAAAATATGAAATCAAAATTATAAAAAATAGGAATATTGCTTATTAGGGTTACACATTAATTATACATACGTATTAATTATTGGATATTGTCATATACAGTTACTACTGTATGTACTACAGTAGTAAGTTGAACAGAAACGAGTTGATGATTGTATATTTTGTCAGGAGGTTTTCAAGCAACAAATTGCATCATAAACTGGGACGGATTTTGAAAAATTTGGATGAATCTTTACATTCATCTGCTTTTGTCACTAAACACTGCAACATCATTTTGCGGTAATTCTGCTTCACTGCACAAATTATTCCTTGGTCAAGGGGTTGAAGCACACAAGTGAGATTTGGAGGCAGGAATTTCATTTCGACGTTTATTTCGACACCATTGGTTGTCGGCGAAATTCAAAGTAGGTTTTGTCTGTGGAATGGACGGTAAAACGCCCCTTAATTCTTTCTTTAGAAAATTAGAAAAAAAAATACAGTATAAAAGTTATTAGAAATATATATAGAAAAATTGTGGAAGTGGTCAACTTGAGCTGTGCTTTGTGACAAATTCTACTTAATTATCTGGTCAACATACAAGTTAGACAGGTGGTCAACTTATAAAGGGTTCACTCAATGTTAAAGTAATTAAGCCATTCCGTACCTGGTCAATTAGATCAACTTAGACAGGTGGTCAACTTATAAAGGTGGTCAACTTGACAGGTTTCACTGTACTCGAAAGAAAACATTAAGTAAAAGAATACATCGACTTATAAGACTTCTGATGCACTTTTTTAATCATTATATATATATGCCAATTTTCGAACACCCAAAAGAACCAGGAGTAATTATATAGCAAAAAAACATGGAGAGCAAATTTTAAATGCATTTGTGTACTTTTTTTATTGATTATTTATCACGATAACGGCGTTTTTTGGAAACTAATTTATTGCAGTTTTTGATCAATCTGGCTATTTTTCTATCAAAATCTAAAATTACTCTAAAGTTTCGGAATTGGATTAACTAAAAAGATTACTATTCACTGTTCAAGAGTCGATAGAACTCCACTGTATTGGTTCTAATGTTTTAAAATGGGGATTTTTTTATTACTTTCTCGCGCTAAACTATCGAGCAGGGCCCAAATGGAAAAGATTTCAAGTTTAAACATTGGGCAGTCGTTAAATGTACATACCAAGTTTGAAGAAGATCCATCCAGTATTCAAAAGTTAGTAGAGGAACTTTATACATACGGACTGACTGACCTGATGAAACGAAATTTCTTTTTAAAAAGTTAGAGCATAAAAAAAAAAGAATGCCCGAAAACGTATTTCATTATGATTTACAAGTTAGATCGTGTGAACGAAGCCTGCTGTTACTTCTTAATTATTCATTTATAAATTTCATTGATTTGAATGATCATTAGGAAATCAATACCTGTGATCATTATCCTAGTTCTGGAATGTTCCATTCCCGTTTAGAGGTGTATCTCGCAGATTACAAGTTTCAACCAATTGCTACAACATCTTCAATGTCTATTACCACAGTCATTATCACAGCCAATGACGTTACGAGGTCCTTAAAGATCTTTTTTTTTCCTGCCCTCCGCCCAACTTAAGTTCGAAGACATGTATTCAACTGCAATAATCAACTTTCTTCCAGCAAAAAAAAAAAAAAAAAGGGGGTGAGGGCCCGAATTCCAAACCTAATTAATACAACAGAATAATGTTGATTCCTCCTCGCACCTCAACTTGCAACGGGAAGAGGAAATGATGTCGTCAGCGCAACATCTGCTTCCAACACAAATCGGCAATCGGATAGTGGCTAAATACGAGTGCTAGCACTTAGTGCTAGCATCTCACTTAGTGCTAGCATCTCATTAGCAGTAAAAACGTCGCCGTTGCGAGTGATGGTGCGCCCCCTCACCGAGGAAGGAGGCGGACGGGGAAAGGAGGGCACAAAAGCCGTTCGACGATGCCTTATCTCTTTGACACTCCCAGCGTCGCCAGTTTACGAGGCGATGGTGGGGAAGATGTCCCGACCGCGCGACACCTCGCGGAAATAAAGTGCGACAGAAACAACCCAGGCGAACTTAACGATTGAGGCAGGAAGTTGCTACAATGACTTCATCTCCTGTTTGCCAACTCGGTTCCGTACTAGTCTCGCTTGGAAGCTCGGGTAAAGTGGATGCGCACTGCTTAGTCCACAGTTGTCGTGGTTTGTTGTGGCCGTCTGGCGTGGTTGTGTGGTCTCAGTTGACACACTTCGTCATTATTTATTATTATTATTATTTATTATTTCTGGCTGCTTTACCCTCTTGCTTTTCTTTTATCCCTTTCCCCACGTTATCAAAAACTCCGTGGTAATCTGCAATTGAATGAAGGCGTTCTGGGGATAAAAGGTTTAAATTCGCAAAAAGTTTTCTTTTTTTTTTCCTTCACTTTAAAATAAGCAAGAGTCACTTTGTGCGATGGACAAGCACTAGTCAACCCAGGCTTGTGATAACCATTACTGGTGAGACCCTGTTTAAGGACAAGAGATCACTTATCTAAACAAGGCCTTCGTACATTTAAACTCAAAAGATTTGTGTGGTATGCGTAATGTCTAAGACATGACCAGTTGTCAAACGTTTAATCATCTTAAACTTTTCTAAGCAGTTACAAACCATTCCTGAAAACGTAACATAAGGATAAGCAATCGATAGTTGGCGTGGCAGCTTTCAAAATTGTCGCACAGTAAAATCTTTAAATAGCTATTCAGAAAAAAGTGAATAATGTCGACATAACAGTAAACTTTTAGTTATTCTAGCTAAACAATGCTTATTGCTATAACAACACAGAAGGAGTTCGTGTATTGTTATTTTACAGTCCTAATCCTCACGAAATGGTCCTTGTCTACAAAAATCAATAGTGAAATCGGATTCTTATTAAAATCATAATTTTTTTTAAAGATATCTACGATATCTGAAGTTTAAGGGCAATATCTCTTAATGGTTTTTGGTCCCTAATTTCTTAAGTTCATGATTAAAATCAACAGGATTCTGCCTTCTAAGAAGCTAAATCCTACCATAAAGTTTCAGCTCACCGGGTAACGTAGTCTTCAAAATTCTTCGTTTATAGAACGACGGACGGACGAACGGACATACGTTTTTCGACTCAAAATGTCATTCTAAAATTGTTTTGTACCTAACCCTTTTTCGATTCGCTGTATCTCAGGAAGGGTAGGGTGGTAGGGTTACAATTATTAGACGAAACCCATTAGATAGCTATGTTTAGCATGGGTTAAGAAAAAATGAGAAAAGACTGGAACTTACCAATTTCAAAAACACGCAGAAATTTTTGAGAATCGGTCTGTCCACGTAAGTGCTTTGGCAACCGATAATCCAGAAACAGTATTGCCCTCCAAACGCCAATGCCTGAAATGTGGCTAACTTTATCCAGCCGTACAGAGGCTAACCATTGAAGGAATTTCCGACTCAGAAGCCATCCCAAACGCCCATCCAAATTCTTCCAAATCAATGTTTGGCGTTTGGACAGTAATTTACAATGATCCCTCTCAAAATGGCTAAGCCTAATTGATTTTCCCTTCAAAACTGTCATTTTTCCGGGAGCGAATTTCGTAACATTATCAACGTTCGTTTAACGTTAAAAAGATTACTAAAGATTACCCGAAAGGAAACGACAGAAAAGCAAGTTGTATTAGATCTAAAAAAAAAAAAAACCCCTCCAACTTTGCTAGCGCCTTGAAACGACTTCCCAATCACGGGCGCACAGCGCCACCTGCACGGCAAACGCGACCTCCTCCTAATTGGACAAACGAGATCCAAATTGGAACCAAAAACTTTTACATTTAAAACTCCAATTTCAGAGAAAAGGGCGGAGAAACTCAAGTCGCTCAAGCGTAGCGATACCTAATCACATCATCTTTCTCGTCCTCGCGAAGGTTACCAAGGTCAATGAGGAAAACGAGCGCAAATTCGCCAAAATGAGCTCCAAAAAGATTCCTGTGATTTGTTGTTGGTGTTTACAAGCGAAAAACGAATCGTAACAATGTCGCGAAATTGTACATTAAAATACATTTGCATCAATCAGTCAACTCCAAACATTTCACCCAACAAAACATGACATTAACCGACGACATTACAAAATTTCATAAAAAACTCCTGGATTCTTCACGAGCCACATGCCCCCTACCAAGGTGGAAACTCTTATCCCTCAGATTATCACAATCCGTATCTACAAGTACATTACTACAAAGCTTTCTGTTAGGAAAGTGATTTAATGTGTGCCCAAAAATATAGTTTAAAAGCTTGACAAACACACAAGAATGTTCTTTAAAAACTGTAATAAAACTTTAAAAATATATTACAAAATGAAGAATGCTTTCAAAGGCCTTGAACGACTTCCTTGTCAAATTGACAAAGAAGCCGTTCAAGAACTTCGAAAGCTTTCGTCATTTTATAATGTATTTTTAAATTTTTTTTTAAAGTGTTATTGCGTTTTTTTAAGAACATTCTAGTGTATTTGTCAGACTTATCTTTTGAGTTTGCCAATCCGTCATGGAATTTATATTTATTTTTTGACTTCTTAGACAACTTTGTATTAGTTTAAAATAAATTCACAAACGGATTGACAAACACACACACACACACACACACACACAAAAAAAAAACTGTTGTTCTAATAAAAAAATATTATCAAGTTTTACTTTGTATATTGATTCAGGAGGGGGCTGCAGTGGTATTTCTATTCCTTTTTGTATTTAAAAAAAAATAAAGAAAAAGTAATTACGAATACAAGCAATCTAAAGAAATAAAAACTGATGAAAGAATATCCATACAATGGTTCTGGTCAGAGAATCCCCGATGACTAAATTACCTTTACAGAGTATAACAAGATAATTAATGCTTTTAAACAGCGTCAAAAGAAAAGCGGCCCAATAATATGCACAATTTTATAAATAAACTTTTATAAACACAACTTTTGACCCCCAACTTCCGGTCAGGGAGTGGTCCTAGAGGTCTGATTTTTTGGATGTGGTCCCTTACTTTTTGATGCTGAACACAATGGTGAAGGTTTCAGTCCCCTATATTTTACAGGCAAGCTGTAATCTAGGGGCCGCTAACATTGCGTTTATGCTGTCTGAATGGCGCACACTGTAGCGGCCAAACGGTTCGAGATATTCGATTGAAACCTTCACCATTGTGTTCAGCATCAAAAAGTCCACGTTTTTTGATGATCCACGTTTTTAAAAAATCAGACGTCTACGCCCACTCCATGACCCCTCCCATGGCTTTGTCTTTCTTTTAAAAACGCCTTTAAAAGACAGAAAACGCCTTGGGGGTCCTAGAGAGTGGTCCTAGAGGACCTAGAGGTCTGATTTTTTTGTACGTGGTCACCTACTTTTTGATGCTGAACACAATGGTGAAGGTTTCATTCTAATATCTCCAACCGTTTGGCCGCTACAGAGTGCGACATACAGACAGGACAAAAGCAAGAGCAGTCCCTAGCGGTTTTACAGGCAAGCTGTAACCTTGGGGTCGCTAATAAATGGTCGCTGCTTTTCCTAAATCCTACATTAACAAAAAATCCAAAAGAACTTAAAGCCTACTTTTCTTAAAATGCTATTTCTCAATTTTTTTTTCCCTTCTTTGCTTCAAGACCTGAAAACGGCAAAAACCAAAAGTCTCTAATATCCACTGAATCAAACAGGACAAATCTTTCATTTTCTGGAAGGAAAAAAAAATTAAATCAGGATTAATTCTTTAAAATTGTCAAAAATCGGATACATTTTTTTAACCGTACCAAATTACGCGTAATGGATTAAGGACCTAATATTCATTGTTTAGGGCAATGAAATATTTAACAGAAATAGGATAGAAATCCATTGTTTAGATTCCAATGCTTTCCTCTTGTGGAATTTTTTGTCGCCTTCCCGCGCCTATTTCTAGATAACGACCCATTTGGAAAAGATTTCAAATATAAAAGTTAGACCATAGTCCTCGAATATGTATACCAAGTTTCAAGATGACCCATTCAGTGGTTCAATTTTACTAGGAGGGGGGGGGGGAATCTGAGTTTGCTGTTGGAAATAAGGTTAACAATGGTTTTACGAAGACTGTGGATGGAAATGAATGGACTTCAAATGAAATGAGACAAAAGAAAGCTTCAAAGAACAGATAATAATGACTTAGGAAAAAGTATCTGTATTTTTTTTTTTACTTTTTTTCTCCTCTGTCTATTCGGTCCGTACATAACAGCAATTCCACATAGCATAACGTCCCAGATACACTATTTTCTAGGCAAAATTTGATCTGGAATAAACGCCCGAAGTTTAAAAGTCGTATCTTGGAACTGTTATTAGGACTTTTGACACACTTACATCCTTCCAAGAACTCTGTCCCTTGAATGTCAGTCAAATCCAGTGGCGGATTTAGCAGTTGAGATGCCCTAGGCGCAATTCAATTTTGAGGCCCCCTCTAAATATTTTCATTACCTTTGGGGGCCCGGGGCGGGAGTTCCATTATTCCTCAATCAAAAAAAAAGGAAATACTTGGGTGGATGGGGCTCCTAGGCTGACTGGTGAAGCCCCCTAGGCTTGTTTTTACAACCAAAAAAAAAAAAGGAAATACTTGGGTGGATGGGGCCCCTAGGCTGAC
>JAFIDM010000002.1:55304347-55315725 GCA_023159025.1 Thereuonema tuberculata
AAATCAAGTATTAACGTTACTGCAGAAATTCCGGCAACACACTTTATAGATTATCTTCTTAATACAGTATATAAAAATGAATGTTTCTTTGTTTGTCCCAAATGCGTTCCTATACCATTCATCAGATTGCGATGAAACTTTGGTGAATTGCGCCTTTGAAGATTTCTGAATTAGTAGAACCATTTTACAATATCTAGTGCACGAGGCGTTTCAGCAAATAAGTGTACTTCCGGTTTCAACGCTTGCAGTTTCCGTTGCGACTCGCATTTGCAATGACCATCAACAAAGCACAGGGACAACAGATGGACAGCTGTAAATCATGGACCACCTGATTTATTCGTGTATGCACCAGACGGAAAAACAAAAAATATTGTATATCCAAAAGCACTTCAATAAACAGAATTTAAACACAAACACTTTCTTTCTTTTAGTAGCATTGCAACGCATGCCGGGAACAGCCAGTCACTTATAAAATAAATTTGGAAATAGTGAAATTTCTCCCACGAAGTTGGGACACGGAAATGACAGGAAAGTTACAGCTTCAGTCAATCGACGTTAAATTGTTACAAACCTGCTTTTAGCAATCTTATCGTAAGCTTCGGAATTAAAAAAAAAAAAAATAAATTCCGAAGCTTACGAATCAGCGAATCTGTGTTTGTGATCCCTAATAACTTTTTAACTGCTGATCATCTTGAAATGGGGTCTGCACATTTCACGACTGTAGACAATGCGACTGGTACAGCTGAAATCTTGTCCAAGCGAGTCGTTGTCGACAAATTAGCGCGAAAAAGATTAAAAAAAGATCCCCATAGGACGGCATTACAAACGAAACAATTGATTTCTTTCATAGTGGGGTGGGCAATCCTTTACTAATCCATTAATTTGCGCGTGGTTTGATTATTTTTTTTAAGGGGAAAAAAATGTGTGCTATTTGTTTTTACGACTATAGAACAAAGAAAAGTTCTTTGAGAAAGTTTTTATACTTATTTTATTATTTAATTTTTATCGTCAATCACGGAAGTGATTTCCTGCCAGTGAAACATGAAAAATCGATAACAATATATCAGCAGGCCTTTTTTTTGTTTTGTTTTCTGCTTCATTTTGTTTACATTTCGGTTGGGCTTTCTTTCTGTTTTTATTCCGAGCTGCTTGTGTATGTTTATGGCCATCTTGCAGATAAAAATCTATCGGCCGAAAATTATTGGGAAAATGAAAACTGGCGAATGGTTGGGATATCTGGTGGCATTGGCTTGTCTTGTTTCCAGTCTGTGAAGTATCGGTCCATGTGTTTATCGGTGTGTTTGGATAAGCGTCCTTCGAATTCATGGAAATCGAAGCCTTTTGTTATTAAACCATCCATTGCGTAAACAACTTTGGTGCTGGGTTACATCGAGAGAGGCAGAGGATAGACAAATGGGTATCTGCCACTCTTCATCACTCAATGTCCTTACAATAAAAATATAAAAGCGGGAAAAAAGATACTTTATACTCACACACACTGAATATACGAGCATAAATTAATATAATAAACCTGAATAATGATAATTTATACATGTTCTTCTTCGTTATTCTATGCAATGGTAACAAGGTAAAGGAAAAGATGTTAATCATTATTCAGTAAAATAATTATTTAAGGAATTTTAAACACAACATAAGAAAATTTAAATGATATAAATTACTTAGATTGTTTAACAATATTGTATTGTTAAGATACAATGTTGTGTTAGTTTTCTTCATAAAAGAAGCTACATTTAATGCTAATTATCGATTGTTCTCTTCAGGTGCGAGGTTCGCCTTGCAGGGACTTGCTTGTTCCGACAGATCGACCGCACGGCAGCCCTGCGGCGAGACCGCTCGGCTGTGCCGGAACGGCAAATTAACAAATGTAAATATTAAGAACATTCCACACTATTCCCCTTGCTTGGCTATGCAAAGTTTGTCCTTTCTTGGTCACGCTTATGCGATCACAAAACGACGCCATCTTGGACTGACTGCTCGGAGTTCAAGTTGATATCATCATGAATGGTGACGTTTGTTCCAGACAAAATCAATCGCTACGTAATGACCATAAACGGCAAACCTTTTTTTTTTTTTTTTTGCAAAATACAATAGTTATATATTTGATTTGCTACATATTGTTTGTTTATATTTTACGAAAATATAGGAATAGGTCTAGAGAATGAACTGAATTTGTTCCAGAAGATCGGAAAATGGGAATTGATCAATAAAGAATAAAGAAATACTTAAGAAGATATATAAATTATCATTCGAATAGTATTAAAGCGTTTTATAAGAACTGTATTATACAGGTATTACGATATGTTAAGTTCCAGACCGTTGTCATAAAGCGAAAATCTTCGAAGGACTGGCCTTTTTTTTTCTTCAGAAGTGCTGCTCTGCAATCGTCATACACGTCCATAGCTGACATATTTAAAACTTCTTAATTAATATCAACGTAAAAGGGCTATCATAAGAAAAAATATGAAAGTTATAAACAGTTGATTATTCGGTTAATCACAGCGTAAAACGAAGAGATACAGCGAGTACCGTGTTTGTAAGCAACCTAGCGTCGTATGGACGAATCAACTGCTGCAAAATCTGGGAATGACAACATTTGAAATCCGTCGTAAGAGCGAAGCGTCCGAAGAGAATTGTCGCAAATTTGGGCTGATTCGATGACGAAGGTAATGGGGCATAAAATATCTATTTATCCTAGAAAAATACTGTTTGAACAAGGGTTTAGATTTTTTTTTTTTCAATCCCGATTGATTTTGGTACGTATCGGACCATTCGACAGGGATTAGGAGTAGAAAATTGCCAAACACTCGGCCTTCGATTCTGATACTACATTTATAATCACTCACATAGTTATTAGAAAATTAACCCTGCTTTGTGTGTTTGTTTTGTTTTTTTGAATTTCGACTTGTGGATTGGCCACTGCCTTGATCATGAAAACCAAACAATAAAATGCTTTGTGAAACGCTTTTATAGCCTCTAGTTTCCCAGAGGCGTTTGGCGTTTTTTTTTCTTAATGAACTTACGTCTTCAGAGACGGCCTCTCCTTTTTACATGGTGTTTGATCCGGAAGTGTCTTCAATTCACAGGAAGTAAAACTTTTTCGGTTTTGAAAATGATGGATTGCAACTTTGGATTTTCGTAGAATCTTTTTTTGCTTTTTTGCTTTTTTTTTTTTTTACGTGCACCTCGATATCCTTTCAGAAATACAAATAAGGCAGAACAATTCTTATTACACAAGATATTTCGCAGCGAGAAAGGTATTTTTATATTTGTTCTCTTTTGGACATTTTCATATCATACTCTATCAAAGTTTTTATGAGTTACATACACACCGTGGGTCTCCTGTAAATAATTTTAAAAAAAGTTATTTTTATCTCTTGCTACTTTCTCGTAGCTTTTTTCTGTCTGTCTATCTGTGTGTAGGTGTTCCTTGTCTCGCTGTCACTTATTGAAAAAATCAGATTTACTTTCGTTATCCGTTGCCTCGAGAAACACTGAAATCACGCAGGTAAAATCACCGTGATTTACAGGATATTC
The DNA here is from genome assembly GCA_023159025.1 of Thereuonema tuberculata. Classification (NCBI taxonomy): domain Eukaryota; kingdom Metazoa; phylum Arthropoda; class Chilopoda; order Scutigeromorpha; family Scutigeridae; genus Thereuonema; species Thereuonema tuberculata. The sequence goes on from JAFIDM010000002.1 coordinate 55,307,903, forward strand.
TGAACTGAAAGAAGGGACATTCGTGTGAGGGTGTTTGTTTTTTTTTCAGAGAATTGCTTAGCATACAGACTAGAAAAGAAAAGCAGTTGAAATCGGGGTTGCGATCGTCCTGAAATTGCGGGTTTTGTGCAAATTTTTGACTTCGTCTCTGGCTTTGTATTCAACCTAAACTGCCAAAGGTTAAGTAGGGATCACCGTTTATACATCATATTACAGTCTCTAGATAGGGGGTATACATTCATTATACAGCAAAGTAGGTCCTACTTAACGGTGTTGCAAGTTTATATCTTGCAACAGTTAAAGTTAAAAAAAAAAAAAAAGCAAGTCTTTATAAAAAAAATTTATCTGGCTGTCGTGGAAGATAATTTTTGAGTTATGCACTCTAGGAAGCTGAAATTTTCGAGATGGGGTTTTAGAAGTTCGTTGACTTTGATACACAACTGAATATTGAGTATAGAAGCTCGGAGTCATAAGACCATGCCGCTTTTGAAGTTATTAAACCGAAATAAATTTTATTTTTAATTTGAAGTTGACGGAGTTACTCATACTGGATCCTTTAATTCCAAATTTCCATTAAAATAATCCAACTCCACCTTTGTTGAAATTTTTAATGGTCCCATTAAGCCACACATATGAATAAATAAAATGATGAAAAATGTTTCCACTTGAAACAAAGGAGCGACCGGTTTCACTAAAGTCTTGTTCAGTCCTGAAGACGCTAAACAACAAGAGTTGAGTGAAACCGGTCGCTCCATCGTTTTGATTATAAATATTTTTCATTATTTTATTTATTCATGTGTGGGGCTTAATAGGACTTCTAAAATAATGTGTTATAATTTTTTTTTTCACGATTACTGAGAGCTATTCATTGTTCGTCCTAGTAATAACTGAAATAATAGTCACAATAAAAAGCGAGTCGGAATTTTCTTCGATATACAAAGAAAACCTTTATCCAAATTCATTTCCTTACGGTAAGTTTACGGAGTGATGTTGTTCAGTACAGTAGACACTCGCTAATCCGGCATGTTCGGGACTTCGGCAGTGCCGGATTACCGAAAATGCCGGATTACTGAGCGCCGTCTAAAACTAGCCGTTATTGCAAGGATAGCGAAAATACCGCGAAAATAGAGTCAAAAGGGCTGTTAATAGGTATCTGGCCATTTTTCCGTGTTCTATTGTGATTTCTCTGATTTCGGTAGTGATGGAAAATGTTAAAAACAAAATTACAAAATATATTTTTATATAGTATTATATTTTAATACAGTACATACAGTACAGTATAGTTACTTTATTAGATTTGTCATCACTGCCGAGTATGCCCGACCTCAGCCGATTGCCGGCGAACTCTGCCGAACGCGCCCGGAAGACTTATTCAGTGTAAAAAAAAACCGATGCCGGATTAGCGGGGTTTTACTGTATGTGCCGTCAAGACAAACGTCAAGTGTACAGGGTATCTTTCTATAATATCTGTCCTAGGAATTTTCGCATGGAATCGAAAAGGAATAAACAAAGAATAAAGAAAGCGTCGTAAAGACGATAAGAGATCCGTATTTGTTCAGATAGGTTATGTTTCTCTATACGAGAGGTTGGTGAAGGGACGTTAACAATTTTGTTCTTCAGTACAAACGCACTTGAACTCATATCCGCGAATTGTTTAAAGTCAGTGTTCTTCCCCATTGTTGCTAGTTTTCCATTGCTGCCTATCGTCCATCGCGACATGGCGTCCAAAAAAAATTCGTCTGCCAACCTCTCATGTTTTAAGGGTCACATTTTACGTAATCTGTAAAATGAATGGGGGAATGGTATTTACGCAGACGTAAAGTCAATCTCATTCATTCTTCGTCCCAAAAAAAAACAAACGTCACGTTGAGTTTGATAAGATCTGAAGATCGTACTTGAGCAACGATTGCATTTTAACATGGTGTATCAACATGAGACATCTCCGCAAAAACGGAATTGGTTCCAAATTAAAAAAAAAATGTTTTCAACGTAGCATTTCCAAGTATCGTAAGATTAGATGAAAAATACTTTGTCGATATTAGGAAATGATAAAAAGATTCTTCCAATGGCATCTGATTTGTCGTGTATTCGTTGGACGAAAACAAGTTACATAACGCTGCCGGGTATCATCCCCTGATTAGAAATCGGAGAACTTAATTGAAGTTGCAGAAGACGGGAATTTCATTTTCCGTTTCTCTTTGTAAGATCAGTTTGCTCATTAAGTAAAAGCTGCGAATGGGAGCGAAAAATCACATGGTTATTTATCGTTACACGAAAGATCAAATCTTGAATTTCTAAACTGTTCATAAATACGCATTCAGCAATGTTGAAATGGTAAAAAAAAACCGACTTGAACGTCATAGGATTTTTTTTTTCAGGGTATCTGTAATATTGAATAAATGACAAAATAAAATTTCAAGTATCTACTTGTATAATGTCCACGTCTGTTTGTTCGATACACGTTCACAGCCGAGCTGTAAGAACCACGATTGCAGGAGGCATTACTTTGAACCTGGAATACCGATCAGCCACATTTACGATCACATTTACCTGACTAAAGCCGAACGCGCATTGAACCACGTGTCCGTATCCCGTAAACCGACAAATGACGTCATTCCGTAAGACGTCCGTCGATTCGTGACGTTAAACTCAAGTATTCCGTCACTGTAGCGAACAAGCTTGAAGATTCCCGTATTCCGTATGTGACGCAAAGTTAACGTCACCAATCAGAATGTTTCTTCCATTGAGGCAGTACGGCACACTTCTGTATTCGCAGAAATACTTGAGTTTAACGTCACGAATCGACGGACGTTTTACGGAATGACGTCATTTGTCCGTTTACGGGATACGGACACGTGGTTCAATGCGCGTTCGGTTTTACGCTCAAAAACGTCGACTGAGTAACGATACCGTGCATTAGGAAGAAAGAGGTCAACTAAAAATCAAACACACGCATATGTATATATATGTATATCATTTGAATTTACTGTACAGATGTATGTATTGGCAGATGAACGCACGAAGCTGATCTGCCAGTAAACAGTGCATTGCTATCTTTTGTATCATTTATTTCTGTCGTTGAAATTTCGTGAATTTTCTTGATAGGAAGTTAGAAGAAAACTTCTTTGAGCGGTCGAAAATTGAATTTCATAGAAAAGATAAAAGATTGCGACGTGGTTAGACGCTGGCGAGATTTTTCTTCCTTTCTTTTTTCCTGTCTAAGTTTCCTTGTTGAGGAGGAGATAGAAGAGAGGAATCATCTTCTCGTCCTCCTGCGTATCATCATCATCATCTTCATTCTTCGCTGCGGAAAAACGTCTTCCTTCAACCCCTTCCGAAATCAATACACTCGTATATTTCTGACTTTCTTTTTCACGCCCCCGCCCTCCCCCTTCTCTCCGTCCATCGATTTTAAAAACGAGTTGCGCTTTGAAATAACACGTGCCTGGTTGATCAATTCATAGAATTCCATCCATCCTCAGATACAGTTCATTTTCTCCTGCTTTTACTTATCGCTTTCTCAATCATTTCACTTTTCTCTCTGCTCCTCGAAATTTATTAAAAATCCTTGTGTTGTATTTCTTCGTTTTTTTGTTTTTTTTTTTGTTTTTTTTTTTCCTAGACTTTTCCAATTTGTCTTGGTCAGAATACAGATTCTGGGTTTAAGTCAAACTATGCAGTCGATGGGGATATATACTGTCTAACACATTTATTTTGACGATCACGTTTGCGCGAGAATTACGAAATTCTCGAGATCTCGCCATTAGCCTCGTCAGCAGGTCTCAAGAAATTTAGTATTTTTAATGTCTGTCACTAGGAAAATGCTACCTAATGAATTTATTGTTTGTTTATTGACTGATTTCAATATATTAAAACAATTAACATGTAGTAAAAGTCTCATGCATTTCCCCGTATAATAATTCATTTAAATATTTGTGAGAAGACATGGATAGAGACTATTCTCCCGTAAATTACGTGAAATCACGAAAATACGGGATCGTCAACTTCCATGAGTTTGATAAAAGGTGTGTTTTTTGTTTACTACACACGAATTCTGTCACGCTCGAGGGACCTGTTATTTCGTAATTTATCTATTTTACGAACTGTCCTTTTTGTTCTAGTTCGAACTTTCGTTCTAGTTGCTCCTTATACATGTTTATTACGTTCGGCGCCTGAGCTGTTCTGTCGTTGTGATGCGCAGAACGGCTCAGTCAGTTTTGCGCCGCCATTTGAGTATGTTACGACGACCCTCAATGCCAAGAACGAAAATACTTTAAGGCGTGTTGTACTGTTTATTCATTTTTAACTTTGTCATTCTTTTAGGCCTAACTCCATTACGTGATAGTGTAAAGATGTTTTCTGGCGTTTATATGCATTTGGGGAAAAAGGATTGCGTTCCATGTTTCGGCGAGTATCGCAGTATTAGCGTGAATTATGTTTGAGACGGTTTTGTACTCCTATAAATAAAAAGCACCTTCTGTATTCATCTTTATTTTTCTTTCTTCAGACTAGACTCACTACTGCTTTCAAGTATATTTTTTTTTCTTGTTTTTAAATATTTTATTCCGACAAAAGCAGCCAATCCTTCCGTAATAATACTAAAAATAAAGGACAATGGGCACAAATGTATGGGAAGTTGCCCCACCCTGTGTAGTGATAAGACTATAGAAGGATACCTGTAGAAGGATCTCCTTACATAGAACATATTTTATTATTACGACTCGTCTCAATTATTAGTCCGTTCGGAGTTAAGTAATTCTAGGTATGACTATATAGTTCACATCGTAATTCTCGAATTTATCATTTAGTTAACTTTTAATAACTGTTATATGTAATTAATAATTAATATTACCATTTATTTCAAGTAAATAATAATTATTTACATGAAATAAATGAAAATAATATTTACTATTACTGAAAATAATTATTAAATGTTAATTAAGTAATACATCCGGGAATTAAGATGTCAACTAGATAAGTCATATCTGGAATTATATAACTCCGAACGGACTAATTATTGAGACAAGTCATAATAATAAAAAATGTTCTATTTAAGGAGATCTTTCTGTAGGTAGCCTATGGTGGGCAGATTTGCCCATTTCTCCTTAAAGACGTATTTCTATGTTTGTTTTTTATCCTGTTGAAGTTGAGAGCGCTTAGCTTTATCCTCCCAAATTTTATTTATCGAAATCAGTTGGTAGTTAAAAGAGGATTATAAAAATATCGGTATTTTTATAAAAAGACTCACAAGCAAAAAAGTTTCAGTTTCTAAGCTTAAGTCGCTCTGCAGACTGCCTTTTTTTTTTTTTTTTTAATATCTCCAGAGGGCACTGCTGCGCAACTGCAGTAATGTATGGATATTACTTTCGATCGTTGTCTCCATTGCCAGATTATATTGTTGCAATGAAACGACATTGAAAATCCTAACTGCAAATCTCTTTTCTCCAGGCTTAGATTCCCTCGATCTCAGTCTTGTTTGTAATATTTTCTTTCGACAAAAATTTAATAATTAAAATTTCTACTTTTCTTTTAAATAGTTGTATAATTTTATTTTTATGTAACTTCTAAGAAAATTGGAATTCTTTTTTTTTTAAACTCTTAATGATAAATAACTTTTACGTAAACTCATTTCGATGTGATGTTGAGTTAGAGGATCCAGCGAGTGGAGCCAATGGGAGAAGAGCGAAATAGAAAGAAAAAAAAAACAGCGAAGTTTTCCATGAAAATGAATGTTATCTTTAAAAAAAAAATCGTTAACCTAATGTATTTTAATTATTTATTTACTTTTGTTTCATTGTAATTATAAAAATTCTTCGAAAATGAAGCTCTGTGTTTGTTCTTCGCGAGAGTCAGAATATTTAAATATGTAAGAATAATGTTTACGCTAGGTTTGTTTTTGGGAAAATTTGGGCTACGGAAATTACCGACTGCGCATGCGTCTCCCAGTCTGAAACTTTTGGACTGTGCATTGAATGGTGGTATGTGTTGCGCTTGCACGACGGTGCATACATCTCCTTGACACATCGTCTTAAGCAGCGTTTAATCTGCTAACAAAACGCTCAGCTGTTTCCGAAGCCTTCCGTCTCCGTGCTGGCTCTTGACCTTTCTGCGCGCACCTTCCGTGAACAACCAGCTTGGCTGCGCATACATCGTTAGGGACGCAGTCATCGGAACCGAGCGCCGTCAGCGCTCACTTGACGACGCGTCCGTCACGCACTTGTCGCCGTCTCTTGCCTCTCTTGACAAAACATGGAGCAGCCACAAAGTTGGCTTGCTATTTTTGATGCATGAACTTATGTGAGCCATTCGCAAATAACCAACACATTTGCAACTTACTTAATCTATTCTGGGAAGTTTTATGGCCCATGTTTTATTGCGCTCGACATTAGAACGTTTACAAACACATTTTTAACAGTTGCAAACTAAAGCTACTACTGTATAAAAAACAAACTTATGATGCATTTTATATTTTTTTTTTCTTTTTCAATGCTGACATTTTAAATAGTTGTCAGGCACAATACATTAATAGGACAACTTTAATTTAGCTTATTTAGGCATTTTGTGTTATCATTTCAAATGGACAAACAAGAAACAATGTTTCTTTCTCTGAAATCATAAGAAATTCCTTATAAAATGTTTCCGAACAATGCTTTTTGAAAATGTCTCCAAGTGTGGACGAGCATTTACTGTAGTAAGACAGACGAAATAAAAAGACCAATAAGATTAGAACGAGACCCGCTAAACCCATAACTTCCCTACTTTCATCCAGTCAGGAAAAACAATGCCTCAAAGTGTCCTAATTTTATTCTCCCAATAAAATAAAATAATTGAAAATGAGAGCATAGAATAAAGAAAATAAATTACAAAAAAAAAAATAACAATATTATACTCAAAGCAGCAAGTAGACAATTCATCATGTAATATTTTCTTGTTGATTCAAGGTAAAAAAGTATTGTATTGAAATATCTGCGAGAACCTATTATTGACATCGTAACAAGTCATGCGACTCGCATATCTTCTTTTAATCTGTCGGATCGTTCTTTTAGACATATTTTTCTCAGCGTTTTACTGCATTCAAAGTTAGGGGAAATGGTTTATGTAGAACAGAAAACAGGGTTGCGAAACCATCTGAGTGTATTCTTGAATGTTCGCCCGATTAGAAAAGGATTAACGCTGCTTCGAAAAAAATCGATGCTGTGTTTGTGTTTGGTGCTGGGCACCGATGTCCTGCAGTTGTGCGTTGTTTGCTGATCAGTGGCTTCGACCTTTTTCCTGCCCTCTTTTCACCCCAGCTCACAAGGAATCCGTATGATTTATGCGCTGTTTAATGGCCTGTTGCGACACTGAGTATGTGCTCGCGCTTTTGGTAGAGGCGAGATAATGAGGTCTTGGTTCGGATGGAGGGTATTTGCCAGAGTTCACAAATAGGGTAATAAAATGAAAGGGGAAAGTGGAAGGGGGAGGCAGGGAAGGAATCGATGAGAGGGGAGCAGAAGGGGGCAAAACAGGAGACCCCCGAATTCGGTGACCTGTTGAGAAGCTATCGGGTTTACTTTATGGGTTATTTATCAGTGAGTTTGGTTTATTTTTGGCTTTATCCGGTTAAATGGTTGTTGCTTTTCTCTTTGAATTGCTTTTAATTGCTTCGGACGGTTATTTATGTTCCTTTCTTTTGGTGCACAAACACTCATTCGACTGCAATTTTAAATTCGTAAACCTTTTTGTATTTTTGCCGATCTTTGATGGCTCATCCACAGTAATATTTGACTCAAACTTCATATTAATAACTTCCACACCCCCGTCCTCTTATTATTTAGAGAAAC
>JAFIDM010000002.1:55325726-55340214 GCA_023159025.1 Thereuonema tuberculata
TCTTTGTATTAGTTTCCTCAAAAAAGAAGGTAAAATTGTTGTATTCATTTCGCCTGAGTGTTGAGATGGGGGGAAATTCAATTCGTCGACATAATCATCATCACCAACTTCCCTTCAATTTTTTTTTCTTTCCCATCTTGGAAATTTTTTCGTTTTCCGTGTTATTCCCCGAAAATCGATTTCGGGATCTAGTTTCTTCCCCTATCCGCCATTTTTTTCCTTCGTCCCCTCGGAAGACGTAAGGGGGTCTCGACCAGAGGTTATTGATGCCCCGTCTCGCTTGATAACGAATTACACCCACTTCCATATTGTGGGCGGTGGCTTAATAGCTCTCTGGGGAAAGGGGGGGGGGTTAACTTAGATCGTTTTTTCATTTTTTCTATATGATTTTTTGTTTCTCTTCGAGCGTTGACGGGGACTCGATTAACGTAGCGGGGAGGAAGTGGAACGGGAGCCGGGGTTGCATTTGAACCGTGACATGCTCGTGGCTGAGCAAAGGAAAAATATCTGGGGCTCCACCGACATCACCTAACAAATAAAAGGACCAAAAGTTCTATTCCTATTCGTGGTTGGAAACGTTTTTCTTGTAGTAAATTCGTTGGGAAGGAATTTGAAATAATTGTCTTGTAAAATCGAAAGGTGGCCAAACATTTATCTGCTTCGTTTCTTTATTATGACGTCGTTCCATAAAATGCAACTTTTGAGTTTTTGATAGGAGCTTTAAAAGAGCTTAGATACAAGACATGTGGTACTATCGAGACCTCAAAAAATCTTTTCAGGATATTTTCCCTTTTTCAATATGCTTTAATTCAGATCACGAAAAATGGGGTGAGGGGGAAAGGAGCGTGACAAGTAAGTAAAGGATTAATTATTCCAGTTATCTCAGCGAGATCAACGTTTGAAAAACTGAACTGCTGTTGAATGAATGTAAAATTAATGTGATGTTGTGTATTACAGTAATTTCTTACACGTTTTCCCATAGTTCATTGCAAGTTAAAGTATTAACTTACTTTTTTAATTATCAATTTCATTTAATTGATTTATTCAATTGAGATTCTCAAGGACTTGTGTTACGTCAACCTTCCAGGCGTGATTGAGAGTTACGACCATTTCATTGTAAGGAAAAGTTGGTTTTTCGACAAAAGCAAGCGTAGACATGTTGTTTTTGAGATTATTTTTTGGAGTTATCTCCTCGCAAAGGTTAGGGTTTTCAAAGCTCCTTCACAAAAAATGTCTAATCTTTCTTGGCATTCGGACCTGCGTTGTGGTTCTTTTATATTCAACTTCCTGTACAACTTTGAGTATCTGAATAGGCAACAACCATACGTCTGATATTGATTTCATATTGACTTTGTACTAATCGTAGTAGTGCAAACCCTTTGTTGAAATTGAAAAGTAGATATGCAAATCATCATAAAATTATCTTTTTTCTCTTTTGAATACAAAGTAATCATAGAAAGGGGAGATATTTCTTTTATACGGAGATAGCAAAAGGAAGATTTCCTGGTTTTTGGAGTAATGGTTAAGGAGATAGAGGACGAAAAGCTGAAAATACGATACCTGAAAACAATAGCAATTACAACAATCACAAACTATTTATTTTGAAGGCTTAGGTTTTAATGTTGCTAAACATAAGCGCGCTACTATTTTTTATAGTAATAGTTATAGTTGTAGTAATAGTTTATTTGTGAGTTTAGATAATGTCTTTCAGAACCATTATTTTTTTGGGTCTCACTATGCGGATGTTCGAAAGTTGTCAGCCATCTATATTTTTTTTTCTTTAATGTTACAGGTGAGTGTCAGCAGCAGACGGGAATCTTGTATTTTTAGGAGGTGGGGCCTCTATTGGGGAAACGATTGCCTTTACATTGGATTCTGAACACGAGAAACTTAGGTTAGGACTACAACAGGGACTTTTATCTAACAATAAGTGGAAAGGATTTGGACGGTAATGATTTTCCAGGCTTTTGTTTGGGCGGCATTTTGTTCACGTATCGCTGACTCGGTAGTTTTCTCTCTTCTGTTGTGGGGGTGAGGTATAAGCGGTCGCGGCCTTGTCCATTTTTATCCCCCGAAAAAACAGAACAGGACCAAGCAATGTTGTTGCTTCATCCCGGACTAAACGAACCTTGATAAATTCGGGTGCGTGGGAGGATCTTTTTATCTCCCCGGTATAAATAAATCAAAAGGACGACAGATCCACAGAAGAGGAGGATTTGTGTTTTTTGATTGGGTGACTTTTTCTTTTTCTTTACTTTTCCCGGGTTCTTTTCTTCAGTTCCAGTTTTCTTCATTTTTTAAGAGTCCTCTTCAACCTTTTTTTTTTTTCTGTTTCTTTTCCCTCTTTCAGAATATAATAGTTATAGAAACCGGATCATGGTTTGTTTTTGCTCCTCGGGTTTGAAAGCAGCTTCAGAATTGCTAGATGTTAACGGTGTGGCTTTGGATGTCTTCTGTTGTTTTCTTCTGCTAAAAACTTTTGTAAATTGACAGATATTTTGTTAGCAATATTGGATTACAATCTGTATTCTAGTAGATCGTGTTTTAATTGTTGAAGCTTAAGTAGTACTCAGTCGATAGTAAGATCCACAGCTGCTGAACTACTTTGGAGTAAATAAATCACTTAACCGATATGGTTTTTAATCCTATATCCTTTTTTATTAATGTAAATTGAGATTAGCATGATATATATACCTTACATTTCAAACTCATAATATGTTTTGCAGGTGCAACTTTATCTTAGATTTTTAACCTAGCAGAAAATGAAAACTTGATTTTAACATTGGTAGGTTTTCAACACAACACTACAATTTTCTGGGGGGCATTCAGTTTATTTGCATTTGAAAGATTACAGATGCTTTCGTCAAGCTGTTTCTACTCTGATGAAAGAGACTGGATCGTCAGTCATTAGAATGTACGCTAAAGACTCATTTATCCGAAAATCTGGTTTATCCGAAACGAGTTTTAGAATACTTTACAAATACACAAAAACATTTTCCGTCGCTATAAACATTATTTAATAGCATACACAGGCGATTATGTAACTAACTCCTTTAATAAAGTTAATGTACGGTAATTAATGTAATTAATATTAATAATATACAGTAAATGTTTAATACAATATATTCTGGCTTATTCGAAATTTTGTTTATCCGAAACGGGCGCGGTCCCATCAAATTCGGATTAACTAGTTTTTCGTGTATTCTGTTCTACCGAAATGCTAGTAAATCTCATATAATTTATTTTCGTTAATTTTTTCGAATTGGATTCATACATTCAATTTGTAGATGCTATATGGATCATATACTGACTGTGCAGGGTAAGATTCAGAGGTGCTTACACACTTGACACACAGAATAAGGGAACAAATACTTTTCATTCAAGCTGAAGGAAAACACGTGTCTGCAAGAGAAACACTTTTAATGTTTATCATGATCGCGGTGTAAACGTTTGGCTATAATCAAGAAGGTGACAGTTGCTAGAGTAATTTGTATGTACTTCGAATCTTGGGTGTGTGATTCTTTATCTCCGCTATTCATCTGAACTGAAGTGAAAATCCCTTGGGATGGTCATCTGTATTCTTCCCTTACTTCTAGCCCTCTATGGCAGAACACAAACCCCCCCCCCCCATTAATCTTCCCGTGACCATTATGCACTTAGACCATTACCATTATTACAGCAGTGGTAGTCAAGTTTCGGTGCAGTGAAGTGATGTCAGACCTATTCTGTGTGCGGTTATTTGTTCAAATCCTGGAGGTCTCATTTTGTTCATGGAAACTTTGTTTATGGGTATTTGAATTTCCATTTTGTTACAAAATAGACGAATATATTTTGTGGAGTAAATAAATAGTACTGGTAATAAGTCAACTATCTTTTTTTTTTTTAACTTTTATTTTAAATAGTTGTAAACAACTTATTTTTTTACATATTACAGCGAAAATAAAGTAAACAGTAGAGCCTTTAATAGTAAACAGAAGTTATTAAAATGACATCGATTGACCACTGGAATCATGTTGCCATAGAAACGCGACCTCTTCAATACTGTTGTTTGACAACACCGCAAAGATATTTGACTCTTACTTGAAAGAGTTGAATTTCGATGGGGTTGTAAAGGGATTTGCGCATTTATTTCGCGCAGGGAATAAAAGAACTGTAGTCTATTTCTGATTTGGCGAGTGGATAGATCTTCGAATTACTTGGGAAGAGGTGGAGAAGCAGCTCGGCGCGTTGATTGTCAGGGAAAAATTTGAAAGGGCAAGATGGCGTCTTTGGAGAAGTTGTTGCCTCCTTGTGTGTTTCGCAGAATGGCGGCGCGGAAATCAATAGGTCCCAGATACCACAAAGCCGAAACGCCATTAGCATACAGATTGGGTTGGAACGAGAGGCAGACACACCTGAATAAACACGCCCGACACAATTGGCAGCGTCAGCCCCGGACGGGGGAGCCATTGTCATCGCATCACAAGGACCCCGAAACGGAGGAGGCAGCGGGGGAGTGTGCACGCGGGGGTAGATTTATTAAGCGAAACTCCTTTGGACTGAGAAAGCGTCAAAGTCGAATTTATGGCGGTACTTTTGGAAGGGGGCGAATTTGTCACTGGCCTTTCTGTTCTCTTGACTAGGCCCTATTCATCAGAGCAGGAGTTCGTGATCTCGTGCCTTGGCTTCCTTTTGCAAAGTCTCCAGTAATTTCTTTCTCGGCAAGATTTACGATTTTCCTTGTTAAAAAGTTAGCGAAACGATGCGGGTTCATCACTTGCATTCGTTATGCTCCTTTTCCCGTGGGTTATTTTAGTTATTCGCGAAAAAGAATCGAAAAAATAAACGTAGCTTACATCTGAATTCTGCACACGTTACTTGATTTGCCGCTTTTTTGATTCTTGTGATTCTTTGAAGGAAAGTTGAAAGTTTACGGCAGAATATTAGACAACTTTCTTAATCACTAAAGATTACAGAGTTGCTGGACTACGAGTGGTAACTTTGATATATTTGAAAATACAGGCTATTTAAAGCAATTTCTTCGTTTTTTCTCCTCTTATTTCCTCTCCTCCCGCATGCTTAAAAGATCTCTATTAAACTCGTCGAATCTCGTCATTTTGTGAAACAGAAGTTTTTGATTTGTATCTATCCTCTTCAAATTCACTTTTGCTTTAACGAAGAACAACTTCCTGTACTTGGAACAAACCTATCTTGAAATACAGAAACAGTTGCAAAAGCCTACTATATCTAGAGGCTTGTCACTCTGAAATCGTTCCATCTCCTTCTCTCTGTCAGAAATCGATAACACATTTAAATATATAGTTGACATTTAACGTGCACTGTTTTAATTACCTTTTTTTCACGTTTCAATTTGTGCGCGTTAAACTTCCTCATTTAAGACCAAATGTCTTAATTAATGGCTTTTGGTGCCTAGCTTGCCGAGATCTTGACGCTATAATGTAATGATTTTTTTTCTTATTCTTGTTTTGTTTTGGGAGGTCCCACAACGGGAGAGAGATCCATTGTTGAGATGCACACACACCTTCAGTGTTGTTGAGTTGATCATCACTCGATAAATCTAGCTGACGACTCCTCATAAATATAAAACAGCTGTCCAAGATTCCCTTTAATGATAATTCACAGGAGTTCAGGAAAAATTACTCATTTATTCCTTTTCATGATGTTCATAATTTAGTAAACATTTATGGACACCTTAAATGTTTGTTTTATTTACAGCAATTCTTAATGTTTGAAAATTCTTTTTAAATTCAGAATTTATATTAGTTTCTGACAATTTCTCGTAACTACCATTTGAATATTATCATGTGTCATCTTTGCAGTTCGTCTTAAATGCCTGTAGACCATTATTAGATGTCTAAACAAACGACATTGACGTCTGCTTTTTTTTCCTCATCGCAAGCAATAATTTTTGTTTTTAAAATATCTGTTAGTTTGTATTTTCATAGTTTCTTCTGTCCCGATGTTCACTTGTCCTTGCGTGCTGCCCTCTCGCGCAGATTTGTGTAACTAACTGGCTTCGAAGACAGTTGGTTATTTATGAACAGGCCATAGCCTATGCCTATCTATCTTAAAATTTTATAGGTATTGTAGCGAAGTTTAAGTTTAGGGTAAAGGTAAGGGGGTGGGGGATGCATGTTCGCAACTTCGAATTAAATGGTAACAACCATAATTCAATGCTTTGGCGAACCGTCATTTGCGGCACAAGTAAATTTTTCAGAAGAGAGGCCAGGAAATAATTAGCGAAGGACCATCCAATCGAGCTTTGTGCAGTAACATTTGTACTCTAAGCAAATTATGCCTCAAGAAAATTTAATTAAGCCAATTGTCTGCTGCCGTGGAGAAGTTTCGTAAAAGTGGCCAGCTTTTAAAGATCATCGATATTTAACTACGAACTAATTAATTTATAGCAACGTTGTTATAGTCGGATTGAAGCAGATCGCCATCTTAACGAGAAATGTTCGAATTACTGCTGAAACTACGTGCTGGTATTGCTTATCAGGTTGATTGTTGATCCTTAGATTCCTGTGGATCGTCGCTTCGATTGGATTTTGTGTTTTTTTCCGTTGCTAGGATTTCGGGTTCCATTTTTCCCCCAGTATAGTTTGAACAGCAGTAAATTGGAAGCTAATGGTACGTTGTTTGGTAGGCCTAATTCCATTTGTCCGCGTCGCAGCTGGTGGGAAACTGAGTAAACAAGTGTTCGTCTTCCCTCTTTTATTTGTTTAATTACCTCTCGGATTGACTTGCTTCATCGCCATTGACTCTCGTCCACAACGAGAACGGCTGGAATCCGGCCGAACAGCCAACAACCCTCATTGTTCGGGCTTCCAAAATTATTGAATTTCTCGGAGATTAAAAGACAAGACGGCACACCTGATGCTGCTCATTAGGAAAGGGGTCTACAAGACAAGGGCTACAGCCTTCCAACACTCGTTAGGTAGAGGCTGACCGGAGAGAAATTGCTGTTACGGAATATGCTTCCGAAGAATTGAATTTTACCAGAAAACCGGACAGCTTTTGAGACTTTAAATTAGTCTATGATATAGCCCTGAATTCTTACGACCTAAAAGCAAGCATTTGAAACTTCAAAAAAAAAGTGTGATCTAATAATCACCATCCAACCAAAACAAAAAAACCAGAACGCTGAACCTACTTTCCCACCACCAAACAAAAATACAGAAATTAAACCGTGGGAATGAAAAAGAAAAACCCAACAACATTGATAAATATTTGTAGAAAAGAAACGACAGAGCATTTCAACTGGTGAGTCGGTTTGGCTGATAGTCCCAAAAAAAAACCGAAACGGTCCGTCCCAAACTCTCACCGACTAAATCTCAGATATTTTTTATTTCTGTGTTATTTTCCTATTCTTTTCTAATAATTTGTGGCACGTTAATTCTTTGTTTAGATAAATATTTGTCTTCTCATGTTGGATGTCGCCATCTGCCATAAGAAAGTAATTCGTTGGAATCTATTAAAAATGTAAATCCTTAATAAAAAAATTATTTATAATGAAAGGAAATGTAGAAATTACTACGCACTTTTTGCACTGAAAAATACTTCGTTAAAGGAAGTGTAAAGTAAAGGAAGAAGTTAATCCATACTACTGCTGTTACGCGTTTATAACTAAGAATAGGACAAAAATCAAAGAAACTGATTTTTTTTTTAATCAATTCGTTAATTAATCAAAACAAAACTTTTATTTGTTATAAAATTATTAGAAATTCATTCAGCGATTTAATTTAATATCTTTTATTAATTGTGTAAAAATTAATAAATGTACAACAGCATGAAAGTAGATTTGTTTTTTGTTTTTTTTGGTTTTCTAAACTATTGAAACTTGTAGATCAATTTTAGTAAAATTATCTAATAGAATTTTCGAGATATATTAATAGACCACAGGCTACAAAGTGAAGTTTTAGAAATGGCTCGTGCTAATTGGTGATCATCAGTTAGGATTAGTTATTTTATAATACTGAAGATACTCGAAGGAGATAATTGATGTTAATGATAAGTGAAGCAGTATCGCAAAATCGACAAGTTGGTTGTTTTCAATACGTAATACCTAAATATCAAAACATTATAATTTCTAACATCGTATCTTCTCAGTTATTGGTCCCGGTTTCTCGATCCAGCTATTGTTGTCCAATTGCGAGAAGAAAAGACTGGTAGCTCGAAGTGGTAATTCTACTTGGCTGTAGGCTGGAGGAGTCGGGTTCGATCCCTGGCGGTCTTTTCTCTTTAAACGGGTCCTAGGATTCTTTTCCGGGGTTTAAAGGCTGGCGAACGTCGGACTGGCCACCTTATCTCAACTAATTTCGGTTAGTAATTGAACGCCGGAAGCATTACCTCTCGCGACCCAAATTCAAAAAAACAGTAAGCCATCGCCGAGTCATCGCGCAAAAAAAAAAAAAAAAAAAGGGTTTTATGCAATCATTGTCTGCTAGCGTTTGTTTTGCTTTGAAAGACATTAGTGACAGTTGTACAGTAAGATTCTAGGATATTTTGTAGCTCAAGGAATTCTTGCTTTTAAGGAACACGATATATGCTTGAGAGAAGAAGTTTTTCTTTGAAAGCTTTGGGGCTGCTGCTTAAGTAGATCCTGTTTTTTTTCCCTTGGGGTATGTGTTCTTTCGAAGCGGCTTCTGTGAAATGGTTACAACACGTGAACAGTTTTTACGACTTCTGCTTCAGAAACTTTTTAATGCCGAGATTAAATTCGCCAGATATAAAATTCACCACTGTTTTTTTTTTTTTAAAGCGTTATAATAACGGGATTTGCGAAAAATTTACAGTTACCAGAGAATTTCTTGTTGCATGCAGCTGTGAAAAAAAAAAGTTAGGGAAGGGAAAGTGTAAACTGTTTCTGAAAACGAAAATGAAACAGGGGGTAAACAGATAAGAAAACATAGAGTGTAGAAGACCATACGTATGAGGAGGAGGTAACTTCTTAAAATGATTTGAATGATAAATTCGAAATGTAGATTTTCGAAGACTTCAATAACTTCATATGAAATACAGTAAAACCCCGTTATTACGCTCCCGCTTATAGCACTATCCCGTTCTTTACGCTCCTTTCGTACAGTCCCTGGATTTTCTATATATCTCTGTATACTTTTACCCTCTTATAACACTTCAAATCCCGCTTGTAGCGCTTTTTTTAAAATCGGAAATTTTGTATCGAAAAGAAATGTAACATTGTTAAGATTCTTTTTTTTTTCCCTGGTAGGAGGGAATCTTTGAACTCTGAGAAGTTGCGGGTCTATGATACAGTTGTGCAAAATATTGAAGCGGAAATCCCTTTCTGTAACTGAAAAATTGCAAATTCTCCGTAAGTACGACGAGAATTCTACAGAAGTCAGAAGGATTTCGCAGAATCTCTAGGAATTCCCTCGTCCAGTCTGCGAACAATAATGAAAAACAGGGATGCAATTACCAATGCAGCGAAGGATTGTTGCAAACGTAAAAAAGTAAAGAATGCACTAAATGTGCTCCGAAAATTTATTAGTGTTGCTCCTAGTGGTGTATCAGTTGATGTTAATAGTTACTTGAACCGCATTGAAAATGTCATAATCCATAACAGTAGCACACACACACACGGCAAACCACAATCAAAGATTTTTATTTCAATAGGAAATAAGCTCATATTTGCACTATATCTATTGCAGAATCAAGTATGACACCTGTAAAATGGTGTCCAAATCTTTCCCCATCAAATAAATAATTTCCCGTCTATAGCGCTATCCCGCTTATTACGCTTGTAGGTCATGGTCCCTTGACGAGCATATTAACGGGGTTTTACTATAGTTTTAAATTCTATGAAGTCGAGCAGTCCTCAAAATCGAAGTTATTATGAAATGCATTGTTGTATTCCGACCTGTAATATATAAAGCACACTTTGGTTATAGAATTGTTTGTTTGTTTGACTTGTCATAACCAAAATTGGTAGAATCGTACATTTAGAACCTTGACTAAGTTTTTGCAGTCAAATAGAGACGTAAGCATTACAGTAACGTACAATAATCGCCATTGCTTTTGCATTCATTTCAGTTTTACAACAGTTCAATTTTTCAACAAGAGGTGTACACGCTGCTTTGTAAGGGTCCGAGTCGAGTAATTTGTGCGGAAAGGCAATAAAAATCCCCGTAGAAAAGCACAACAATGATATTAAACAATGCGTACTAATCTCTTTTTTGTAATACACTAATTCGCAAGCGCTTTGATCTGATTAAAAGTAATCGGATTTTAGCAAACAAAGCAAGTAATCCCGATTTATTTATTTATTTATTTTTCAGTAAACGACAATTTCTATTACCATAATACGACCAATACCGCACAATACGTATAAAAAAACTGTTTAACAAAATGACATGTTTCGAGATGCCCGAAGTTAAACGACTCTCTTCCTCAGATACAAAAAGAAAACAATTTGAACATAAAAGAATTAACGTGGACAGCCAATCAGCGCTTGATAGATTCCATTAGCTGGAAGGGAGTAGGCAGTGGGATCAGTACAATACAAGGAGGGAAAGAAAATTTCTACTGTTTGGGTTCAACAGGTATTGTAGTTTGAAAATAAATAATTAAAAAAAAAATTAAGTTTAACATTGTAGAGAAAGTAGGCTTCAAGATCTTGACGAATTAGTGTGTCTTTTTGATTTGTTTGTTTGTTGTTGTTTTTGTTGTTTTGAATACTTGAATCTTGATTTTCTTAAGCGACCGTTACAGAGCAACGGTAGACCCATGCGGGTGTTTAAGTAGAGTCATCCACGTTAATTCCAAGCATCACAGCTGCATAATTAAAAAGGGAAAATGGGGTGGGGATATTGGGACGAAGACTTAGGGACTTGATTGGCTCCAAATTGGTTTTCTGTACGTCAACCGATGTTAGCATTGCGCTTGAGGAGCCGGATTAACCCGATACGTTTGGTCATTAAAACTCGATCGGGTTTTCCGTTATTTGGCTTTAAGTTAAATGCTGAGTATTAAGAGAGTCTTCGAACGAATCGAATTCCCTATTACTGGCTGTGGCTTTCTCGCGTGGCAGTCATTGGCTGTTCTGATTGGCAGATGATATCTGAAACCATTTTAACTAGATCAGAAAATACACAAAATGAATATAAAGTGAAATATTTGCATTGAAATCTTGGATATATGTAAACCTCGACTTACGACGGAGATACTTCCCGACTAAAAGTCGTAAGTCGAAAAATGTGTACGAGAAGTTTAGAGATATAGTACACAGTACAGTACTAAGGAGTACATATATGAATTAACTTTTGCAGGTAAAATATAACATGCAATACTGTAGCAATATTTAACTATTATTGAAAATAATACTCTACAATACAGTAAATGTACACTGTTTAAATAGCCACACTACAGCAATAACGTAAAAAAATAGTATAAAGTGTAATATATTTTGCAGTAAAGAGATACTGTTAAGTGGGGTGCGGTGACAATTGTCAGAGTGTAAGGGAGTGTAAGGGGACTGTTTAACAAGTCTACACAGAAAACAAATTATAAAAATGTTAAAGACTAAGGTATTCTTTCTAACAAGACTGAGATACGGAAAGTTTTTACCATAGAACGCCGGAGCGTGTGAAACTGTTAAAGTGGCGAGAGGAACATAATGGAACTAGTCCTGTTGGGCAGTTGATTGCTTGTTGCGGCTGAGGCGAGGGGAATAAAATGCCGGCTGACTTGAGTCCAACTCTAAAGGTGTAAAAGTCCCCTAATTTACTTAATACTGGACCGTCCTACTAAATTCAAATAAGAATTTTTTTGTATTTAACTTAGAGCTAACTTGCAGCTTGTGACAGATAGACAGACCAGTAGATTTCAGTAGTTCATGTTTTTTTCCGAAAACTTAAAAACAACGCTTGAAAGAATATTGTTTTTTGTTTGTTTAAATGAAGATAGGAATGTCATCATTTAAAAGTCAAATTTGTTTAATGTTTTTGTTTCGGAAATAAGAGATTTTTGCAACAATTTCGTTCTTATACCTTACAATAAAAAAAGTAGATGAGGAGCTTAGGGTTACTCTTTACATGCCCAATTTTATTAAGCCTCGTGACAAAGCAAGCTGGCTGACTATAGTTGCCATTACAAAAGAAAGTTTGCCGTAGAGGAATTCTGAGGACAGCATTTATTTAGAATATGAATAGAGCAAATCAATTGATAAGTGAAATTGATAATTGAAAAAAATAAGGGCTGCAGTTTAATTTGTAATAACAGTAATATTTTATTATAATAGTATTACATTCATTCACGAAAGCATGCACGAGAGCTTACAACATTGCAGTTTTTCAACAGAACATGTCTGATATACTGGAATGATAAAACATTAATAAATGCCACGCTCCTTTTGTATTGTTTTGTGACCAGAACTATAGCGAAAGTTTGACTATACTGAAAGTTTGAATCATTTACTTTTGGGAGCTCTGAATGAGGGGGAATTCGATAGTTGCCACGCCAATTATTAGAAAAGAAAGGAATTAAAACAAGTAGGGTTGGTTTTTCGTGTTACTTTGATTCGTCTCGCTTTAAAAATGCGTTAGTTTAGCTCGCGGTGTCTAGAGAAACCGTTAGTCGTTCGACTTGTAGTGGATTGTGTTTTTCCGTCCGTAACCCCAGTCATTGTTCCGTGGTGGACGTGATTTGCCCCTGGGCCCTTTTTCTTTCGGCTTTAAGTCTGATTTTTGACGGCTTCGCCTTTAACTATTGTTTCCAATAGGAGCGTCGTAAAACCGTCGTTATATCTGCTTTTAATACCGCACTTTTCAAAGTTTCTGCGTATGCTAATCTAATGAAATTATAATAAATGCCTCGTGGTTATGGCGACCGGGATGGCGCGGGGGTCTGTACTAAACGGCACGGTTGGGGTCTGCCAAAGAAAATACTTCCTTAGCAATACAGAGAGAGAGAGAAGGGAAAAAAAAAAAGGCAACAATGTATATATACATAAAAAAAATTAGAATTCTGCGTTTTTGGTTTTATTTTCTGCAGAATCTCGACCCTTGCAAAGTGATCTGGCGAACAATCTCTTTTCACTTGGAGCTGTCGCCGTTAAGTCGTAACTTCTTAGTTTTACGAGGTTTGTCCAGGGAAAATTTTACGACGGGAGAGATATTAAAATTCAAAACCCAAAACGGAAGATATGTTGATTTTTGGGGGGAAGTGAGAGATAATCACTGCGGATGTCGTTTGCCAATGTAGACGATACAGTTTAAGGCGAATAGAGGAAGCCTGTGCGTATTTGGCGGCTTTGCTTTGTCTGTGAGGGAACTCCAATGAGTACAGAGGTGGTGAGGCACAAGACACTGCTTAGAAAGGTAATTCCAAAAAAAATGTGAAGGTCTATTGTCCTCCAAATGAGAGATGGCCGCCCTGTTTTTGTGAGATCTGCGCATGTATGATCGATTAGTCTGGTCAGGCACTTCCGTCTGATTTTATGACAGGACGCCGCCATTATGGTAATCGCTGGTTTCTTTGCAAAAGAGCATTGTATTTATAAATAATATATATATATTTATTTATTTATTTATATAAATACTTATTGTTAGCAACTGGTATTGAAATAATGCTAAATAGTCGAGAGAAGTTTTAATTTGGCGTTATCAACTTGTCTTTCTCAGTGAAAACAGACGACGGCGTCCATTGTGACAGGAAAACATAATTGATCAGCTACCGGAAGGGCTGCGCAGTTCAAACTTCCGCCGGCCACCTTTCATTTGGAGGACAATAATTAGCAGCTGTTTTTAGATACATAAACTTTTGCGATTGGCTTCCGCATTATTTATTTTAGTCGTACACCATATGACCTGGTTTTGATTTTGATGAAATTTTGTGTGGTATTGGTTTTACCAAGTTCTGAGACAAATTAGCTCAAATTGGACTTAGCTCAATCTATTCTCCTTAACCGAGCGTTGACTCTGCATCTCTTTGTGGATCGTTCTGTGATTAAGGCGAGCATTATGTTGTATGTAACTTCCATTTTCTTCTATTCTTGTCATTAAAATATTGATCAATAACTTAACACGGAAGATTTAAAGTGAAAAGAGAAATCGGCAAGAAATCGTATCTCATTCGAGGAGCTAGTTTACTCCACACCGATGTTATGAAGAAACAAAGATAGGAAGAACGTATTCTTGAAGCCGATTTTCCTTAGCAAACAATCCAATATTTACAAACCCGAAATTAAATATTACGATTTACATACCTGAAGTGAGGAAATGACGTCACTTCTAATGCGTGGGCGATTTTGTTTTATTTGATAATTATTCTCTCCTCAGCTCAAACATGCGAATAAAAGGCTTTCCGTTCGATTGTAGAAACGTGTTCTTTGTTTAGTGTTAGGTTTCTCAACGCGCATCCATTTATTATTC
This sequence comes from Thereuonema tuberculata, assembly GCA_023159025.1. NCBI lineage: Eukaryota > Metazoa > Arthropoda > Chilopoda > Scutigeromorpha > Scutigeridae > Thereuonema > Thereuonema tuberculata. The sequence goes on from JAFIDM010000002.1 coordinate 55,340,114, forward strand.
TGGTTTTTTTTTTGTCAATTCGTGTTCTGTTGATTGGATTGAACTGTATTTACGTGTTTCAGTAATAGCGTTTGTATTAATGTTTGTTTTAACAATTAAGT
>JAFIDM010000002.1:55355219-55382594 GCA_023159025.1 Thereuonema tuberculata
TTATTTCACAACAGAGATAAAGGAAAAAGCAGTTGAGAATTACTAGCAAAACAAATCTGCAAAATCATCTGGTTTGTCGCTTCGGCGACCGGCAGTTTTAATCGCGATCTCAACGAGAGCAAAACGAGACTTGCCACATGAGCTTCTCTTCCCTCGTAAAGTGATACGGCAAGTGGCAAGTCTTTGAGCGTGTAAAGCAGCCATAAGATAATTAGTTTTCACCTGTAAGAGTCCACTGGCTTCTGGCCACATAGTGGCCGATCTTTATATTAATAAAGGAATTATCAAATATTATGTTTTGGTCATTGTTATAGAAAGCAGTACTACTTTAAATAAATGTTGCAAGTTACAAGCTTTGTGGGAAAGACATCTAAAAGGTCAAACGAGCATTGAATTGTCTGAAGATTATATTAAATTCTACCCGAGATGTTGAAAATGATGTTGCATCGTCTCTTCGTAATTTAAATCAACAGTTGAAATCTGTTTTAAATGTCGAAGGGCATTTGAGAATACGAAGTATCTTTTTAAGTGTTTTTCATCCAAGCTAAGAATAAGAATGTGCGCTTCTAAAAATAAATATTTAGTTTTATACTGAAGTAAAGATTACCGCCTTTGACAATAAGGACACAGACGACTTTTTCATCATTTTTTTCGGATAGATAGAAATAAAAAACAAATATTCATTGTATAGTAGACACTCTAAAGGTAAACTAAAGCATATCCAAATTTCAAGTTTTGAAACAAGTTTTGAAAAAAAAAAAATTCCCAAAATTCACGTTTTTCTGGTGGACAGTCGGCTGTCATTGCGCCGACGTTGTCATAATGATTGTTCCATAACAATCATATTTTTATGACTTTGTTGTTTACTGGTGGCTATTCCTAGCTGATGATCATCTTGATATGTATATTACACTTATTTCCTTCATTGTTTGTTTTGTTTTTGTTTATTTTTACTGTTCGCCAGTCCTATTAGGTATTCAAAAATAAAGAATACCTGTAATGTAGGTGCTGATAGATTAATATATAATTATTAACTGTAGATTAATTAAGTTTGTTAACTATCTAATACAAATGAAAAGAAACTTAACAAAAGTTATTACTCTAAATTTTTAACTATTATTCTCATCAATTACGTAAGCGATTAATAAAGTTTTTATATTTTTAATACTTTTTAGTGTTTCAGAATTATATTTTTCTTAATTAATTTGACTGAATATTTTACATTTTTTATAGTTTTCCAATCTTAGACCAAAATTATTATTCATTTTATTGATTTGAAAGATTTTTAACCAATTGTATCTAGTTATTTTTTTCATTATTTTGGTTATTTTTTCATCACGACTTTAATAAAATAAGAACAATAATAAACAATTTAAAGAAAGTAAACTTGAAATCTTTTGCAACTTCTTTAGATAATATCAGATGGAGAAAACTGTTTTGGAATCACAAGCAGTTCGTTCGTTTCGTATTCACATGTTTCGTTTCGTATTCACATGTTTCCCTTTCTTTATTCGATGTAGGCCATTGGGGCTTTCTTCGGTGTCCGTTGTTAACTAAAAGATTGAGGAACAACCCCACGAAACGCTGTGTTTGAGGAGCCGCTGGTTAATGTTTATTACCGGATATCCGGTCAGTGTGCGGGCGTTCGGAGACCAGTAATTAAAATCGGTGCGTTGGCAGCCATCTGGTTGTTTATGCGTGCAGACGTGGACCCCCCCTTAAGTGTCCTGGAGGTAATTAATCCCAATGATGCCCTCGAGGAGAATTCATTAAGAATTATGGACACCGCTGTCCGTGTTTGTACAGTGCGAGGGGGTGGGGTGGGGGAGGCTCTACTTAATGGTCATTTATGTCTGGACTTTAATAGTAACCGTAAATGTGTCTTAAAGGAATCGATTGTGTTGTCGTGAACTTTGACTGAACGTCCAGCGAGAAACAGAATTGCGTACGGGAAAGTTGTATTGAAGAAAAAAATATATTAAGATGATGTTAACGCTTAGCTGTTAATAATACCTCTATTGATTTTTGATTTTTTTAATGTGGTGTTAATATTTAGGTTTTATTCATAACCCTCCACTGATAATTGAAGTAAAATACACTCATGGACAAAAAAATTAGCGCACCAAGAAGGAGTCGTCAAAATGAAACGAAAATTTACATACGTAAAGACTACTTTGATATAAGTAAATGATTAGAAAATCAAAGAAAAAGGATAATTTATTTCAGAGAAAAAGGCAAAAGAACGGAGGAGTTAATACTCCGTTGGATCCCCTCTAGCGCGAATACACGATGCGATACGATCGGGCATTGAGTCATACAAGTTCTGTATGATGTCTTGAGACATTTCGTTCCATATTTGCTGTAATCTTGCCTCTAGTTCGTTCAAACTCGTGGGATGCCCAACTCGTCGTCCCAAATGATCCCAGATATGCTCGATTGGAGACAAATCTGGGGATCGGGCAGGCCAAGGAAGGGTAGTAACAGTGGGGAGACAGTCTTGTGACACCCTTGCCGTATGAGGTCGAGCATTGTCTTGTTGAAAAATGGCTCCTGGGAGCCGTTGCATGAGTGGCAACACATGTGGTTGCAGGATTTCATGAACATACCGCTGGGCTGTCATGGTGCCACGGAACAATGCTAGGGGTGACCGTGTATTATAGGCAATGGCACCCCATACCATCACACCAGCTGTGGGAGCGATGTGTCGCTGTACAGCAAAGGCAGGATTGAAGCGTTCACCACGGGCTCTCCACACAAGAACACGATTGTCATCACTGCCGAGATTGAATCTGGATTCGTCGCTAAAGATGACCTGGTTCCATTCCGCCGCAGTCCAGTTTCCTCGTGCGCGGCAAAACTCCAAACGGAGGCATCGATGGGTGGGCGTCAAGGGCAGGACACGTAATGGGCGCCGCGATACCAACTGTCCTTCAGCCAGGCGCCTTCGTATGGTTCGAGAAGACACAGCGGCCCCTAGTGAAGGTGCTACCTGTGCCTGGATGGCGGCCGATGAAGCAGTTGACTGTACGCGTGCATTTCTGACTATGTGGCTGTCTTCTCGACGACTTGTCTGTCGAGGGCGTCCTGAGCCTGGTCTTCGTGTACATGACTTCTCTCGGGTCCACTGGTCCCAATACCTCCTCACAACACAATCAGAGCGGCCTAATTGACGAACTACTCGCCTAGCTGACCACCCAGCTTCCATTATCCCGACGATTGTCCCTCTCTCAAACGGCGACAACTGCGTATACTGTCTTCGAACACGGCGTAATGGCATGCCTATCTCAGCTCTTCCTTTGTAAATGATTCAGCACACTCAAACAAGCTTTGGTTACCTGTTTTATACTCCACAGAGTACGATGTTCAACGCCCTCTACCGGCTATACGTAATGCGCAATCACGCTGCATTTCTAATCATTTGCATATCTCCCCGACATGTACCTTCATTGCAAGTTTCGTTACGATTCCGCAATTATTTCTTGGTGCGCTAATTTTTTTGTCCATGAGTATATATCAATACTAACATTGCCAGACTGCTTCGTGAAGGCAAATTGCGTCAGCAGACTTAATATAGCTTCATTGTTCTTTTGTTCTTAACTGTTTACGTAATTTCGCGTCATTGGCTTTTTCTGTCCTTTCTAATTTACATACACCAATTCATATGATAAAGCTTACTTTATGAATATAAATATGTGTGTAGTAAATTTCTTGGAGTGCAACCAGTAAACAGTATACGTAACATTAAATCAATTCTTACCAAAAGTGTTGTTTTTATTGTTTTTTTGTTTTATTTTCTTACTTTAACAAAAGTCATTAAGTAATTTTCATTTTATTTAAAAAAAAAATTCAGTGTTTATTGAAATAAAAATATAATGTGCTGTTGTAAATAGTATTCTTAAAAGTTAGCTATTATTCTCCTGTAGGCTAGCACTATTGTTGGAAATAATAAACTGTACAAATAAATATCATTGTCGTGCAAATATTCTAATTGTTTTATTAGAACTCAATCGATTTGCTTGTATTTTTTTCGTTAAAAAACTATTTAACGAGAATATTTTTTTCTCTCTCGCTAGATGATGCCACTGTTCTTAGTAATTTGTAATCCAGCTGTTTGAAAATCTTTTTTCAATAGATGATTTAGGTTTTATATGTTTTTTTCAAAAAACAGTAATTCATGTATCATTCATTATATCATTTGTTATGTAATTAAACAGGTCTGAGCTGTGGTACATATTTTAATTAATGTACATCACCTTCTAAAAAAATTGGAAGGAAAAGAAAAATTAAAGCTTTTTATGTTTTAACGAATTGAAGAAAACTTAAAGTTGATATATTAAAATTACAACTTTAAATTTTGAAATTCATTTAACTTGACAAATACAAGAAAAGCGGGAAAACTGTAATTAACGGCTGAAAACGTATTCAGTCATCTTTTAAACAATTTCAAAAGAGACTTAATTACATTAATTAATTAAATTAGTTGAATTTAAAGTGAATTTCTCACTACAACAATTTTGATCAAAATAATAATATAATCATCGCTGAAGCATTAACTTCAACTCTCGGGGAGATGGGATGGGGGGAACTTGTGTTTTGTTCGATTCGTTTTTTTTTTTTTTTTTTTCCCCACATGCGTTAACTTGGCGAATTTAATTTTGTAGTTTTCTTTGGCTTTTTTTGTTTGGATACATTTCACAGAGCAGCTTCCCCAAGGCTGCGAAAATGTGCTAAATGTTTTTTAGGGAAAAAAATAAAATTGACATAGTTTCGTCCGACGTGTTAATGTACTAGAAAATTATTATTACGATTTTATGAAACGGGATATTTTTATTTAGTTATGCAGTTATTTTAAGATATGATGTTTTTGCCAGTATATAACAAGTTTATCTGTTTTTTGACTTTCGATTAGAAATTTTATTCGTTATTATTATTATTAAACTTGAACTTATTATTCACTTTATTTTTCTACTTTTCCTTGTTTTCTGTTTTGATCGGTTATTTACGCTAAAACGACTGGATGAATTTTTTTTTAAAATCTAGTACGACGCTTATCTGGCCCTGCTTGACATATGGGCACCATTATTTTGTTCTTCCTTCATTAGTCCTCCTAATTGGGTACTCTTACAAGCAGTGCCGAGCCTCCCATTATTTGAGTTGATATCTAACGGTACTTTTTTTTGTTTTGTTTTTTTGTTGTTTTCTATAAAACAAATCGTGAAGTAACTTTCTCTGGGGAAAGATGCTGTTGTTTTACTTTGCTCCGCTCCAAAACAAACACGAAACACCATGAGACATCGTTGAAATCAACGGGAATAAACAAATCAGTTTGAGACCTTAACGAAACATTAATTCCTGAAAATAAATGTGAAACGAAACTCGCGCATACTTAAGAACATTAAAAAATTTATTACACAAATTACAACAATCGATTTCAACTACAGAGCTCAGTTATTTTCAGGTACAATAAATCACAATACACTCCTTTAAATAAATAAGCAAAGATAAACATTTATTTCTTTGTATTTACTTTTCTTTCTTTGCGTTTCCCTGTGTATTCATACAAGCAATGTTCTATCGAATAATGAGAGTGCGGGGAAGTGGGTGGTGGAGAAACTTAGGCCTACTTTTTAATTATTTTTGAAAGTGCTGGCTTTTCAGGCCTACCACAATGCCCTTTCGTTGTCATTTCTGAACTTGAATACAGTAAAGTTCGGGGCCTTTTTAAGTCAATGCCTTCCGCTAAATGATAAAAGGAATGGATTGGTTCTTGGCAATGCTTTGGAGATGTTGTTGTTGTTGGGTTTCAACACCGGAGAGGTCTATTAGGCGTTGCTATGGTTACCGGAAGCCCGAGTGGTTCTGGTCAAGTGCAACAGGGGAAGCTAAATAAAGAAATGGAAGTTGGTGATTGGCTATTTTTTTTTTTAAATATTTAGATTGGTAGAAGCAACTGGGAAAACTGTTAAAAATTAAAAAAAAAAAATTATGATTTGTTGCTATCAAAGGATGCACGCTGCTTTTCAATTGTTTGAAATTTGAGTAATTAGTAAATTTCATATTAAAAAGTATTAGGCTTAAATATTATTCTATATTAAAAGATAAACAACAGAGGAGAATCACTGTAATAGACTTTTTAATAGTGATCATTAAGAGCGTTTCACATGGATCCGAAAATCGGATGGTCAGATCCACGAATCGGACGTATTCTCTTTCACATGGCCACGAAACGTCGTCTATACGAACGATTTGAATGTTACATGTCGTATAGACGACGTCGGAGAGAGTTTCGTGGCCATGTGAAAGAGAATACGTCCGATTCGTGGATCCGACCATCCGATTTTCGGATGAATGTGAAACGCCCTTCAGCCGAAATTGGGTTCTACAAATCCTGAATCACTTACACTGAGAACGAATACGACGTGGCCACGAATCGCGTTTTCAACCCAACGTGGCCACGAATCGCCGAAAGGTGCAAAGGGGGGTCTAGACATAGTAAAGGAACTCGATGCGGGCCACATGGCTACCACTGGAAATGCTTGTCCGACAACAACTCTTGTTACAAGCTCATTTGTATGTCAGTGGTGTATCGAGGAAGTCTGGATGGAAGTTGTACTTGACCCTTGAATTATAACGACTCGAATAAATTCAGTTTTGCAATTTTAGCTAAACCGTACTACGTAGCGTCTTTAACAACCAATAGATTGCAATTACTTTTGGATCGTTTGTTTCGTGTTTACACTGCAAAATTGTGAAGCAACATAACGAAAGCGTAGTGATCTTGAATTGCAGGAAAACATCGGAAGTTTTAAAAATGAAGTTGGTATGTTTTGTTTGTAGATTCTTTACATGGGAAATGAATTAAGTTGGCAATTTCGACAAACGTTTCGTACTTTTTGTGTGTGTGTGTGTGTGTGTGAAGAATTCTTCTTAATTCAGTGTGACTTAAATATTTTATTAGAAGAGCTGCTGGGGAAAGGTGTTAGATTGATACTCAAGTTCTGTAACTTAACGTAGGAGGTGGTTCTTTAAACTCTTGCGCTTGAGTATACAGAGACGGTGATTTTTAAGTAGACGGGAATTAAGATGAAGCGGCAGAAAAGGGAAGTCGTGTAGCTGCTCCATTTTCATTAGTTTGCTTTTCCTTCCTATTCATGAATACGACTCTTAGTTGCTTTTGTCTTCAATTAGGCCTCTTTGACGAGAAGTTCTCGACTGTTCTCGTGGCCTCGGATCCAAAGGCTTTATTAAGTTCTGGCGACCGAGTTGAAGTACAGTCTCACCTGAACAGTGTTCGGGTACGTAGTTAGACAGGAGTTAAATTGCGAAGTGTTAGAGAGCACCCCCACCCTTTTCCCCTCTTTGGTCACCCCTACAACACTGTGTTTCGGAAGGTTAACTCTTGCTTGATGATTGGCATGAAATAAAAATATTATTAATGCAAGTTTAATCTATTGAACGAGTAGATACTACACGTTCAATATAGATTAAATGTATCTATTATCTAGGGAAAAAATGAATTAAAATAATTTTTAATGTGTTAACAGAGATTACAAAAAATGTATTACGGCCAACACACACAAATGTTTTTTAACCTATACTTAACAAATTAAAAATCATGTTAAACAACGTGCTTTTACTTGCTTGGGCGAAACCGGTTGTTTAGCAAGATTTGTAATTTATTATAAATGCTTTTTAACCTACACTTGTGTGTTGGCCATAATCCATTTTTTATAAAAATCAATTAAATTCTTAATTTTTTACCTGAATCGGTTTGTTTTAATAGTATCAAACCACACGGAATGGATTAAGGATTTAACATTCATTGCTTAAGGCAATGAGATATTAACAGAAGTAGGAAAACCATTGCTTAGACTCGAATGCTTTTCTTGAGAATTTCGTCCGTCTTCTTGTGCTAATTCCTCGACTCATTTCGTAAAGATTTCAAGTATGAGAGCTTAGAAATTTGGTATTCCCCACATATGCAAATCAAGTTTCAAGAAGGTCCATCCAGCGGTTCAGAAGTTATTGTGGGGATGGGAGGGGAGCTAGACAGAGTGGGGTTTAGTTGTTACAGGCAGACCATCGCTCAGGGACCAGAGAACTGTCGCTTAAAATTGGAAATCGCCAAGTATAGAACCTAGTCCTTTTTGTGTAGCTTGCAAATGCATTTCTGCAACCGAAGAACATCAATAACGCATTATATAGTCTATGGAAATGCGAATGTGTGATAATAACATATATAATGTTAATGTATACAAAAAACTACCTTTAAATGTTTTGATTCTTGCAAATCGAAGATGGCGCCGCCTCGATTGGCAGAAACAGCAACGCATGGTCGGATAAGCACATGGCGATATGTATAGGTTGAAATCACGCGTCGAATGTATGGGTTCTGGTTGTCATTGAAAAGGATAGTTCAAAAGAGCGGATCGTGGAAATGCAAAGGGAGACGCCGGTATTGGAAATTAAGCTAAAACTATAAAAATAATTAAGTATTCAGAAACACTGGTATATTTTTGCGAAAGGGATTACCGGACATATTAGTCATTTGCTACATTCAACATATACTCAAAAAAAGTAAACCATTACAGCTGATCTGTTACTTCGTATAGAAAGTGCATATTATTATTATGTTTGTATGTTTTAAACCTTGGGTTTCCCCAGCAAAAACAATATGGCGGGTCAAGGACCAAAGCACATACTGCCAAGTGTAAAGATGTGTGCAAGAATGATTAGGGATGTGTGCTTGTGTCCATAAATTTCCTAACTATGCGTGTAGTGTTGAGTACCACAGCCTTCTGCAGTTGTGCATAAGTGTTTTTGTGAAGTCCTAGTGTGCTGAGACTGTGGTGCAATGTGTGAGGCACCAGACCAGTGGCAGACAGAACGATGGGTACAACACGTACTCGATCCTGCCTCCACTGCTTCTGGAGCTCGTGTGCTAGATCAGTGTATTTACTGATCTTGTCTGCGTGAGTTTTCTGCATGTTCTTGCTGATAGGCACTGCAATATCAATTAGATAGGTCTGTTTGTTGACCTTATCAACAAGTGTGATGTCTGGTCTGTTGTGATGTATAGTTTTGTCTGTGTGAATGGGGCGGTCCCAGTATAGTTTATATGAGGGTGATTCTAATACGCTTTGTGGTATGTACTTGTAGTACGGGACCGTGCTCTTAATAAGTGAATGTTTGTGTGCTAGTTGTTGATGAACGATCGATGCTACCTGATTGTGTCGGTGGAGGTAGTCTGTTTGAGAGAGAAGGGGACAGCCTGATATTACGTGGTCGATCGTCTCATGCGTAGTGTGGCATTTCCTGCATTTGTCGTCATGTGTGTTTGCATCGTGTAGAATGTGTTTCTTGTAGTTGCGTGTGGAGATGACTTGGTCCTGTATTGCGATCATGAACCCTTCGGTCTCCCCAAACAGCTCACCACTCGTCAGCCATCTGTTCGACGCTTCCATGTCGACATGAGGCTGGCTGAGTTCGTGATGATGTCTGCCATGGAGTTCCTTACGAGCCCATGATTCACGCAGCTGCTGAGTGTGGGTGTCAGGGGTGGTGAGTGTTGGAGAAGAGTTTTCGAGGTTCAGGGGTGTGAGGTGTGTGTCAGCCTTGACAATGGCTGAGTGAAGTGAGGAGTCTTCTGCTCTTTGGTGGAAATGTTCCCTAAGTGTATGTACTTGTTTTTCGTGTAGGGTGATGAGGTTGATAAGTCCTCGGCCTCCCTCCTTGCGGGGAAGAGTCATCCTTTCCGTAGCGGACTTGGGGTGGTGCATGTTGTGTTTCGTGAATGTAGTGCGTGTTGCGCGTTGTAGTGCTTCGAGTTCGGTGTTTGTCCATGGAATTATGCCGAACGAATATGTTAGTGTGGGAACGGCAAAAGTGTTGATAGCTTTAATTTTATTTCTGGCGTTGAGTTGTGTTTTGAGGATTTTGTGAACTCGAGCAAGGTATGTGTTCTTCAGTGCAATTTTGATGTTTGCGTTGTCAATGACGCGCGCTTGCTGGAAGCCCAGGTACTTGTAGGTCTCTCCCTCTTCCATGGATTGGATGGCCAAACCATGGTCCAGTGCAAAACCCTCCAAATTCGAAGTCTTCCCACGTATTATGTGTAACTTGCGGCATTTGTCAATTCCAAATTCCATCCCAATGTCTTTGGTGAACTGTGTGGTGGCTTGTAGTAAATTAGTAAGTTGTGCATTGTTTGTGGCATAGAGTTTAATGTCATCCATGTAGAGTAAGTGTGTGATTTTATATGGTGTCACAGTGCCTGTGGTAAGCCTATAACCGTGTTTTGTGTTATCTAGTATATGGCTCAGTGGATTCAAGGCGAGGCAGAACCAAAGAGGACTCAAGGAGTCTCCCTGGAAAATACCTCTCCTTATGGGAATGGGATCTGTAGTGATGGAGGTGTTAGAGGTGCGTAGGTGTAATGTTGTGTTCCAACTCTTCATCGTGGCAGCTAAGAATGCCGTGATCTTGGGGTGTATTTTGTAGATATGAAGAGAGTGTAGGAGCCAGGAATGAGGGACAGAATCAAATGCCTTCTTGTAATCGATGTATGCGATATGTAAGCTCCTATTCTTCGCGCGTGCCTGGCGCAGGATTACAGAGTCAATAAGGAGTTGCTCCTTACAACCCTGGGAATTCCTGCGACAGCCCTTCTGCTGTTCGGAAAGAATGTTATATGTCTCGATGTGTGTGTAGATCTTGTCTGCGAGGCAGGAGGTGAGGAGTTTGTAAAGTGTGGGGAGGCAAGTGATTGGGCGGTAGTTTGCAGGTTGTGCTGTTTCAGTGTTCTTGCTCTGTAGGTATGTGACACCCTGTGTGAGGAAACGAGGCATATGTTCTGGGTGTTGGATTATGTCAGTGAGTGTAAGCGCTAGTTTTCCATGCAGGGACGTGAACCTCTTGATCCAGAAGTTCTGGATTATTATTATTATTATTATTATTATTATTATTATTATTATTATTATTATTATTTATATAGTGTTCTTAATTGGAAAACAAAATACGGCTTTTATTGTTGTTGATGTTATTCGTTGGTTTGCATCCGGGCAAAGCGGAATTGATGGAATTTTAAATTAAGAGACCGGAAATGTATTGGAAAGATGCTTTCTGCTAACCTTGTGGTGGATATTTGAGAAGTCCATTGGCTTAATAGAGAGACAAACAAGGTTGGCCATTGGGTGGCGCCACCGGTCTTCCGTCCATCAGTCGAATGATCATCTTCTATTCTAATGATGATGGTGATATCCGTTTCCCCTTTGCTCGTCTTTTATTTCCTTTTTCTTTCTTTCTTTCCTCTACCTTAGATTACTTTTCTGAAGCCATTTGCAATGAGGCTTATTTTCCAAGAACCTCAAAGGTTTCAGTGCATTTAGAAGATCGTTGTTTTGATATTATCTGCATGACGATGATTCAAAAAGCTAAACTTTGCTTTGAATTTGATCAGTTTGGTAAGAAATGGAACGTAGAATTCGATAAGAAATGTAATTAATATTAATTCCGCGAGATACTTCGTAATAAATGTGTAATTAAGTCGTACGTTACAGCTTTCATTATTCTTGAAGTGTCATGGATTTTTGTTATTTTACGAGTTTATTGAAAGCCGTACAATTCAAAATGTATATTAGAATTCATGTCTTTTAGGAGTTTTACGCATGCGCAATGCTTTAAGTCACTGTCAATTAATGAAAACTTTTTATGAATTAATCGTATAATTACGGGATCGAACATTTGTTAGGCGTTTAAAAAATGCATTTCCTCGAGCTTTTTACAAATAAAAGGAAGTCGATCTGCTCGAGCATGCGCACAAAACAAGCTTCAGTAAACCCGAAACAGAAATATACAGTATTCAAAAGGTGGACCACCTGTGCGCATATTTCCTTCAAACGATTTACGTGTGTTATCTTAAGTATTTATAATGTTTAGAATCATGATTTACTTAAAAGGAAGGCAATTCTACATAAGCAATTTGGGTTTTTTTTTTTAACAAAAATACATTTGTGCAGACGGTTCTCGGCGTACAAAATATTGATAAGAAATTGGATAAGAAATTTCCTAAATGGATAAAGTTTGCGGAAAGCAACTCATTCGAAATACGCTCGAATTAAATAATAAAATAGTACCTATTTTGGGGCAAAAATACGAGAGTCCCTTGTACCAGAATACTGCTGGATTTTAAGCTAAGTACATTACTGTATATGTCTTACTGTATATATCTTTTTTTTTTTTTTTTACTAAATTTATACTTAAAGGTATAATCTGTATAAGGGAAAAACGCACAACAAATAATCACTGAGTTGCTATTTTTCTCTTGTAAACTTATTTCATGCATGTTAAATTTTCCTTACGTATAATCTGTACCTATCATCTAATATGTCTGTCTGTTAGTTTGTTTTTTGAACAATATTGTTTGAAATCATATGCAAAAACTGACTTTTACGTAAGGCTCGGATTAATGACTGTCTGATTTTGGGGAAATATTAATGAACATCAACATTGTTGAAGGATCTTTGCTGAGGAGAGAAATCAGGACGATTTCTTTGACGCTGTTCAGTTTAGAAGCCAGTCGTTGGCCACTGAACTTCCTCTGAATGTGTAGGTTGTGAAAACTAATACCTGTACCCATCAGTAACGCACACGAGGCGAAGTAAGGACGTGAACGGAGAGGGATTCTTTCTGCGGTCGTTTAAAATAGTAATTGCTGAGGCAGCTCCTCGGAGTCTTCCGCAACATCTCGCTGCTGCATCCCACAAGCAAGTGTGTGACATATGGAAGTTTTTGACTAAGTTGGCACTAAAATTCGAAGTAGTTATACTAAGGATGAACGGTACACAACAATGGTATAATAAATGTAATCAAAAGATGACCGGATGTAGTTATGAGAAATGCCATAAGATATAAAATTATCTTTACATTTATTTATAAGACGAATTTATTTATTTTATACGTCATTTTTAGGCTACTTTTCCTAAGAAAGGGAGGCTTGTGAAATGTTTGTGTTTCTCATTATGTTTGTGTGTCTAAAATCTTAACGCTCTCGGAAGTGGGACCCGCTTGAAAGCAAACAACAAAAGAAAAAACGCTGTAACTAGTACAGGAAGCAAACAATTCTAACGAATTTGTGCGTTTTATAGATTTTCTTCACTTAAGTTAAAAGATATTTTTTTCTTATTACTTTTTTCTTATTACTGTTTAAATAGCTTTAATGTATTGTAATGTGTGAAAACGACGTTCTTCGTGAAAAATCCACATTTTTAATTTTCCGTTTCAAACATTGATATTAAATAGCAAAGGTCGAATTGTTGACATTAAATCCCGGCATCCAATTCACTGGCGTTGAATGGAAATTAAAAGTTCACGTAGAAAATAAAGCCATAGGAGAACTTCATTGGAAGTTTATTGGCTTTGTAAAATTTGCTGATACTTTTTTTTTTTTTAATTTAAGATTTTTTTTTTTTTAAAGATAATTGTACAGTCGTTACGGTGTAAAGGATGGGGGAGCTCTTAAAAAAGAGGTTCTGTTCGTCCGTTCGTCCACCACCATTTCTACAGCCTAAGCTATAAGTCGGAAGTGACGTGAGTGATACCTTATTGGAAGACTTATAACTTGTTATAAATACGAGTTTCGGTCTGCGGTCACTTGTCTCACAGGATGAAACATTCATTGAGTCGCTGTGGTTTCGTGCACAATATGAAACCAAATTATTTTATCTTTTTTGTAATTAGTGAGATCTTTTAAAATATTTTTAGGTAAAAATTTCATCCTTATTTCGAGCTAATGAAAAAGTACCGGCATTTGTCGGGAATCTGAAGAAACCGGAAGCCGGCAGTCATCAATTTGTGATTGCATCAAATTTTACCCCTATTAAAAACAAAAATAAAAAAAAGTTCTCGTTGATTCGGAATTACTGATTTTGTAAATACCTCTAGAAAGCTAAGTTGAAGTTATGACGTTTTGTTCTGAATCACCCCGTATATGAAGAATCGGAGCATGTTAGTACCAAGCCACATTTGGAATCTACAGAGAATTTGGAAATGTAGAAGATAAAAAAAGGAGTGAAATGACAGTGTACGAAACTAGAGTGGAAAAAAAAATAACAATTGGTTCTTTAGAACCAAAAGTCCATTATTCTCCTCCAAATGAGAGTTTTTGTGAGATCTGCGCATGTATGATCGATTAGTCTGGTCAAGCACTTCCGTCTGATTTTATGACAGGACGCCGCCATTAAGGTAATCGCTTGTTACTTTGTAAAAGAGCATTATATTTATAAATAATATATATTTATTTATATATATAAATACTTATTGTTAGCAACTGGTATTGAAATAACGCTAAATAGTCGAGAGAAGTTTTAATTTGGCGTAATCAACATGTCTTTCTCAGTGAAAACAAACGGCGTCGTCCATTGTGACAGGAAAACATAATTGATCAGCTACCGGAAGGGCTGCGCAGTTCAAACTTCCGCCGGCCAACTTTCATTTGCAGGACAATAATCTACATTTCCCTTATATAGGCCTATACATATTTATTTTGTATGTCGATTTTCCGTATTTAAAAACAAAACATTAAAAAAAATTGAGTTCCTTTATTTATACATTAAAATTTTTACAATAACTGTTGAATATAAACAGTAAAAATATTCCATTTTCTGGAAAACAAATATTAACTCAGCATTCTTTGCGTAAATCATATTAAATTTAATCATATCAAAGAGAGCACGCGATCATTAAAGGCTAAAAATTAATTAAAAGAATTAATTCGCATTGTTTTCAGACAATGAAATTTAATTGGACAGAAATCCATTGTTTTTGGAGTCCAGTGCTTAATGCGGGAACTTTTTATGACCTAATTTCTCGCATACACACGCGCAGATTGAGCGATCTAAGGATCCTAAGTTTAAAATAAAAAAGAGAAGTTAAGAAATCATTTGTTTTTAGTCTTTAATTTCTTTGTTTGTCTTATGCTTTCAACCGAAAGGTGAATGTTTATTTGCATTCCTGTCAATTTCAATTCATGCGAATCTTATTTGAATATTGGTTTCTGATAGATTTACCCATATGGATTTCATCGAATGTTCATTGGTTTCTGATAAATGGCATCAATTATCATGAATTTAAAATGTCAGGTCATGTATTGGGGCACCACAGAGGAAATCGACCTCCAAAGCACGATTTTATTTAGTTATTTTATTTAATTATTTATTTACTTTATTTATTTTACCTTTTTAATTATTTATTTATTTATCTTATTTATAAAATTATTTATTTATTTAGTTATTTACTTACTTGCTTTATTTTTTTATATATTTAAATAAGTAAATGACTATATTTTATTTCTTCAATTGTAAGTGAAAAACCGAGAAAGGTTGATTTAAATATTATTATTTATTACATCATGTTGTGCAAAATAAAACAATAGGTTCTGGTAAGAACGTTACCCCTGTTTTCTTTAAAATATTATTTCTTAAAATTTCTTCTTTCCATTCATTTTTTTTTAAATCGAGAAAACCACCAAAAATTAAAGTCAGCGTTTATTCTTAATTATAATATAAAATTGCTAAATAGTAAAAAAAATTTATTTTTTGAAAATTAAAAATTAATTAAATTAGTCAAGTTGCTTTAAATCCATTTAAATTTTAATCAAAGTATACAAAATTAGGTAAAACTATTATAACCCATTGTTAAGACATCATTTTTTGTTGTTTTTTAATATCGATAGCTTTTTTTTTTATGGGTTTTTAAAATTGTCTTCTCACACTAATTTCTCGTCAACGACTCATTTGGAAACGATTTCGAATATTTTATTGTTATATCGTCTGTAGTCCTCGAAAATGCAAACAACGTTTCTTGCTCAGAACTTAAAGAAGAGGCGAGAGAATTTTGAAATTTTTTACTGTAAATTTTAGTGAAAGGTGCCTCAAGAAAAAAAATAATGGCGATAAAGCAACGTGAGAATTTGTTTACAAGAGTAAGATAACTTTTTTTCCAAGTGTATTAGTCTATATCTGTGACTCAGTAGGTCTGTCCCACTTACGTGTTAAAACCATTCATATTTAAGGCTCAATTAGTTATTACTCAATATTTTACTAGCAGGTATGATTGGGCTATTCGTTGATTCTCTGAAAATACAAACAATCTAAAGTTAAAAATAAATTTGCAATAATTGTCCGTAGAATACAGTTAATATGAAAGAAGGCGCCATCTAGAGAGAGAAGCAGCAATGACTGATTTTGTTATTTCCATTATTTTATTTAAGTCACATTATCACTGACTTAAGCCAAACTTGTAATGAAATAATTTTTCCATTTTATTATTATGTAATAATAGCAGTTATTATAATAATGTAATAATAACTGTCATTAAACTAAACAATTATTACATAATAAGTTTTGGTACTTCGCTCCCCTTTATGTGATATTGATGTATCGAGTTTGTTAAAATTTAATTTTTGTTAATTCTTTTTAAAATTGTTCTAAATATTAAATTACTCGTTAATTGATTAATGCATTTGTTAAACTTAATAGGTTTGTTAAAAATACCGTTATGTTCGTATAAATAGTTTAAATGTACTTTAAATAAATAAATTATACAGTAATCAACTAAATTAAATTCCTATGTTTCAATCATAAATTATGAAACCATAATATATTTTAAACGTATAATGTGCAATGATTTGCTTAGTTGCCTATGAATAAATATTAGCATTTATTGTAATTTAATTCACGCTTGCTAATTTGAAGAATCGTATTACAAAAATAGATTTAAGCTTTTTATAATTACGTTAAAATATATTTCAAGAATTTAAGTTGATCAGTTTAGAATAAATCTTTTAATGTTTTTTCACCTCACGACAACTCCTGTTTCATGCTCTAATTCAGTGTTTCCCAACCGGTGGGTCGCGACCCACTAGTGGGTCGCGGAAGGGTTACAGGTGGGTCGCGACTTGATCCTAAAACTACCAGAAACCATCGAATAAACCATCAGAAAAGATCAGAAAAATCGATCATATGTAAGGAAGGGATACGATACAAATATGGTTTTATTCTATACAAGCCGGGTACCGTCGCTTCGCTCCGGAACCCTTGCGTATATAGCATTAAAAAAAAAAAACAACTTTATTTATTTAGCAAATTAATATTGAGATCGGAGAATATACGACTTCCCAGCCCGTTGTGCCCTTCTCCACTTAACTCAGGTGTATTGCGGGTTGGCGCCACACACCAGGGGTTGCCGCCATACACTTCATCGTCAGTTTGCCAGATTATTCCCTATCCCGAATTTCGAAAAATCCGGCCTTATTCCTTGTCTACATCTCTGTGCAAAATTTCAGCTTTCTAGATCCAAGGGTTTCGGGTGGACGTTGATGAGTCAGTGAGTGAGTAAGTCAGGACGTTTCTTTTTATATATGTAGATTTTCATGAATTTTGTTTTGTTAACATCATTGATTAGTTCTTTCTAGATTATATTTGGATCTGTTATTGTCTCATTTTCAACTCTTATCCGATTCGTTCTTTACTTATTATTCCTGGTGTTTTGATATCATGTTTATTTATGAAAATATGATCTATATTTGTTTTCGTATTTCCATGAATTGTACAGTTTCTTGTTGTTCCGTAAAGACGATTTTTGAAACCATTATTGCACATAAGTTTTACCTATTTCTATACTGCATTGTTTTTATTCATTACGAAAATATCTATATTTACGTCGCCAATCAGTATAGTTGGACAGTTTTTTAATATATTTTCATGAATAGATTCTCTATTTTAGTAACATTTTAGTAATTTGTAATTTAGCATTTTGTTTACAGAATGACAGATAGAATAACGTTTTATAATATACGTTTTTATATATTAAAATAATAATAGCCGGCTACCGTGGCTTCGCTCCGGAACCCTTGCATATATAGCATTCAAAAAACAAACTTTATTTATTTAGCAAATTAATGTTGCGATCGTCGGAGAATATATAACTTCCCAGCCCGTTGTGGCTTCTCCGAATAACTCGGATGTATTGCGGGTCGGCGTCACACACCGAAAATTCACATTTTTGCATGTATCTTGCAAACGCTGAAGCGTTTGTGAATAAGTGATATATCGTTCGATAGAACTTTCAAATGCCAACATTTTCTCAATATAAGTTTTCTTCCATCTTTTATACTTTTCGTGTAAATTGAGAAAAAGTCAAAATTTGACCCTTTAAAAGGCGCCATCTTGGAAACCAAAAACTTTTTTCGAAAGATTTTTGTAGCATTTTGTTTGTCTTAAAAAGATCTACATTTTGTCCATTTACATGACCACTCTATCTCTTATAGTTTGGTCAGAAAATTGAAAAAACGTTAAGTCTTACGACAGACAAAATAACGCTTTTATAATATATATTTCTTCTATTCCTATATATGTGGAGGTATTCTGATAAGGAAAGGTGGGTCGCCAGTTGAAAAAGGATATGGAAAGGTGGGTCGCCAGCTGAAAAGGTTGGGAACCACTGCTCTAATTCATCAGCAGTCGAGGTAGATCTAAAAGAAAACGAAGGATTTTCTGCAGAACCTTTCTAAATATCACAATTTCCCAGGTTCGTCCGTCACAGTAAAAGCTTGACGACGGTCGTCTTAAATCACAAATTAGAAATCCACTGTTGAAGCGGACATTTTGGCGACGATCATTCTAATTTGACTTTTGAAATTGGCAACAGCTCAGAAGCAAAAAAATCTGATAGGAAATACAGTAACATTATTATTTATCAGAATACATTCTAAGAAAGAGCAAACTATCATTTCAACCTTTTCAATGATATGAATATCAGCTTCCAGTAATTGCATGATGGAAATTGGTTAAATAAAAAAAAAGGAGGATTGGTTAAAAGTACTCAAGGCAATACAGACATTTTGTTATATTAGTCCTACATTGCTCTGCGATTCCGGAATATTCAAAGTGAAAATATCCCATTCTTACGTTATTTGGGCCTCTGAACCTGATGGTGAAGTCCGTTTGATCCGACCTTCCGCTCGGGAGTTAATAGGGTGCAATGCCAAATATCTCGAACATGGGAGGGCGTTGGCCCCTGAAAATACCACATTCCTGCGATGTTTGGACCTCTGAACATGATGGTGAAGTCCGTTTGTGAATCCGACCTTTCGTTCGGGAGTTGTTAGGGGTGGACAGACACGGACTAACAGGACAGAAGAGACGCAATAGCTACGGATTTGGTCGCTATCAGCTCCCAAACGGGTCCTAAAAAAGATCTAGCCCAGACTGGAACTTGGTGATCTTCGGACTTACCAGTAATGATTTTTTTTTTTTTACTTATTTATTTAGTTTCTGCTTAACTTGGCGCAAATTACACAAAGGTGGAGGCGTTGGGACAAGAAGCGTTAGAGTGGAATTGTTGTATGTGCGTAACAACTTTCCAGTAAATGCCGATAGAGGGATAATGGTTTCACGGGCATCTGGACAAAAGCGCCGCACGCCATTGAGAAGTCGCAGTGTGGTTTATTTTTATAGCGTTGTAGTTTCGAACCGTGTTTTATGTCTCATATTTGGTTTGAATTTGTAAATGAAGTAAAAAGTTCCTAGAATAATTTACGGCCTCTTAAAAAAAAAAAAAAAAAAAAAAGAGACACTTGAAAACAGAAACCCAGTCGAACGTAACTTCAAGTAAGTTAACTAATTTTTAAGTTTTGATGGATTTTCTGTAGTAAAATAGTTTGTTTTCTTTTTTATGAGTGGCCAAACCACGTTCTGTTTGTTCTTCCCCCACCAACAACTCGATATCCGCTGAACGAATTCGTTAAAAAACAGAATTTTAGCAGGCTTTTACAATGTGGAGAATGAATAGCATATACACCCCGTCAACAATGGCGGACTTTTACTTTAGATAGAGTATTTGCTCACTACACATGACGGATAGAAAATTAAAACGAATGCATTGCTAGGATCATAAATGAATTTGTTTATTGGAAGGCTTGATTATAAAGTCACATTGCGAGTGAAAATTCGAGCTTCATTTAGCAAATGACCTTGACCGTCGGGGTTTTTGTTTGTTTGTTTGTTTGTTTTGTTTTTTGATGAGTTCTTTGATATCTCTGTTTCGTTAACGCGAGAATGCAACATAAAATTTGCTACGATTGCGAATGCGGGCATTGTTGCGTTACGCATAGATAAAGTTGCGCTGTATTACATTGGAGAATTGCAGGGCAGCTCTCGTCCATTACACAAGGGGGAGTTTGTGCACGGACGGACACACACATCTGAAATACTATATAAGAGATTAGCATACACATTTTGTAATATTCTTATGCAGAACTACTGTTCGTTTTTGAAAGACAGGCCCAACACTGGCGGACGATTTTACTCCACAGAGGGATGATACGCTGAGATGGGCACTTTTAAGAAATTCTTTTGGACATTTTTGCTTTTAAGAAAAAAAATAACGGAGGAATAGTTTTGCAATAGTTCATATTCTATCTCGAAAGCGCAAATAGAACGCAGCTACTAGTAAACTAACACTATAAAAAGTAAACATCCCCTCTTTATTTCTCCTCACCTTTATTTTAATGAAATCGAAGGAGACCTGATGCTTGCGCAAAAGCGCTGAAAGTTCTCGTAAATAAAAACGAACAGTATACATAGAGTACAATGTATAGTTGTTTGCACTGTACAGTGTAGAGAAGAGGGCCGGCACTCAGCAGTTCTCTTCACAAAGTAAGATGGTTTCTTTAATTAACCAATCCTTACACTACTGTCACAAAATTAACAACTACTGTCTTGTCATTTAAACCAGTGGCTGCCCAACTGAGGGGAGAGATGCGCAAAGAGATTCACTAAAGACTGAAAACTGAATTGTCATATCAAAGAAATTGCGCTGAAATTGCGTTTTATTTATTTATTTATTTATTTTTTATCGAATTTTAAAAATTTCAGTTATGAATTCACTTGAAATATAAGTGGTTGATTTATGTTTTAGAAATATTTCGCCTACTCTGGGTCCTAACTTCTTCTCTAATAGTTGTGTTAAAAGTTTGCAATCGAAAATTCGGAAAAATAACATAGTTTTGTCTAAAGCTAATTTTCGGTGTGTGTGTGTTGGTTTTTGTATTTTTTTGTTTTTTTTTGTTTTTGTTTTTGTTTTGTTTTTTCTTAAAGTTGTTACTAATTTTAAACAAATCCGAATGTTATTTTTAGCTATTTGTTATCGAAATGAACTTGAAATTGCCTGCGTATGGTATATAATTTGTAAGTTTTCTAAATATACGGCGTTATTGAAATCGTTTAAGAAAAATCAATTGACAAGTTGAAAAAGAAATTACAGTATTACATTTTCACCCATATTTAAATAAATACATTTTAAAACAGCTTTTCGTGGAAACTAAAAAAAAATAATAATAAAAGGCGAGATGGAAATAGTCTTTTTCAATTAGATTCAACTATAAAAATATGAATTAACATTACGAAAAATATACTTCTGTTAAAATTATTAGAATTAGTGATATTAAAAAAAAGTATGTTCAGTTTTTTATTTTTATTTTTATTTAAAATACAAAAAAAAAATCAGAATAGTAATAAGCTAAAGAATATATTTACGGTAGCCTATTCTTAAAGAAAACTTAGAATTTTATTAATTTTAAGTTTTGTAGGTTAAATTAATTAAAATCAAACACGGAATAAATAAAAAGAGAAGAAGAGGCGTTGACCGCTCCTAAAATGTCCATTAAGACACAGATTTGTCGTTTTAAATTTTGATGCTTGTGCTTTCATTGGGAGGAGATGGGCTCACGAAAAAATGTACCTCACGACTAACGGATAATTATTTAATATTTCTTAATGGAATCTTGCGTTATTTCAAATGCAGAAGCAGAGAAGGGCTTATTATAAAAACCATTTACATTTTCTCATGTGTTCATCACAAGTGTATCGTTTCAAATATCCACAGTAATTTGCCATCATTGACACACATCCCGATAGCCTTGATATCGGGTTTCCACTCCCGGCAAGCATTTATTTCAATTCTTTATTTGTTAAAGAATAATGAAAACTTATTTTGTAAATTTAGGGGCCATTCAAGTATTACCTAAGCATTAAGGAGGGGTGGCGATCAGAGCAGTGCTTACTTAAAACAGACAAACATGCCCGCTAGATAGTTTCTCCGTCAGTATTTCCCTCAGTATTTTAATTCAGGTGTGAATATCATGTAATTTTGACTTCTTTTTATTTGTTCAGTGGTATTTACTGTTAAGGATTTGGCAAATCTTACTAAGCACGGGGGGGGGGGGAATCTAAAATGACTAAAAATGTGCTTATGCAATTACTTGAACGGCCTCGAATAGTGATGTCTATAAAACTGCAGCCAAATGAAAGAACACGAAGACCATTTTGATAAATTTCGTGGGAAGGGAATCAGAAAGTTTCAGTCAGCACAATCGTGTGTAACGTAGGGAATTGACATCCTACTATAAATTATGTAAATCAAGCGTCTTTTTTGACTATTTAGTTATGCTCGTAGAAAGTTTTCGTCGAATAGTTTGTGAATAACTAGTAAACTATAAAGCAGAAGGAATTCGTAATAAATCAATGAAGTTTTAACAAATTCTAACCCTTGTTTCTAATTTAAAATAAACAAACGTATTAATTAATTGCGCGCTGTTTTCATTAGTTGTATTTGTGAATATTGTCAAGTGAGTGTATTAATTATTACAGAGTTAATCTGATGATAATATTTTCCGTAAAGTATAATGATAATGATTAATGAACAGACGTTAAGTAAATTCTGTAATAAAGTCCAACCATGCGCTAGTAAATTATTCAAGGGAATCCTGTAAATTTTAATGATTTATTTAATAAGTTTTTGTTTGTTTGTTTTCTCCTAAAAGAACCATCAATCAACCACCATCTTGAAAAAGAATTAATTTCAAAATACATCGCTTACGCTCCGGAAGCCTCGCGTATGGAACAGAAAAAAGACATTTTATTTATTCAGAAAAACGAATTACAGCAAGTAAATTAAAACTAAAAATAAAGTTTAAATTCTAAAATAATACAAGCAACAGATTATTGAGATCCATTTGTAACAGCCGGAAATTTGTTGCCTAGCAACGCGCGTGCGAAATTGTCCCATTGTTGCGGACAGCGGCGATCGTACAACAATCCTCCTGTTGCCTGGCGACGGTGGTCGGGGATTTTCCCACGATTATTTCTCCTCCAGACGGACCCTAGGGTTCACCTAGCCATCTATCAAATGAGTACCAAGTTTCTTACTCCGGGGTTAAAAGGCGGGCGCGCGTCGGACTGACCATCCGTTGGTCGAGAATCGGTGAGAGCCTAAACCTGTCGCTCACCTAAAGGCCTGCACGGCCTGTTACAGTACATTTTCTTTTTTTTTTTTAACCTTAATAAAAATACACATACAAACAGTGAATGTAACAAAAACAACGTAATGAAATATTTCGTTATGAAATATACAGGATGTTATAAGGAAATTGCGCGATAAATGTTTCTTTGTAGTTGTGGTTCCGTGTCTTCAATTACGTGGATCTCTCCGTTCTCCCCTTTTTAATTAATTTGCTTAAAACGTTTTAAATTGATTGCTTTTCTTTATATTTTTCTTACTTTTACCGAATTGATTAATTGTATTTTGACGGAACAGTTGGAAATCTTTAATTAACCTTTTAAATTGTGCTGTGCCTTTATTCAGCTTCTATCGTAGCCCTCATTTGCGTTTGGAAGGCAGCTGCAAGGGTTGGAAGTGCGATTTGGAAGACAACCGTCAGGCAACCGTAGATTAGCCCCTTAGCCTTGATTTTACCATTTGATAAAACATTAAATATGGCTCCGTCGATATCGGCTTTATTCTAGAATTGTTGAAATTGAGCCAAGTAGATTTGTATCACTCGTCCGATTGTCAATTAACAGACACACACTCAGTTATTTAACGGTCGCCCACTTGTTAAACTTTGCTAATAAATCCACGGTAGATCTCCTTTCAATTCTAGAGATTTAGAAAAATCAATGAGCGAAAACTGTCTTCGTTGTGATAAGAGTTTGCTTTGTGTGTAAATGGCAGGGAGCGCAGTAGTAACCGGCTTTGTAATTTATTTTTTTCCCATGGTAAATGACTTTAGCGAAGTCCGTGCAGAAATGGAGGTACGCCGTTGATTTGATATTGTCGAAGGATGGTGCGAGGGAAACTGATACTTGACTTTTTAAGTTAACTTCGATTCCTGGGGAAGAATTGGAAACTCTTCTAGGCTTAACAAAAACGCTTCTTGCTACAAAATTGAGAAACAGTTCTTCTTCGAAGAAAATTACAGTAACATTCAGGAAGATCTTAAACAGTTCTATTAAACATTAACGTTAAGTATTTGATGCACCGATGAAAGTAGGCTTTAAATTCTTCGTGATTTATTTTATATTTTGTTTTTTGTTTCAATTAATGCAACTAAAACAAAATATCTATATACGAACTATGTTCATAGTGTTTACTCTTCAGCCGTAGTAGACATCGTTTAATTTACATTTTTTGCATACTTTGTTTGCAAAGTAAAATTAAAGAGACCAACATACTATAAAAACTTTTAGCACATTAAAATTTAAATTACAAAGGTTTCAGCTCGCCTGCGAGCCATTGATGACATGTGTGTTGGCCTCTTCTACAATTGTAATATATTTCACACACGTTAAATTGTCTAATTCGTTTAGGAATATTCTGATTGTGTAAACATTGTTTTTTACTAAGTTTATCAGTCGGTATTTCTGTTTTAATTATTTTTTTACGGATAGAAATAAATTATTAGCACATTTTCTTTACGGTGTGAATTTAAATAAATAAATAAATAAATAAAAATTCGTTGATAGTATATGGACAAAGTATTTTTTTTTTTTTTTTTTTTTTGCTTTTTATTATGTTTTAAATTTTCCTGTAATGGTGTACATGCGGACAGAATGTTAGGCGGCAGATTTATTTTGTCTTTAAAGTAAGATCGGAGTACCTTATCTATACTACCAATGGATAGAATGTGACATAGGAAAAAATATGATGCCTCCACAAATTTAAACTAAAAGCAAAACAACATTAAAAATAAAATAAAGGAGTTCATTTGCTGTCCTCCGCCAGCCTCAATGAATTTTCTATGCGCATTTCAAGAAAGAAAAGGCGCCTAAAAATAAATAAACACACTGAAAGGGTGAGACCAGTGTTTATAAGTGACATCTCAAAACAGCTGTTTCACTCTTAATTGGCGATCATCAGTACAGCACAAGAATTCCATTTATTTTATTTTTAATGTGTAATTTGCGTTTAGTTAAAATTTGTAGAGGTGCCATATTTTTTCCTGCTACCATTTCTGTGCATCTCTGTATTGAGGCTTTGTGTGTTTACAGTGACCACTCTCAACTGATGATCGCCAATTAAGCGTGAAACAGCTGTTTTGAAATGTCACTTACAAACACTGGTCTCACCCTTTTAGGGACTCAATGGATGTTGAAGCGAAATTGAATTATGCCGGATATAGATATGTGTGTTATAAATATTTGAATGCTGATGGAAGTTCTTAAACACTTTCGATGTGTGCATGGTTAATATAAAATGTGTTCTTATAATGTGTATAACTGTTAAATATTTAGTCTCGTATACTTTCTATTTAAATATTTATTCTTTCGTAACGAATTTTATTTGCTTTTTCCTCCTTTTTTTTATGAGGTTTCAACTAATATTTTTTTTTCTTTTCTTTTTAGGTAAGTTGTCTTTCTGTCTTCACTATGAACGGCCAACAATGGACGGTAAACATAAACTAAATATTAAAATTATTTTTATTTTTACTGATAACAGATTCAAATATTCTATTTTTATATAAAAAAACTGAACGGGAACAATTTTCTAGGTTTTAAATATTTTTTTCACTTTTTTTATTTTTTTTTAATTCAGTCTCTAACGTTATATAATTAGCCTGGGGTCTTTAAATGGTTGAAATATTTATTTATTGTTTTAACTTAAATTGAAACCCTTCTTATTAAAAAGGGAGCTTTATCTCTAATCCCTGCTTTGCCTCTTTAAGGCCCTAATTCGAAACAGAACCCCTCCCTGGTTGAGTCGAATGGTGAGTACCTTTATCTCTGCCCTTACATTTACGTGTTAGTTAAAGCGTGGCTTTGCATTCATATATTAATATAAAATATCAGAATAGTTAAAAAAAATGTATAATTATCCACCAACACTTTTCGAAGCCCCTTTACAATATCTGGAGGGGAGGGAAGTGGTTAGGATATTTTATTTAAAAGCTTTCAGTTGCTGCGCATGTGCAGATGCAGATTAGCAGAAAATAATGACTTTTTTTTTTTTGGTTGCATTGCTGTATTTACTATGTAGATCGTAATGGCTCTCCTATAATTGTAAGCCTGTGACATTTTCCTGTCAGTAGTGCAAGTAGGAGGTGATGTGGTCCTGTTTTACACTTCGCCGCTTTAACCCCACGGGAGGCTCTTGGTTCCTATTTGATATATCGCAAAGATTGAGCTGTTAACTTTCTGATCACCTCTTAGTCCAGGGAATGTAGGTTACTTTACTATTAAATAACTTTTGAAAGGAAAAATTTTTAAAAATACTACCAATAATAATAAATGCTTGAAATTGTTTTTGAACACATGTTCTTGGCCTTTGGATCGCTTTGAACTTAAGGAACATGTTAAATAATTAATTTTTAGACGAGGTTTAATTACTCACTTTCCAACAACAATGAGAGAAATGTAACCAAGATCAGAGACAGACACAGAAGAAAGAAAGAAAAATAGCTAAGCCGGCTCTTAAGAGAGTCGAACTCAACCTGTCCATAGCTGTTGAATTTCGAGATCAGGGGCCGAGAGCACTCGAGCACGCCAGATGGCATTTTAACTTTCATAAAAGCGAATTACATTCCTGTAAGTGGAATGAAAAAGACACACACACAAAGTTATATACGGACTCAAAATGATACTTACTTTTAACAAAGCGGAGAAAACTATCCACGCGGGGAGAGCCGTGATCCTATTCCGAACTCACCAGGGTCTAAAACACTAATAAAAGAAGCGGCTTACCAAGCCTCGTAATGCTTTAGTGTCTTCTGTCACAACAATAAAAACAGAGCTTTTAAAAGTTGTTTTAGTTTAATGCATCTTCACAAGCGCAGCTACATATAATTATTTTTTGTGGATTGTAGTGTTGACGCTTATTTACTTTGTAAGATATTCTTTCTTTTACAACAGAGTAAAATTACTTTTTGTTGACTGCCTTCAGGTTTTTTATTACAGCATTTTATTTCTTTTATTTTTATGTATTTTCATAGCAGATATTTTTCAAAAACAAATTTAAAGAGTACGTTGGGTATTTAGTTCTCTT
>JAFIDM010000002.1:55415803-55429714 GCA_023159025.1 Thereuonema tuberculata
GAGTGAGTAAAATAAATGGTTGTGATTAAAAAGAAATGCAAACCGATTCAACACGTGTGAGTTTACATTTGAGTTTTGAAAAAAATGTCGTTTTGATGATTGCTTTTTTTTTTCAAATTTTTTTATTTAGTACGTTTATTTTGTAACTAGTTGCGAGAGACTTTTTTTTTTTTTAAAAGAAACCTCTACATTTATTTGCATTAAGTTTCATATTTTTCTTAACTGAAATGGATTCGATTTTTTTTATTTTTTTTTATTTTTTAAGGCCATAGCAGCGATTATTCTAAGGAAAAACGTTTGTATGAACATGTGTCCTGTTCCGAATGGTTTCGGAGATGGAGCTGTTTAAATGTACAGTTGTACAATCAATGACAAGAAAGAAATATTATTTACTATAAAGAAATGATTCATAATGTACAAATATCTTGAGATTTCATCGGTGAGAGTCTGGGACGGCCGTTTCGTCCTTTTTGTGGACTCGTCAGCCAGACCCACTCACCCTGACGGATCCGCAAGCTAGAGTTTGAAATTTTGCCTTTTGCTTTGTTTTTAATTTTTGGAGGGAGGCCACAGTCGGGCGCGAGGGTTGTCTCACTGTTGCAATATAAGAGCATTTCATCTGGTGAGTGGATCTGGCTGAGGAGTCCACAAAAAGGACAAGACTCTCACCTATGAAATCTCAGATATTTTTTATGTTCAGTGTTGTTTCTCTATTTTATATTATTTTGGTGGCACGTTACCCTTTTATTTAAATATTATGGACTATTTCTAGTATGTATCGTTCAAGTGTCAGATTTGTTCCGTATATAATAAATGTTCAATAATTCTACCGTCAACATCGATGCGCTTTGCAAGTCTTGTGAGAACACGGGTCTATTGCTCGTCTGAATGCGTTCCTTTACGCATTCTCACTAAAATTCTTTATACCATCGAAGATGTGCGGCGTTTTTAACAATATTTGTACGGTTGTCGTTATCAATAACCAACTGATGCTTCAGACCGCTTCACGTGCTTCTTCACGTGGCGCATTATGACGGAAGGGGAAGGACAATATTTACGCTCCAAATTCAAAATAAACAGCTTTATCTCGGAAATTGTTTTGAATAGGAAACAGACTCGCATAAACTTTCTTAAAAGTGACCGGTATTTGTAACCTTCCAGAAAATTGACCTTCCTAACATACCAGTATATAGGAAGATAAGGGTCCGCGGTATAACAGAAACATCTGATTGTGTCCCTTAAAAATGAATTCCCTAAAACCAATACAGGTGTACGAAAGTTGACATCTTATAATTGTTTTATAAGTAACTACTTTTAAGGTTATATTTAAAGATAGGTAGGGTATTGTGGTAGGAATGGTGAAAGGATGGGCCAGAAGGGTTCAGTTGTCGATTTGAACCTGGTACAGAGATAATCTTAGAATCAACACGACACTAGACGTATCTTCCAAGGCACTCTGCTGATGGTGAGCTCTAGGGTGTTTATCTTTGTGTTGGAATCTATTTCGACTTAGTTCCTGACTTGAGAAAATCCACAACGAGATACAGTGTGTGTGTGTGTGTGTATTTCTTTGCTACAGATAGAGAATTTGGCAAATCATCTATTATGGAGACGGTGAAGAAGGGAGAAAGAGAGAAGCCATTATCTGGTCCATTAGCTGCTATGCGGGAGGGTGGAGCAGTACAGAAATAAAAGCAAACAAGCTGGTCTACCATCAGAGGAAATCGAAGTTTCCTCATGAAACCACTAAAAAGGGGAAGTGACTGCAAAAGTTATCGTCGAAGAGTGGTTTTACGTTTGGGTGCGGATTTCTGAACGCGCAGGGAAGAAGTTGAGGAAATGTATTATAGGTGTGTTGCCTCCTTCCCATTGTGTCCGGCCTTCTACGGGGAAAGCGTGCTTTTGTCGTTAAGAAGGGGAAAGTGCCCTATTTAAAAATAGAATAGCTCTTGTGAAAACATAAGGAAGCGAGTGGTGGATAGAAGAATGGGGTTGTCAAGAGTTTTAGTCTTGTACGACAAGTTCTCAGGCAAGTGAGTTGGTGTATTTGGAGAAAGGCGGAATGTAAAAAAAGCCAAGCAGAGAGAGTTGGTGACTGCGATGTGGAGATGTTGGGGGGAGGTGATGTTGAAGTGTGAAATGTGTGGTTCTGATTATTCAGAAAATAAATTGTTCTTAATTGGCCGAGTTGTTCCCGCACCACCAATCGAGTTGGCCAATTAAGTTGGTGCAAAGTCGCTACAAAATGTGCTCAAAACAGGCTCTACGAACTCGAAAACTTGAAGTCGGCCAACTAAGTTGGTGCAAAATCGGATGTTGTTCGCGGGGCTTAAGATTAGATCATTATCGATGTCGTAATTAAAAAGTACATTAATTTGCTTGTTAATCCTCTTAATGTCTGCGCCAGCTATAATATGATTATAATAATTTGAATATTATTAAAATTACAGCTATAATATGATTGTAATAACTTGAATTCAGACAACTTAAATAAGTTTGATTAAGTTCAGAATTTAATTAAAAAGTTTTTTAGAATAAATATTAAAAAAATGAATAAATATTTATTAAACATGTATTATAATTTTAAAACGTAAATTAAATATACATTTCTCGGATATTTTTCGGGTATTTCTCGTTCGTATTATTTTCATTAAAAAAAGATTTAGGAAAATAGCTGCAAGTTCTTTTTAGGATCTTAAGTTTTAAGTGGTGTAAATATACTTGTCAAGAAAAGAGATTTAAAAAGAAAAAAAAAAGGACCAATTGGAAGGTTGTTTTCTACTTATATTTTTGACATGAATGAGATATTGAATGTCTAGTGTTTTTTTTTGGATGTAATGTTGATCTGCAAAAAGAGATAATTGCCTGTCATAAACTTTGCCAAAGGATTCCCGAAGGAATGTTAAAGTGGATGAGAATTCGTTCTTTGCTGGTAAATTTAAGCTACCAAATTGGTTTGAAATTTAATTAATTTTAAAAAGGATGAGGAAAAAAAAAAAAAACTTTTCGCAAGTTGTTTATATGTCTCCTGCCACTTGGTTAGATCAAAGCTTTTAAAGCTGTCCTGTGTCGGCATACGTCGAATCCACAGTAGACAGGAGTGATTTTGATGAAACTTGGTATTGGATACCCCTATCTTTTTTTTTTTTTTTTTTTGGAATATGTTAAATTTTTAGAAACGAGGAGTTTTGAGATTTCGTGATGTTAGATGTAATGCAGAGAGTTGTTTAGAAAATGGACTTTGAAAATTTGTTGTTTTTTGGTTGGATTATGAGATTCGCGATAACGTTAAAAGGACATTATGAATCATGTAATATTGTATTGTAAAAAATAGAAGTGGTCGATCATCCTTATATGTATAATCTGTGATTTTTTTTAAAAAAAAAAAGTTACAAATGCTAGAATTTTATTTCTACTTTAAAATCTCCATATTTACATAAGGATATCTTAAACGTTTCTTTTCATTGGAAAGTAGACGGATGAAGTTTTTTGCTTGTGTAGATGTTATCTTTTTGATGTGTTGTGACAGTTGTCGTTGTGATGTTTGTTTTAGTTCGAAAGTTTTCGGGGATTTTTATCTGCTCAATCTTCACCTTTAATTTGCTTGTAGTTTTGGCCTCCTGTGGTGCAAGATGTCAAGTCGTATTCGACGTTGAACGAGTGCCTTCTATCTTGGCATCCGTTTGCTTTTTCAACGTTAGTGAAATATTTAACATTGAAAATGGTAATGTCTGTCAGTAACGCTGATAAAAGAAGCAAGCACAAAGAAGACACACACACACTGACACTTTTATGATACTTTGAATAGAGATTAATATATAGGGAGGCGGGAGGACGTACCTGCCAGTTTGTTTGACCAAGTCTTCATCAGTGGTGTGACAGAAAGAAGAGAGAAAATGTCAACTTTAATTCTTGTCTATGCATGGATGATGGCTCGGCAGCAACTGTGTGTACTTCTCTTTGTATTTTTTTTGTGATTGGATATACTACTCTTACTATTCCACTTGGACGCTTCTCTCCTTTCTTTGTCTATTTGTCGGTTTCCTCGAGCATTACGCTGTAACGACTGGACAGATTTCCACAAAATTTAGTATGTGTAATATTAAAGTCAATTTACTATAAATCTGAACACACGTGATCCCAGTTAACCAATCATTATCATTTCCTTTCTTCATTCGAGTTATTGCTTGATTGCGTCTGGAATGTCGTTGTAAGCTACTTCCGGTGTTTACATCAAATTCGTCATCGCGCTATAATGTTGAATTTTTATTATTTTTTTCAATATTAAGAATATATTTATATACATAGTCATTTTATTTATTTATTTTCATCTTTTGGATTTCATAAAAAGTTTGTTTTTAGTTGTCCATTTCTGTTATCGATGCCAGCTGCTTTCTTTCCTTGTCTGGGGTTTCAAACAATGGGCTAGGCTTAGGTAAGCGAGGTTTCGGTTTCCTTAACAATACTGAACACTGAATGAGATGAAATACCTGTTGCTTCAGCCGATTTACGATAGATTGACTTGAAATAACAATTAACATTCCAAATGATTCCTCTCGATTGACTCTTCAAAGTTTTGTTGGCAAAACGAACAACGGTATGTGTTTAGCAGCCGCCATGTTGAAAACGGAAGTGTGCGGAGAAACTAATGCTCAGTCGTTTACCATATAAGGAGTTGTCACGTGTCTTCAGATTTACGGTGAATTGTCCATAGTTAACGCTATCTTCGGTTGTAGCTAAACTGAAGATAGCGTTAACTATAGACAATAAGCTTTTATAAACTTTATAAAAGTAGTAGAGTGGAGATGATAGTTGCTTACAATTACTTAAAGACACGGTAAATAAATACTGAAGCCTTAATTATAAGATGGGTAAGTTAATTATACGATGGGTTAAAAAAGATGAAAATCGTGGGTTATGGATTACTACTTCCACGTATTCTCAGTGACATCTACCGCACTATTTTTCTGTGTTTCTATTTCTACAAATCAACGTAGAAGAGAACAATATTTTCGATTTTCTTTTTTATTCTTTGCATCTTTAACGTATCTTTTTACTGTTATTATTATTTTTATATTATTAACATTTTTATAAATATTATCCATATCCAAAAGGCTTCTCTTTAGTCTCTTCTAATATTAATTACTTTAGAAATTAACTGATTTCTTGCAACGTTTGGGTAGTATCGTTTACAGTTCATCTATTATTAATCTGCAACTCGGATAACTGCTTTTCTGTCCATCAAAAATCAAGAATCCCGTTGTATTTTTAGATCTAATTTATATCCTTCCTATCTGTCTCTTTAACAGGAATTGTACTTATTGCGATGGTTCATGGCTGCTGCAACAAAAATAGATTCTTCTGTTGGATATTCCCTTCACACTTTATGTTGCGGGCTATACTTCTTTTAAAACCATTTTTCATCTCCTTTGCATCGACCGTGATTTATGGAATCTCGCTTCTTTCTTTTAACAATCGCTGACCAACTGCTACTACAATTATTGCTTTACTTCATGTGCAGTGATGGTTTAAACAACAAATGCATGTGATGGCAACTGCTACCAATTACTGAAATGGGCAAACAAATTATTGATGAATTGTCTATATTCAAACTTGCATACGGCACGATGCTGATATATGGTCCCCCTGAAAATAGTTCAAGTTAATTCCCAGTACAGACCTATGTGGCCGATGGAGTCGCGAGAGGTAAGGCTCCCGGCATTCCATGACCAACGCCAGTAAGGTGGGTGGTCAGTCCGACGCCTGTCCTCCTTTAACCCAGGAAAGAAACCAGGTACCCCTTTCAATAGAGGGGTAGGTAGACCCTACGATCCGTTTGGAAGAAAATCCTCCGCCCTCCGCCGAGTCCTGGGATCGAACCCACAGCCAAGTGCCGTTACACACTTGGCTACCATGCTCACCCACTTAAAATAGGATTCGATTATTTTGTTTTCCCTTCCTTTCCCCAGTCAAAAGTTATACCCCAGTTTTGCACGCTCCGTCTCGTACTATGCGATGGAGCACATAGCTAGTAAATAATAATATTAACAGTACCAACTTCCAAATGCACTTGTGTACATTTCCTTCAGTTTCATCAACTTCGAAATGTTACATCACATTTTGACTTTAATAACGTTGCAAATATTTAAATAAACATGCAAAAAATATTTAAATATTTCATTGGAAAATCGTTTTCATTAATAATATAATCAGCATTTGAATATTGATTGTAGTGGTTTGTGGATTTACTGGTTGTGTATATAATTTTTTTTTTCGGTTCAATCAAATTGTCGCAGATTGATCGAATTAAAACGGATTATTAAAGTTGTGTCTGAAACCGCAGTCTTTTTCAGATTTACCGTAGGTGGCCAACCATGCATTGACGCAGGCTTCTTTTCTATTAGGCCGCAACAATAAGTAATGCTAACAAATCAAATTTAATGCTAATTTTCATTTCGTAAAGTAATGCTAATTAAATATGTTGTTACGGTGTTATAACTGAGAGAAGAATCAATTGCAGTGTTTTTAGAGACCTAACAATGGTATATGTCTCAAGGCCAACTTAAAACGCAGGCCTAGGCGCGTAAAAGTAAAAAATAAAAAAAGTTCCTTTAAGCTCTTATAGGTTTGTGATATTTTATTCCATTTATCGCGCCTAGGCCTATGTTTTCAATTGACTTTAAAACGGCCTGCACTTCCAACGCAGTTTTGTTTTTGTTACCGAAGCACGAACCAGTTGTTAGCCAGAGTTTGGTTTTTTTATTCCAGTCGCGTTTTATCGGGAAAATTTTAATTTACGACCTTTTTCTGTTCGGAAAGCGTAACCCTTGGACAGTAACACTGGGCTTCCGTTTTAATGGGCTCTTAAAATTCCTATTTTGAGCCATTCCTCAATAAAATTAAAAAAGAAGTGTCTGGCGTTTTTAGAGCTGGAAGGTTTTTTTTTGTGTTGAAGAAAGACAGGACAGAGGTGTCGTTGGGTCCTTGGCATTCTTTCTGCTTGACGGTGATTTGCATCGATTTTTACGGTTATTGGCTTATTTTTACGGTTATTTTTACGGTAAGCGTAGCGAGATAGAAAGGGATAGTTACGAGTGATGTAATGTTTGTAACGCCGCATAAATATCACGGAGAGAAAAGCTGTAGTCGCAATATCCGTGCTCATCTGTCTGGGATCAAGAAAACTCAAAAACTAAATACCGTAGTAATCTGAAATTTTAATAGATAGGTTTAGGGTTATTGAAAGAAAAATCCCTGTTGATTTCAGTACATATCGGACCACAGGAAAGGAACCGGGACAAACAAGTAACAAGATATGCTTTAAATAATCACAGATTTCTCTTTTCTATGATTTTGATTGGGCTTTCAAGAGCCCCAATATAATTAAAGCGTATATTTTTTTTGTAAATAAACATTACATAGAACAAGCTGAAACTTTATTTTATATTTATTATCATCACTTGGATTTTTGCTATTATTCTAAAGTTGGCACATCAAGTATAACTTTAATATAATTTCAGATTTAGCTGGATTTGTTAAAAACTAATAAAAAAAGATTTTT
This sequence comes from Thereuonema tuberculata, assembly GCA_023159025.1. Taxonomy (NCBI): domain Eukaryota; kingdom Metazoa; phylum Arthropoda; class Chilopoda; order Scutigeromorpha; family Scutigeridae; genus Thereuonema; species Thereuonema tuberculata. The sequence continues at coordinate 55,423,365 of JAFIDM010000002.1, forward strand.
TTTTTTTTTTCTAATTTTATTGTTTTAATTTTTCTTTTCAGGTAAGACCCTTTCAAGTTCATTGTGTAGATGTAGACGAGTGGAAGTTTTTTTGGTGAGTGCTTATTTAGTTTTTCGCAATATTTCTACCTGTCGAAAATACGGACTTTTAGAAATGAATAACTGAAATTGAATATTACTTTAAAACTCTGTTAATACTTTTGTTGGACGATGTTAAAGTGTTCTTTCATTTTCCTGTCATGGTTAAACCAGAATCAACTGATTCCTCGAAAAAATCGTGGAATAAAAAAATAATCGTAAATATACTAAAGAAAAAAATTAAGTAAGTAAAAACTGTTAAAAGTGTTCTTTACAATGGATTGTTGTTGGGGAGATTTAGCTGTGATTTAATTGCAATTAATGAATATAAACTATTTTTGTTTATGCATATTTTAAATGTAGGAGGGTTCCTCAAAATATCAAATTTTTTAGCGAGTGCTGTTATTAAAAAAAAAAAAAAATTAGGGGTAGACTATTGATAATGCACATGTACGCGTATCGGGAATATTTTTATTACGTACCGTAGGAAACCTGGTGAAACTTACAGTATCAATCTTTGTAGCACGGGCGGTGTTGACGCACCAGTTTAATACTGACATGTTGATATTACATAGAATATAGTGTTAATGATCTGTTCAGGTTAAGATGCAAGTAAATGATGAAAAAATAAATACATATTTTTGATAATAATAGCTGTTTGAAAACGGCATTCAATTTAGTTACGAAGATTGTAAAGCCGGATCCGATCACACCGAATCATAGCTTTTTTTTTTTAATTAACACTGTCTTTTTCAAGTTTAATCGAACACAAAACTGAGATTTTCTTTTTTTTCTTCCTTTATTCGAATGACATACATTTTAATAACTATTTTGGTTAAAGAACTTAAACTTTATAAAATAGAAGTTAAATCATTGTAGTTTTAATTTTCTAAGATTTTTTTTTGATGTGGATTTGTTTATTTTAATAATAATTCTCAAAATTGAATTAAATTATTAAGTTATAATTTCAGATTTAAAAAAAAAATTACAATTGAAAATTGTGAGTAGATTGAGGAAGGCTGATTTTTACAGTTTTATTATAATTAATGAAGAATTTAAAATTATAACCTTCACTATCAAATTATTTATTTTTAAAAGAACTCTTGAGAAAATAAATAAAACTTATTTAAACAACATTTAATTAGTTTCTCTATTATATTTTAACTGTTAAATTTTGTTGAAACTGTTAAAATACTTGTCGATAATTGTTTCTCAAAATATAATAAAAGTTTTTTTTTTCCTTACAAACTTGGAATTATTATTAAAACTGTCAATTACAAATCAAAATCCGTTTTCAAAATTGAAACAACAATGGTTTCACATTTATTATGCAACGTTTTTTGATACGTTGAAAACTGTATTGTTGTCCTCCAAATGAAAGTTGGCCGGCGGAAGTTTGAACTGCGCAGCCCTTCCGGTAGCTGATCAATTGTTTTCCTGTCACAATGGACGACGGGATCTGTTTTCACTGAGAAAGAAATGTTGATAACGCCAAATTAAAACTTCTCTCGACTATTTAGCGTTATTCAATACCAGTTGCTAACAATAAGTATTTATATAAATAAATAAATATGTATTATTTATAAATACAATGCTCTTTTGCAAAGTAACAAGCGATTACCGTAATGGCGGCGTCCTGTCATTAAATCAGACGGAAGTGCCTGACCAGACTAATCGATGATACATGCGCAGATCTCACAAAAACAGGGCGGCCATCTCTCATTTGGAGGACAATAGTATTCACGATATTATAAATTGTAAATGAATCGAATTCCAACCAAAAAAAAAAAAAGCAATATATAAATTGGAAATGATTCGAATTCCACCAAAATAAAAAAAAAAAAAAAAAAGTATTTAAATTGTAAATGATTCGAATTCCAACCAAAAAAAAAAAACACCCTGGGATGTTTAGCTGCGTTTTAGGAACCACTGTTGTAGAGAAGATTTTATTTCGCGAGTGAATTAAATATTCATGAATGAAGGAGAATTTTAGAATGAATAATAAATAAAGACTTAGGGCAAATTTAATGAACAACAAAGTGGATTATCTTTGAGACGTAAAGATTCCGAAAACTTTAATCCATTTGTTTATCTGACAGCGTTATTAAAATATTACTAAACTGTGCTAACTAAACTTAGCTGCTAATTCAATTATTTAGTTCTGAGAACTGCTTAAGGGGAAATAAAAATCATCTTCGTAGGACGCCCCCACCTCCTGACTTTTGTAATTCAGAATAGAATTAAAATATTTCACGAAAACATCGGATGTCGTATTATTAAGTTCGAAATGTGCTTTTTTTGTTTGTTAATATAGAAATAATACACATTTCTTTCTATGGAGATTTACTTCATGATCAGTTTGGTACACTTTGCTGTAGTTTCATTCATCAAGGAAGGTTTGTCATATAAGGAAATGTTGTTAACTCTTAGTCATGCCTGGAAGTTCACGTGACAGAAGTTATTACAAATGGGAATAAAAATCCAAATCAATTAATATACAAAATTGATAATTAAAAAAAAAGTTTTTATTTGAATAAATTTGAATTTCTAGTAATAATATATACATGGACATGCTCAGTGTATAAGGAATTACAGTCATGTACCAACATTGCGTTGCTTTTTCTATTTATTCTATTCACAAACAGTTCAGTTTTTCAACACTAGAGTTCGCTTTGATGCCAGGAACGATTAATGCATCAAAAATTGCCACGCTCCTTTTGTCTTCTTTTCTGATAATTTTTGAACCGTTGGATGAATCTTATTGAAACTTAGTATGTGTATTTATGGACTGAGATCTATCTTTTCTATATGAACTATTTGATTATGAAACTGATTAAATGTCGTAAGTTTTCACATACGTACATAAAAACATCCTTTTAATCACGAAGTATTATTATTTAAATACGTATTGTTAATAATATTATTAAGGCTGATATAGTTATATTATTAAGGTTGATGTAAGCGTTGGAAAATAAATAAAATATTCTAAAAAAAAATTTTTTCAGCTACTTTTTTCGTTATCCTTCGTTGTTCTAATTACTATATTTTTTCCCTAAATTTCCTGATTTTTTTTTTGTGGTTCTCTTTAAGCCACATATTTTTAATTTAAGAGCAGGTTCTCTTGAAGATATTTAGGAGTATGATAGTGTTGCTGTAGAAGAGAGATTGTCAACCGATGTGCCGCGAGGAAGCCTAAACCGCAAAAAAATTCTGAGAAGTGCTAGTTGAATATATGCACAAACACTTCACACTTAGCCAAATGCTCTTATTTAAGCAATCAAAATAAATTGTAGACATAATGGAATCTTGCTAAACAGAAATAAGAACTACGTTGGGTTTTGTTTTAACAAGTGTACTAGACAGCAACCCGTCACTTCACTCCGGAAGCCCAGCATATGTAACGGAAAACATGCTATTTATTCAGAGAAACGTATTGCAGCAAGTAAACTAAAAACTGAAACTGAAATCTAAAAGTAAATTAAAGTTTTAAGTCTAGAGAATACGTGCAATACAATATTAAAATCCATTTGTAATCATTGTATTTGAAATTTGTAAATTTCCATTTGGAAATTTGAACAGTTTAGTTGGCCATTCCACAATAGTCCTGTTGCCTGGCAACGCGAACTTCAATTTATTGCGGACGTACGCACACTAGCTGTTTATATAATAATATAGATTAATTTAATTCAGATTCATTTCATGTAAGGGTAAGTGAGACTGACATATTCAGTGGTAAATCATAAGTGGGTTTCGTAGGTTTCTGTTACAATAATAAAATCAGTGCAAAATTTTAAGTCCCATTGGATTTTGGAACAAGATTAGGATGCAGGATTTCAGCAAATTTCAAAAGTGTGACGCGAAAACGAAGAAGCACTGGTATACAGTATAGAAATTGGGAAAAGGGGGTGGAGATGGAAAAGCGTCAGAAATGATGAACACTGGTTTAGCGAATTGGAAGTGGGTGAATGATTAACAGAAGAACTACTTTTGTCAAAGGATTGTTGTGTACTTTCATTGGCGATTAACTGTAAATTAACCAACACTGGGCGTCAGATAAAATCTGAAAAGCCATTAGGGAGGGTGGGGGGGTTATTCGAGAGGTGTTGATTTGGGTTGAAGCGACTACAGTTAGTGCTGTGGTTACAGTAACAGGATGGAGGAGATCCATTTATATTTTGTGGCTTTTGGTGTCGAGGGTGTTTGATGGCTTCGCTATCGTTTGGTCCCGACGGTGATTTTGAGCGATTGCCAATCCGGAAGAAGACAGATGGGGGTCCTGCTGCAATCTTTTGGAGGCTGATGGGACGCAGTATATTAGGAAGGGTAGGTGGGTGTGTGGATAAGGATACTAGCAGAACGTTCCAATTTCGTACTTTTATCTGGGTGGTTTAATAAAAAGTGCTAGAAGACGGAAGATTGGGGTGAGTGTAATGCTGAGATAGAGAGAAAAGTGTCTGTGTGTGTGTGTGTGTTTGCTTGTGGCGAAATGGTATCGCCTATTTACGATGGATGATGATTGAAGGTAATTGCATTTTCTTGAAAGGCTGCGTGTCCCGTTCTGTACAGCAACAGTTCCGTCACTAGAAATCAGGGCAAAAAAAAAAAAAAAAAAAATATTGAAAAGTGACAATATGTTGTGGATTCGTGATCTTCTAGCCTGTTTTCCAGGGAAACAGAGATGAGATCACCCACTCTGTGCGTGTGTGCGTGCCGCCTCCTTCCTTAGACAGGAGCATTGGGTAGATATTCTTGCAACTTTGTTTGCATAGTTAAAGACTACACACGATCCAGCTTTTTATATTGGAAATCTTGTAGTGGGTTCTTGTCGAGAGAAGGCGACAAATTCCCACAGGAAAGCACTGGAATCTAAACAATGACGTCTATTAATATTTCGTTGTCTTAATACAACGAATAGTAATCCATTTAGCTAATCCATTAATTAGTGCGTGTTTTGATATGATTTTAAAGCCTCGCCAATTAAAATAACATGGATTTTAATTAAAGAAAATGGAAAATGTCTACTCTTTGTATTTAGCCCGTAAATGATGCAGGCGTTGGTTTTTGTCATTTAAAAATGACGGCTTTAAAGAAAAACAAAATCACAATTTTAAGAAATGTATATTTTACGATTAGGTCTTATTAATCACATGTCTTATATTAATCCCTGTATTGTGTGTTAAGTCCTGGAAACTGTTTCTTTGACGCCATGTTTAGTAATGGTCATTTTTTTAGCCTGTAAAGCAGGACGATGTTTGGAATCTCGTCTGTCTGCCTACGTTTCACGCTAAGAACTTTTGAACCAGTAAACTGAGCTCCTGAAACTCGGATTAAAAAATTTTTAGGAACTCTTTTATCGTTTTGTTTGAAAAGTTTACATGTAGATAATTTAATGTCCTTTTTTTTTGTGTGTGTCAATCGAAGACAGGTTTTCATTGGTTGCGATAACCAATAAGAAATTGTATGATTGGTAGATAAAGAAGCATTGTGATTGGTTTATTAAGAGAGAACAGCTGATTGGCTTTAATGAAAGCGTGCAGAGTCAATTGTTTGAGACCTTAAAAAATTTAAACTTAATCACTTTTATATTTTTTTATTTTTTTTCAAAGTTTAATAATTTTTTTAGCTCTAACAATTTTATGATTAAAAAAAATGAATAAAAAAAAAATAATGAAACTATTAATAGGGAAAGTAGGTTTCAAGTTCTTTTTGCCTTTAAAATATTCCTACTAGAGATTTCCGCCCAAGTGGTACGAAATTTTGAGGACGTCCTCCTAAAGCGACAGACATATATCCCATATTCGTTAGATAATTAGTGAAGGAATAAAGAAAAGGGAAAATGTTTGTTACAAAAAAAATTCTTTATTTTATTTGGTTTTATATTTCCTTTGATATGCGAATCACTTTTAAGAGAGAAATTTATCACTTGTTTCTAATGACAGGACTTCTCATAAAATACTGTCTTTTTTTAATTGTGAAGTTGGGTTTTCAATGTATCTTCGATGTACATCATTTCATTTTAATAACAAAGAAAGCCATGTTGTTGTTTTTTTTTTTGTTTTTTTTTAATTAATTTCCCTCTCTCTCTGCAACAACACGACTCGGAATTAAATTTTACAGGTCTGGCTTGTGATGTATACGAGGTGCGGCTTCTGATATCGGAAGATGCTTCCCTTGGACCGCATGACTTGCATTCGGTTCTGCCTGTGTTGTCGTAGTTTGCATATCGACTGTGTAGGCGTTCCATCCCCACCTCCGTGGCTGATCGGCGGCCT
>JAFIDM010000002.1:55474310-55489179 GCA_023159025.1 Thereuonema tuberculata
AACTGAAACTTTAAATAATAACGAATCAGAGGGAAAAGCACGCCAACGAGAAAAAGTTGAAAATAAACAAACAGAATTAACGGTTAATAGTAGAATTTGAATGTACAATAGATTACTAAAAATATATAAGGATAAATAGAATAAAATGATAAATATGAATAGGGGAGACCGGGATCAGTTGGCATAAGGTGCTAGTTGGCTCACAGCTTCTATTTCCTGCCACCATGTAGCTAGAGCGCTGACATCTTGGTAGTGGGAAGTGTATGTAAAGGTGCACCATCCACTGTTTTTTTTAGTTTGCTTGGAAGTGTCACGAAGGAAGGACACCTGTTTCATCGTTTTTCTAACTGGTGAGTAAATTTTTTCATCGTAAATGCTTTTTGGTCTGGTGAACATGTAGATCGAATTGAGGTGCTGCTGATGGCGGTTTTCGAAAGAATGAATAATTGTGGTTGCATGCATGTATCATAATCTTTTGTTTCTGATGTTTGGGATTATGTGGTATCCATCTTGTTTTGGAAATCCCTGTGGGGCTAGTTGGCGTAGTTAGGTTGTGGTCAGTTGACATACCTATGACAAAAAGGGGAAAAACTGGAGATGGTCAGACGAGGAAGACTCAATTTGATACGATCAAACTAAAGTTCTGCGAAAATTGAACCCACCTGTTCAAATAACTCCTACATTTCTGTTTGATATCAAACAATAACCTTATGTAGCTAAGTACTCATTGTTTGTTCATACATTTAATTTAATTCATCATACAGTTGTTTTTTGTTCAAGTATTATTAAAATAAATTTTTTTATAGTTCTAAATTCAGCCTGCACACAAGCATAAAAAGTTAAAAACACTAAAACTTTTAACTTTTTATGCTTATGTACAGGCTGAACTTTGAACTATATTTATCAGCACACGTAAAACGTCTTAGTAAAATTTTTACTCGAAAATTGCTGTGTTCTGCTCAAGTACTCCTATCCATATCACGTTATGCCAACTCGCCCCTAGGGGTATGCCAACTAACCCCGCACCCGGGGTGAGTTGGCATAGTTGCAAGGAAAAGTGTTTTGGGGGTTACCTAAACACGATTTAATTAATGGGTCCTACATAATTTTGTAGTCAAAACGTTAAGCTATCCGCCCCATTCACCAGAATCTCTCCAAGTATTGCACACAAAAATAGAAAAATCAAAAACCAAAATCTACGCCAACTAGCCCCGGTCTCCCCTACATAAAAATCAATACAACTATAAAAATCATTACACTATTAATAAAAATTACTTTGAAGTCTCCATCAAAAATGTCTTTTATTCCATTGTAACGAAGTAATTTCAGTAAAAAAAAAATACAAAAAAACATTTCAACGAGACATGGATTGAAGTAAGTCTACTACTATATTTAATGAATCTAAATCAACTGTCCTTGGCAGTTAATTATTCGCATTTTTAAATTCAACAAACTACATGTACACAAGGGCAAGAAAAAAAGTAAAATAAATACTAAAAAAAATAAATCTTTATTATACAACATTAGCAAATGTTAACAATCAGGGACGAAATTAAAATTAATGAAAAAGACGTTTTGAAAAGCCAAAATATTAAGCCTGATAATAATATCTCGGGAATTAAAGTTGAAGTAAAGAACACGAGTAGATTTATATGACGAATATAGCCTCTCGTCGATTTCAATTATCAATCCCTAAAACATCAGAGTCGACTTACGCGGGCACTTACGAATTCAGAATTTAAATGTAAAATAATTTGAAACAAGACGTCTTACTAAACCTTATTAGCTTTTGAGGAAATGGAATCTTTAAGAAACGTAGATAAAAAAAAGACCGACATTTAATTCGTAAGCTTTATATTGTAATCTTCTTTTCTACGAAATACTTTTAATGCGAATCTTAATATAAATTTACATAGAAGGATCCAAAACATCGCTAAATCATGTCATGAATTATGCAGACCTCTTTTGACATTTCAAAGAGATGTAACGACGTCTCAAGACCGAGTAAAATAACTTTTCCAACTCTTCTAGAACTTTCTTAAATCCGATTCCGCCGGGGAAACCGGTTACTCTTGCAGCAAAGATAGCTATTCAGTACCAGAAATGTACGGCATCTTTTCTCATCAGTGGGGATCCGACAGTCTACCCGGCCCTCTATCATATGAAGAGTTCAACTCCAGGCGCCGTATTGCTTACGTCATCTCAATCCGTTAACATTCTTTCAATCCTTGTTCATCAAATGACTTCGTTGTTAAGAGACGACTTCGTTTTGTATTTGTATACATTTCGGAAATATCTCAAAACGTCAAACAGTGGTTTTCCAATTTTTTAGCACACTTCAAAATATGATAAAACCTTTGAGGAAAACGAGGAGTTCCGCGTGGAAATGATTTAAATTGCTGCTTATGTTGATCTACAACTCTATGATATATCCATTGCTTTATCCTTTCCAAAAAAGCAATCATATTCATATTTTCCTACTTCAACTTACATAAACAAGCTAATGAAAGAAAATAAAAAGAAATAAGCATTTAATATACATCTGAAATATTCAATTTGTTGGATAACAACGTTTAATCTGGCGTGTAGCGCCGTTATTGTAATTTGGATGTTAAGAGCCAGATGGCGCTCTGCAACTTTGTCTTTTCGTTGTGTAGGCCTATCTTTCCAGCGGAAGCCAATATGGCTTTGTTATTATTAGTAGTATATTAAATGTTCTGGATACAAATATGTTTTCTTCTGAATTACTTTCACTGAGGAAAACACTAACAAAATTGACACAATATAATATTTCATAATAGTTCTTATTAAGAATACATTTGACCTAAAACGATTCAGAATGGAGCCACACAGTCGTAGTTTAATAAATAATAATAATAATCTTGCACAAATTTTTTTTTACACTTGACAATATGTGCTTTTGTTCTTCACCCGCCATTTTGTCTTTGCTGGGGAAACCCAAGGTTTGAATCTATAATAATAATATGTAAAGTGTATGTGGAAACCGCTTTAATTAAAAAAAAACTATTAATAATTATCACGTGCTCTACAAGTTCTTATTCGCTTGTTATAATAGATCGTTTTTGTGTAAAATTCTTAATCTTGCTTTTCATTCACTCACTATAAAGAAAAAAAATATCCCTATAAAAATATTCTACAGAAACTTGAATGAAAAATACGATAGGATACTATCTGCAATGGCGAAGCACTAATTTCGAAACTGTTCTATAGTCACGCGAACAGACACAAACAAAATCCATAACTTTACTCACAACCTCGATTTCAAAACTTTCCATTCATCTCCTACCTTTTTTAAACAGCATCTCGAGAAAATCGCTACTCCCTTGCATTAAATTCATGGCTCCGTTTCGATCCAGAACGTTCCGTGGTCCAAAATGGCTTCTCGCTTTCTTCCTAACCAACTTAAGAAAACCAGATGGACACGCGCGCACTCAACAATAAACCACGCGCGCACTCAACAATTAACCAACGGCAGAGCTCGAGACAATGTAACACAAGCAAAAAAAAAACTTTGGAAAAGGCTTAGCGTCGTAGCAGAAAACAGCCTCAAAGACGGATTACAGATAAAGAAATTTTTTTAAGCCCTCCTTAAAATACAAATCAGTGAGTAAATAAATTTCCAAATAATAAAAATTGGTAATTCCGGTACTCTTAAATTAGTAAAAAAAAACATATTTCCCCCCGTATTTTTAAGAACTAAATAAAAAATGTTGGTAAAAAACGTTAAGTTGTAATCCTGGGCTGTCTGAGCCGTGATTTAAAAAATAACGATAAATCGTATCTTATATTTCAAATTAACATAAATCGGGAAGCTACTACTTCAAAGAGGGATCAGCCTTTTTTTGCAATTCGTTCAACAAATCAACTTATCACGTATAAAACTTAAACCCCCCTCGGCGCTAAATAAAATCCAAAATAAAATAAAATCAGTATTTATCAAAAGAGGAAAGGGGGGGGTTTTAGGTTTGTTAATTTGCTTTATTTCATTGAATAATATTTAAATGAAAATGTTGGTAATAATATTTAATCTTCAGTCATTATTTGATGGCTGATTGACTTGCGGTTTCAGGATCAAATTCACACGAACTCATAAATTAGGTAATAAAAATTTATGAAAAGACCCACTACTATATTTTCTCTATGTCTATATAATAGAGAATTACTTTTCATAGTAGTCATTTATTTATTTACGTATAAATAAAATATTAAAAAAAAAAACATTGAATTCAAATCATAAAAATAACATAAAATAAATAAATAAATAAAATTTCCCTAACAAATCCCGAACAATGATAATCTCAGATCTACTGAATAAATTCGTAAATGCATCTTCGTTCGTTTCTATTCTTCCGATCGCCGATCTTCAATTTATTTTAAAATTATAAAACCAGGCACTTTTGCAAGTCATGGTGCTTCATAAAAAGCGGTCTGTTTCTGTCCGATCGATTATTTAAAGAACTTAAGTTACTGTTTGCTGCAATAACCTGAAAAGGCAAAAACTTTACATTCGTTCGATTATAGCACATCGTGAACATCTCTGGATAGCTCCGAACGTTCGATCGGTGCCCGTTGAAACTGATATAAAACTTTTAAATAAATTTAGTGAATTATTTTGTAACTTAACGTGGATTTCTTTTCATTTTATTATTTATTTACATACAAATAAATATTTAAAAAAAATATAGAATTTAAGCATCTCTTAAATACGTTTTTCAAAAATTCGAAATCTGTCGTTGGGTTTGGTCTGAGACACGTCTTCGCGTCCAGTCACTTGATGGAAGGTACGAGAACTACGTTAGACAACAGCAAATTCCACATATCCCACGAACTCAAACGAAGACAATGGAGCCAACAGACAAATACTAAGTCGCGGGAACTCCGAAGTAAAGGAAACCAAGAAAATTATAGTTGTGGCGCCAGCTTTCCAATAGTAGAGACTTGTATGCCAAAATCCAAACAGAGGGCGTTGTTCCATCGGATATTGTAAACTTACAAGGTAACAGCTTAAGTCATTCAATAAAAGTAATAAGTAATTTAACGTGCCTAAATATTTCAACAAATGATAACCAAGGAAGCCATAAGAACACCAGTCACTTCCCGGAGACAGCTCGGGGTGCAAAATCCTTTTTCTTAGCCTTGTGTTTTTATTTATTCTCTTTGTAACTTTAGTCTGAGCTGAATTTCTGGCATTGTCCGTTGGGGCCGCCAGGCAGCGCTGCAGGCAGTGAAGGGAACTTCTAATGACTTGCAAATCGAAAGAGAGCATGTTGTGGTTTCAAGGAATTTGTATCTCTTTTAATCAAGCAGAAGGGAAAGTTCCAGACGAAGCTTGGGAAGTTCCACTTCCCAATTTAAAATCGAACAATTTGTTACGACACCGACAAGGGGAGATGAAGGGAGGGCGTAGGGCTTAGGGTATTTGATGATCTGTCATTTGCAGACGAATTGAGACTGAAATCGTTAATCAATGACATATCAACACCAACATATGTCAATTCCAATTCTGTAATTGGCTGTCAAAACATATGTTTATATATATATATGCATCTGTGGTGTATTTTATATAAATCACTGTCAGCCATTTTCAGTCAACTGCATGATGAAGTCTCTCTAAGCTTTCTCCTGTTCAGTTAGTCCAGAGCTATCCTTCTCGAACAAAACTAATTTCAATTATCCATCTACTTGTGGAAACGTTTACTTGGCTTTCTGTAACTTCTTCCTAAGAAACTAGCTTATACTATCTGTTGACCATCTACGACGACTTCTTCTTGCTACCTATCCTGCCCTTTCTATTTTAATTTCTCTAATAGCAAATAAACCACCCTCGTTTGCTCTCTTATCTATAAATTTCAGTTATTGCCAGTAATTCCTAACATGTTATTCTATGTGTAACGTGTCTTTATGTAATATCTATTTATATTTTAATTATTTAACCAATTATTTTTGGCAACTTTAAATGAGGATCTATAAATACTGCATTTTTAGAGTCAACACTTTTTTTTTAAATCGATATCGGAAAACATTATAAATATTTGACTACATAAACTTAATGATAATGTATATTTGAACTTAAAATTTAAAAATATAGTCTGAACCGCTGATAATTAATGGCCCATTTATTTACATTTTTACAAAAACAAATAGTCTAATATCAAAACACACTTACACTGAATTCCAGAAATTCATTCATGGGCGAGATATCACAGATAGGTAACGACTGAATTTTCAGCCTGGTTCGAAAAGCTTTCAAATGTTAGTATTTTCGCTTATTCCATTTTTTGGTTCGTCTTAAAATATTTTCATTATTTCTCAAGTTATTTTTATCACAGAAGACAGCCACCGATTTAATTAAAGAAGTTCAAGTTTCAAACAGAATGCTGTTGCTATGGAACAATTTAATAAGTTAATACCTTTCCTAGTTTCAGCTGGTAAAAGTTTATTGGCACAAAAATATCCACAAAGATGTGCCTCACTAATGTTGTCAGATGTGAAGCAATTTCATCTAGGCATTAGATAGCTCTGAAAGGCGAACGTTATGTGTATGTGTAGCAAGTACATATTTGTTATTAACAAATATAATAAAAATTCCTTTACATGCAATTCCAAGAATAAAAATCAACATTTAATTAAATTCCTGTTTATTTTGATAAAAACGACTTCTCCACCTTTGCCGGGAACTTGGAAATTTTAATAAACCACTCGTGAAAGGGCGTTCACTTGTCACGGATGTTCTTGACGTTAACGTAAATATGTAGAGATATATGAATATAAGCAAATACAAAATAAATAATTCAAATGGCGACAAGAAAAGCACATTTTTGTTGTCGATAGATCTCTTTTTAAGGATCCCTTTACTAAACCTAACCCTAAACCAGCAATGATACACAAACCATGAAGATAAAATAAAATTAAAATTAAATTAATAAATTAAATAATAAAAAGGTTGCCCAAATAAGGCCCACCTAACGTTTAAAGATTTTTTTACATTTCTACTGCAATAGTGAAAATTCTGAAAACTGTCTTGAAAGGTAGTTTAAGGTGTGCTGTTATGAAAAAGTGAATTTAGAATTAGTGGCATTTGAAATTCTTTCTGTAACTGAAGGGCCTTATTAGGAGCCCCCGTTCCAAATAAGGCCCACTACTAGTCACAGGCAAACTCGCCCATAAAGACGAGAGCTTGTCAGTGAAAACAGCCAGTTTCCAACATTTAGTTCTGACTAAATATTAAGCTACAAATTAATAATTAATTAGTAATTAATTTATAAAATTGTGAATTTAAAACTAGCTTTGATGATTTTTGTTATGTTTTTTCTCATTATATATAATTAATTTATGTTATAGAATGGAGGGCCTTATCTGGAACCTCCTGTTAACCCATGTTTTCATGCATTGTTTTACTAAAAAGTATTTAAATGCACGTCAACTGGAAAATGTCAATACAGTATCTTATTCTACTCATTATACACTTTAAAATGGCATAAAACATGTTTATGTATATTAAGTTGCCAAAAAATGCAGACGATTTATCAAATTAAGTGAAATGGTAACGACAAAAGCTTCGGGCGACTTTTACTGTTCAACTGAAACAAACATGGGGAAATTATCCACTTAAACGGACCTAATTTTTGGTGTAGCCGCTAGAAGCCAGGACCTGTCTGAAACATAACTAATCTTGGTAAATTGTCAACGTACTATTAATAAAACGAAGGATGGGCCTTATTTGGGAAACCTACCTTATATAAAAAAAATTACTAATACTATTTCAGTGCTTTAGTAAGATGTAACTTTACCACTAAAAATTAAAATGTCCCGTTCTAAATTATCCAAAACTTTTAAAGACACGAAATACTCAAAACAGTTAGAAAACAAATCTATTTAAAAAACGCCATTTTCATTGAGAAGAAAAAAAAATGCTTTTAATTTTTTATCTTAACTTATTGTGTCTTTTTTTTTTTTTTTTTTTTTTTAATTATTCATATCTTTTCTCAATCCTTGCATTTCACCCCTACCGATCCTAATTTGGGTGCGATCTGAGTTTGGGGCCACTGCTCTACTTAGTAAGTTCAGAACACGCTATGTATTCTCTTTGTATTTATTTATTTTTAATATGACAATTTGACTTCCAATTCCTGCCTTCGTGGTACAATTCGTACCGCCACCGTCCCATTAGTTAATGAATGAGATTCTAGAGTTTTCCATCCCCGCTACCCTTTAAGCCGGAGGCGTTGCGCGATATTTTGTTGGAATTAGGAGGTGGAATTCAATAGATCCCGTTCTTGGGATTCCTCGGGCGGGCGCCAGGACAAGATCGTTAATAAAACATGTGTAGGCTCGCCAGTCAATCCATGTTATAAGACGAACGTTATGCATCAATGAAGTGTCCCGGCTGATGAGCAGCTGCCGCTCGTTGCAGGAGGCGGTCAATAGAGGGCAGAGTAAAAGGGGACGAGTCTTTAACGACAACCGACACCGCAGGAGCACGGGCGCAACGAACATCGATGTGATATAAGCGACACGGAAATTATTAAAACTGCCACCGTGTTGTTGGGTTTCTGCGGCCAGAAAGACAGGCAGGTGCTAAGTTTTGACTTTCGCAGCCAAATAGATCAGGGAAGTGGGTGGAGAAGGGAAAGGATTGTGGAGGCAATCGACAACTTCCAGTTCTCGTTCGAGAATTCTCGTGCTGTCAATCTTAATCACGAATAACGTCAGCTGGACGAGTGAAAACTGCCGTGTCAATCAAACCAATTCTAACAACAGACGTTCTAATACTAAGCAAGGCGAGAACTACCATCATTCTAAGACACTTAGAATTTATAAGATAAATTTATAAGAAATCTAATGGTTTTCTGGAAAAGTATCTATTGACGTTATTAGCTCTCCTGGCAAATTGGAGATACATCTTTTGATTTAACAAAAAAATTAGGAAAACTGGAAAAGTAAAAAAAATCAAATCGAAGTAGATAATCTGTTATTTTGTTGAATTACAAATTATAAATGGAATGAAAAGCGCGAATATTTTTGTAGAGATTTACATGAGGTAAGTTTTATTCTGTGATCAAAAGCAAGGTGAACACCAGCCAACGTTAGTCGTGCAGTTCCATTCGACATGAAAAATGCTTGATACGACCAAGATGGTAGAACACGTTCGAACATGCTTGCACGAATCCAACCAACCAATGACAGTGAAGAATTGAAACACGTCACTGGTGACATCATTCATATTTTGCTCTGCTGATAGTTCTCAATTCAACTGCACTTAAAGCTACCATAAATTTATTATTGGAATAATAATATTGCCATTCGAAAGGAAAAAAAATCTTTATTCTGAAATGTGCTAATTCTAAGCACCAGATTACATCAGAAAACATTCTGAAGAAAGGTTTTCAAACGATATTGAGTGATATTGTGCCTGTTTCAACTCTGTGAATCATTCATCAAAAATGTTTTTAAAGTTTTGAATTTGATAATTATTGAAGCCTTTAAAATGACAAAAATTTACATT
This sequence comes from Thereuonema tuberculata, assembly GCA_023159025.1. Classification (NCBI taxonomy): domain Eukaryota; kingdom Metazoa; phylum Arthropoda; class Chilopoda; order Scutigeromorpha; family Scutigeridae; genus Thereuonema; species Thereuonema tuberculata. The sequence goes on from JAFIDM010000002.1 coordinate 55,483,837, forward strand.
TAGAAATTAAGAGAAATTTAGCAAGACTTCATTTTAGTTTTGAATTTCATCCTTTTGTTAGGAATAATTCTTCGATTTATTTTTTACTAGCGAGCAATCGGCGATCCCAGAATTCCATGCGAACAACAATTGATGCTGTTAAATTTTGAATTTTTTTTTTTAAGTACTCTCTGATATCTTATATCGCAGAGAATTAATATCTTTAAACTTTATTTCCTTATGAAAAATAATCTGAACATTGTGAATAATAATTTGTAATTGCTCTCCATTCATTTGAATTGGAGAGAAATGAACTCTACGAATAGGGAATGCATGACGGGGAAACCGTCTGATGGATACAGAATAACGACAGAAAGATAGACATCTGTCATCCGGGATATCATCGCTTGCGGCCAAATTTGGCATATTAAGTTTTATCGTGTGCGCAGGCCTTTAATCAACGACACGACCAATGTTCGGTTTCCTTTGTCCAACCTCCAACTTCGTATCAGACATTGTCGAAATCTTGTAAAGTCTAAAAAAGAGAAATGTGACAACATGTCTTTACAGAAGTTGAATTTAGCAGAGCTACACTCAAAAGAGAAAAAAAAGAATAAAAAAATGTTGGAGAAGGTGAACTTCACTCTCAACTGGTGCTGTTTGTTTCTGTTCTTAATTATCCCTAAAAACGTGAAACATCTTGTGAATTACTTCTTAAGGTCCGGTTAAATCCCATAAAAATTCCCTTAATAGCCGATGTTGAGAATAATTGTTCAAAACAGAATGGTTTTAGACAAAACAGATGGATTCTTAGATATGAATCAATCTCAAATCTATCAATCACTCTCAAATTTCAGTGAAATCTAGTGAAAAGGGTCCTTCCACCATTTTTCCGCCCTTAAGAATCCCAAAACTATCAATAAACACGTAGCAACGTAAACACGAATTTCAAAGGGAAAAAAAATAAAATAGAAAGGCTAAAAATTTATTGGTGAATTGAAGGCAACTTATTCTTTGGTAAAACTTATGTTTGTTTGTTTGTTTTGAATCCAGATATTCCAAAGTTGGCACGCCAACTACACTATGGTTTTGAGCAAAAAATTAAATTGATGGAAATAACAAATTTCCATCATAAAAAATTTTATTTTCATGGAATACACAGTTTGATTTCGAATAAAATCTCTCAGAAGTATACAAATCAGCAAATTTACAAAAAAACAAAAACTATTCAGAATACAAGGCAGAACTCGTCCAATTTGTCTATTTATCGATCGTGCATTTATTTTAAAACAGGTCTTAGTAATTTCTGTAATGAAATCAGCATTTCGTTGTATGGTACACTGTCAAGAGAACAGGTACGTCAATCAATCGAAATTAATGTATTTTTAACATCTGCTTCACAATTAAAAAAAAAGAAGTATTTCCTAGCTCTCAATAATGTGCTTTAACGTTGCCTAATTAACAAGCACAATTATGCATAATTCAGCAATTCAATTACACCAAATGGATCGTAATGGAGCGATGCCAGACTCCCCTCGAGATTTCGTGTTTCGTATAGAAACCAGATCCCGTAAATCTCATGGAATACATGATCATGTAGATCTCATAGAGTGATCATCAGATTGTAATAATAAATTTTTTCATGAGTTAATTAAAAATTGCAAAAATAAAAATAAAAAATAAAATAAATATCTTATACATTTAGTCGCTCTTCAGATTACCCCACGGTAGAAATAAAATGAATAAACTAGATGGCTACCCGTCGCTTAGCTCCGGAAGCCTCGCGTATATATGGAAAAAACAATATTTTATTTATTCAAAAAAAATTACATCAAGTAAAGTGAAACTAAATTAAAGTTTAAATACAAATTTGCGCAGCTGAGTTGACAATGCAACCATGCTCATGTTGCCTCAACGCGCGTTCGAAATTTAATTGTTGCGGACGTACGCCCATAAGCTGGAATTTTAAATGATACATTTTTTTTTTTTAATAACATAGATTAAAAGATGTTTTAGATTATCAAACAAAAAGAAAAAAAAATACAAAGTTGTAATTTGTTTTTCGAATACCAAAAATACCGAAAAACTACCACTATATCCTAAAACTGCGCTATTTCCTAGTAGAGACGATGACATCAGCGCGCCTAGTGGAGACAAAAGTAATTTATAGAGCGAATTGTCGAGGAATGTGATTAATCAAATTTGATGTCATTTTTATGCAAAGATAAGATTTTACGCACAGAATAAACTGTAATGCTTACAGAAGGAGGTAATGTAAAATCTTCGAGGCACTCAATTCCAAAATTAGGGAATTGAAAGATCGAAATCAAGTTTCGTGTTACGAGAAGTTTTCGAGATACAGCGAGAGGTACAAAGAAATTCAATGATTATACTTTTCTGGTTTTAATTAATCCCAAAACTTGTATGGTATATTGTAATGTACTACGTAAAACAATGCCTCTTTTCTTAGCAAAACTTTGGGGGGGGGGGGGGGGGAAGAGAAGAAATTTTTAATGATGCTAATTCTAAGGAACTGTTTTAGAAAAAAATATCTTTTTGGTATTCGGGTTTTCATTCGCGTAAACAACGAATATAGCAGATTCGATGCCATCGTTAACTGTCAATTATTTGCCCTAGAAATTGCGTGAAAACGTTCCGTGTAAAGCCAGCTTTAAAACAACCTAGGAAAATGAAGCATTACGAAATGTCTCAATGAATCCAAGTACTATCAAAAAACCGAAATGAAGCACATCTGACTTCTTCCCGGAAGCGGGCGGCAAAAGGCCATCCAACGAATGGCAGAATCATGTGGGTTCCATTAACCAATGGCCTCCGGGCCACGTGACAGCCGAGCCGAGCGCCACCTGGGGGAAATCATCCGACAAGAATTAGGGCCGGCACAAAATATTGGGTCTCCGGGGAAGGACGAGTTGAGGTCTAGCTCGGAGCAGAGGAAAAGAGGATGGTAAACTGGAATCAAACACACACACACTGCCCTCTCACGGGAATTTCAATCTGCCGTTCGTTACCAGAAAATGACATAGTCAGCAACAAACAGCAAAAGGTATTAATTTCGAGAATGGAACAGAGCGGCCATCTTTGTTTTCATACTGAGACATTCAACATGAATTCCAACACTATTAAACAGACATATTTGCTAATATTAAACTGAATTACTACAAATGAAGAAAGATTATTATTACAATTATTTTAGTGTAAGAAGGATTTAAACCTCAAGTAAATCATCAGTAACTACATTTCTCGGAATTATGACCTATTATAACTTAGTTTAAAGAAATAACATTACGAGTGAGCATTTGCCATGTAAGGAAATCAACTATTTATATATATATATACTTAGGAAATTCGAATTTAATACTATACTACATTATATGGAATTACAATAAACACAACTTCGGTTTGTTCTTACACTCATTAATAACAGTTTGGAACAGTTCAGTTTTTCAACAAAAGATGTCGCTGGGACATCTGGAATGATTAATCCATTAGTCAATTGCCACTCCTTTTTAACTATTTCACGTCAACTTTACTGATATTACGCCGAGTGTAAGATTCAGCTGTCATGTATGTTCTGTAGCTCATTTTAAATTTCTAAAACGCTCGACTCGCTTGCATATCTGTGTACATTTCGTTTATCTGATCACAGTGACTGAAGTTGAGTAGGTTTGTTGGCTTTTGGACTGAAGTTCAATTAGGATAAATTATTTAATTAACCTATCGGAAATCTAGGCTGAAGTGATAGCCTTTTCATACAATAAAGATGGCGTTCAGATGAGGGTGCGTTTTTCCTTTCAGGTTATTTCCCTAGAATTTCATTCCAACTTAATCTTTGCTACACGAAGACCTAAGCTTTACAAAATTACGATTTCAAATTATTTTTCATTGTTTGTTATCGGAATAAGACATCAAAAATCAAACAACAAGGAAAAGAAAAAAAGCAATAAGTCACTCACTATAAGAAACACGATATAAGTAAATAATAAATCAATTTAGAGTTTTGTAGTAAACAGGAAACAAGACTCCCGTATAATTTATCAAACGCTTGCGTTGTTAAAACTGACAATACTTTTGATTGGCGCGCAAAACTCATTTATTAAAGCCCTTGACAAGTACAATTTCAAGTGATGTTCGCATTGAGTTCATTTAACAACATATTCGAGCATCTATGATTGAATATAGAAATACCTCAAAAATTTGTCCAGTTATCATTATCGTCGTATAGACGCCACCTAAAATGGAAGTGATTGTGTAGGAAGTGAGATTTCCCCCCAAACTGTCTGGTCATGGGGAGTTCAATGAGATATGACTCATGTGACTCTTGATTTCGGTTTCAGCTGTGGAGAGCATCACACAGGCAGTGACAGCTCTGACTGTGGGGTCGTTAAAAGCAAACAGGATACCTTAAATGATTTCAGGATAGAGCTTAATTCTCAGGACAAATAAATAAATCTATGGATGAAGAACGAAGCTTTTTATCGTGACCAATCAATAAAACAAGATCTAAAGAGTATAAAGCTCTAAAGAAAAACCTTCATTTCCATCATACTTAATGCGTTAGATGGCAGCAAAGTTGAGCATCCTTACACCGACAGATCCACGCTAATGTTTGCATTGTTTGAGCTCACTATCAACTGATCAAGATAATGCTGCATACATTTTTTTTATTTAGAATTTATTTGTTGTAGATTGTATATAAAACATCTACCAAATATGAATATTGGTGAAAGATTCTGTTTGTAACTGACTGAACAAGGGAAATTGCATCGAAAAACGGAGAAGTAGCCAGTGCCGGAAATCCAAACGAGAACCAAACTAACAGTCAAGCTGCCTGATCTGCGGTCGAGATTGATCGACCACGCCGTGACCTTAAACTAGAAGTGCAACAATCTCGAAAAATAAGCAAACCCAAATATTCTCCTCTTTACAATAGAAACAAAAAATAAATAAATAAATAAATACAGTAGAACCTCATTATAACGGACCTCATTATAATGGACATCGCTTAAAACGGACAGTTTTTTTAAAAAAATATAATAATAATAAAGGATGCGTATGTTTATCTGACGAGTTTTACATTTCCAAGCAAGCGATTAAACATCGATCATTTAATGAAAAAAAAAATTTAACGTGCCCGATGATTCAAAGAATTGAGTAAGCAAACGAAGGCACAACGCTACAAGGAAGGATTCGCAACTTTGTAGCGTTGTTCCTTCGTTTGCTTTCTCAATTCTATCGATCATTTAATTTCGTTATTGTCTGAAATTCCACAAATTGCCGCACACACTCATCAGTTTTTATTCAGTAACCTTTGAGTCATGTCGTTAAGTACTTTTTATAGCTAAC
>JAFIDM010000002.1:55489189-55562124 GCA_023159025.1 Thereuonema tuberculata
TAGCTAACTATTGTCCTTTCATTGATGTACACCCTGATGCATTACACCGATATAGAATTATTTGTTATAAACCGGACTTTCATTAAAACGGACAACCTTCAGCCCCAATTAGTCCGTTATAATGAGGTTCTACTTTAATAATAAAAATTGTCCCCCAAGCAGAATCGAACGCGGGATTATAATAAAAATAGACCAATCAATGACGGAAAATCAAACGACACAGGCTCAAACTGACCAATCATGGATTTCTCGAGACGGACGGACAGAATGAGCGGGGATATAAGATTCCTGTATGAGCTTCGCTCTATATACAAACCCAAAAACGGAAAAAAAATAAGAAATAAAATTTTACGGAAAGTAGGCTTAAAGTTCTTTCAAATTTCTGGTTTTTAATAATCCAATGAAATAGGCTTATCTGAATTTAAAAGAACAGTTATGCCAATTTTCACTTTTCTTTTTGTTTTTGTATTTTAAAAAAATCGCTTGCAGACACTCAATTTAGAAAATATCTTAATGACAAAAATCAATTTGACAAAATAAGATTATTAGAAAATCTGATTCCCAATAAAACCACGTGACCTTTATCGCAGTCGTCAAACGATACAGAACCTAACTGCAATAATTGGCGGGAGATTTTTTTTTTTTCCTTCTGATCTCGTTCCAAGAGCCAATGAACGGCCTGGTGGTCGGTCGCGTGACAGGAACCGACGACTCTTTCGCTCTGACTCTAATCTAATCTGTGAATCTCATCGGTAATGAATAAAATATCAGCACTAATGATCGGAAGTTATCTGCACCTTCCGACAAATGGGTTACCTTTCTAAAAACAGACAAAAAAAAAATTCAGGCACTCGAAAAATAGACCCAGGCAAACACATCGAATCGATCGACACAAACAAACAAATCATCACTTAAGAGCAAAGAAGAATTTTTAAGATTTTTGAAATCTATAAAAGTCTTAATAAAAGTGTCACTTTCAAAGAGCAATACCAGAAATCGGTAAGTTTACATAATCAAGGCAACCCACAGGCTTGTTACGGCAATAAATTGAAAACTAACCATCCCATCAATTTGCAACTCTATCAACGATTGCGCTGTTAATAGTGGCACTGCTTGGCACGCAACACTCATTTATTCAAGCTGTTGTAAGTCAAAGATCAAGTGCGATTTCCACCCTGGCCTCTTCGGCACAACGTTAACATACAAGTGGGCTTGCAGAAAAGTTCTTGCCGCCCAAGCACTCCCATTGGAAGCGACGCCCGCACTGAGTGCATTTAGTATCTCTATTTTGCATCAAGCGGGCGACACTAAGTGGCCACTTTGGGTCTAAGAGTAACGTATTCGTTTTCAGAATAGTCGATTCAGTGTATGTGAACCAATCACTACTATTTTTCTGGCCGGTCAGTGGACCTAAATCAGAAACGGTCTGGCCCGGAAGTAGGATTTTTTTCAAACCTCCAAGCCTTAGGGAGTTCAACGAGATATAACTCATGAGTCTCTGACAGCAAAGGTTTGGACTGTGGAGGACGTTATACAGCACACACAGACGCACATACAGCAACAGGGGAACCTAATTGTTTCCCTTTTTGTATTCCGAAAATTTTCAATGCCACAGTTAAATTAAGAAGTTAATGGTTGAAGGGAATAGCTATCACTAACTTTACTAACGGACTACACTACATCTATTCAGAAAATACTGTAGGAGGCTGTAAGTCCAACAAAATGACCTTCTGCAGGAAATGAGAAAACAGTTTCATTTGACAAATGGATTCACATTTACGACAGAAATAAATAAAATACTCACCAAGTAAAAATTATTAACATCAAACATCTTTAACAACACGCCAATAATCAGTTAAATTTTTGCCTAATTCTCAATCACTCAGTCTGTATGTGTATGTGTGGGTCGGTCCCCTAACAGCTTCTGAACATCTCGAGGGATCTTCTTCAAATTTTGTATGCAAATTTGACGATTAAGGACGATCTAATTTTTACTTATTACTAATTTTTACTTCTTGAGAATGGTGACTGTAGTGTCCGAAACTTCGTTGCATTTTTATTCGTAATTTTTAATTTTATTTTATTTTATTTTTAAATGACTTAGGTGGAAACCTTAAGCACTTTTACTTCTTTCTACGTCAATTCAGAAGCATCATTTACAACATTTTTATTCTTCCTTATCCTCTCCATCGTTAGTCGATCACCCCGAGCAGAGATGCGGGCCATTTGCAATAATCGATTGAAAACGTTCCACCAACCAAAAAAAAAAAAAAAAATGTAATCCTAATTAACAGGAATTTAAAAACGAATTGCTTTTCCAATCCCGGTAAAATAGGAACCAATAAATAAGACCAAGGTTCCTGCCTCGACTGTTTCTCAAGACTCTCAAAAACCTCGCCCTCATCTTGTTACCAGCTTTTCGCTCATAATCCCTCTAAAACTAATGACTGAAAATGCTTTCACGGCAGAAGCGCCCTCTCTGGGCAAAGTTGATGCAACGCTTCGTCCTCGGGCCACGAAACATAAACCGGAAAAAAAATAAATTAGGTACTGCGCTAAACCTTTTCTTTTTTACGATCGATAAGAAAGAGTGGAGAATTTCAAGGATTATTTTTACATCTTTGCAATACATTGAATATTCATTACACTAAAGAATTTGGAACAAATACACCGAAAATAAATAAATAAATAAATAAATAAATAAATAAATAAATAAATAAATAAATAAATAAGTAAATAAATACAGTAAATGTAATATAAGAAGTTTCAAAGAAGTATAAGCCTACTTTCCCTATTTCTTACAATTTTTTTCTTTCTTTTTTTTTTTTTTTTTAAAAGTGACAAACAAAAAAAAAAAAATACATTTTATATCGTTTGATACAAACCAATATTTACATATTTCCGTTTTCTGGATAAAAAATTTTATATTATAAAAGCGTTATTCTGTCTAAGTTTTTACAATTTTGTGACCAAACTATAAGAGATAGATTGGTCATGTAAAATGATGAAATGTAGAGCTTTTTAAGACAAACAAAATGCCACAAAAATCTTTCGAAAAAATGTTTTGGTTTCCAAAATGTCGCGTTTTAAAGGGTCAAATTTTGGCATTTTCTCAATTTAAACGAAAAGTATAAAAGTTGGAAGAGAACATTATATTGAGAAAATGTTGGTATTTGAAAGTTCTATCGAACGATATATCACTTATTCACAAACGCTTCTACGTTTGCAAGATACATGCAAAAATGTGTCTGGCGCTACCCCAGGTGTGAGCTGCCAACCCGCAATACAACTGAGTTAAGCGCAGAAGACCACAACGAGCTTTGAAGTCGTGTATTCTCCGATCTCAAAATTATTTTGCTAAATAAATAAAAGTTTTTTTTTTTTTTTAATGCTGTATATCCAAGGGTTCCGGAGCGACGGTACCCGGCTAGTAAAAATAAATCAAATCAGATTTACTTACTTAAGTTTCTAAAAACGGAATAGTTTTAATAGTGTTATTATTAATTTAATCATACTATTAACGGATTAACTGAAAGGATTAAGGTTCGTTATTTAAATTAATGAAATGTTGATAGGATTAGGAGAGAAACCCATTGTTTAGATTCCAATGCTTTTCTCTATGGGGATTTTAGTCGCCTTCTCTTGCTGATTTCTCGATAAGGACCCAGGTGGAAAAGATTTCGAATAAAAAAAGTTATTCGTTCCTAGTCCTCGAATAGGCATACAAAGTTTCAAGAAGATCAATTCTGCGGTTCAAAAAAATTATTATTATCAGTACGGCCAAAGATGAACCTCCCAGAATGCAATGCAGATGGTAGATTTTCCTTTCCTGGCCTGTCGGTCACATTCAAATGTAAGAGAAAATGGCGGTCGTTGATTCACATTCAACATTTCGACGAGGAAAAGGTCTCAAAAATCAAGTAAGGAAATTATTCTTAGCGTTGCTCGTCGATTTCAAGATGTGAGATTTTTGATATTTTCTATTTTTGATAATTGAGATTGATATTTTCTGCGGAGCTTACGGCATTGATACTGGAGAAATTAGTCAATGATAATGTGTTTGCGGGTCTAACTTTCGCCGCGACGATAATAGGTGAGGACACATTCACACTGCAGATTGAGAGATTTAAAGCGCCTCGGATCGCTACGACAAAACTAACAACGCATGAAATAGCTAGTGTGAAACGAGCTATACCAGTGTTTCTCAATGAAGATTAAGCATTAAGAGAAGGAAAAAGCTGATCCAGTGTTTGGTACAATGTTCCTTTTCATTAAGTTCTACGATTTGCTATTTAGATGTGGGAGTAAACAAATTATGTTAACTTCCGCTAATTACTACCAATCAATGTGTTTCCAATGGTATTTAAGGTCATTGTAAATTCCAGCCAATACAGGAAACGAGTGAAGGGATTTCTCTTGGAATTGGTAAGGCACCCTTTTATCCAAATGGAAAAGGGCTGTCACACAAGTACGTACTTCGCATCGTAATGTGGGAAGACGAATAGCTCACCTTCTCCATGTAAATTGTAAAGGGAAATAGCACAGCACAAAGCAAGACGAGTTCCAATGGAGAACCTGAAAAATTAATGGTGAAAATAAGATATCTTTGAAACACGATATTCATCAGAATTCTCCCAACAATCAGGACCACCATCAAAAAAACAGTGACAGAAATGATTAACAGAATTTTACATGCAGCAATTGGGATGATATTAGAATTAATAAGGAAACTGAAAAGTGGATACATTCCCAAAGGGAAACAAAAACGGATAACGCTATCCTCTGCAGGACAATTTTAGGTTTAATATACCAGGTCGGAATGAAACAAGGAAGGATGGTTTTTGATCTGTTTAGACAACCACTTTTGTTTAATGTTAGTTAGAGTAACGTAAACCTTATTTCTGTCACGTTAACCACCACGTTAAAGGGCTATATCCGTCTTCCGTTATGTTTCTGTAACGTAATTGCTTAAGTGACGTAGTTATGACTTCGGGGTCATAAGAATGGGGAACAATTACGTGAAATAAAAATCATATTTGACCATATATTTCTATTAATTTATATTCAAAAATTTACCATCCTAAAAATTCAGGTAATTGTTCCCCATTCTTGTGACCCTGAAGACATAACTATGTCACTTAAGCAATTACGTTACGGAAACATAACGGAAGACGGAGTAGTGCGTACAGCCCTTTATACTTACATCTCATTCTGGTTATTCTGGAATAAGAGCAGAAAATTTCGATTGGAAAAAAAAATAATAGTAAACCTAAAAAATAGTATTCTAGACCTAAAAAAAAAAAAAAAAAGTGTCACTTTCTATAAAAAGTGACGCTTTGGGAAACTCTTAAAGAAACAAAAAACTTGGAAAAGACAATCTTGCACCCATCCACCCTAATCCGGAAAAGGGCTAAGACCCATCTCCTTCCAAAAAAACGCGGGCACGCCTCTGGCAACGGCGATTCTCTCTGCCGGTTGCATTTACTTTTTATTATTATTTTGTAATTGATCAGTATTGTCTCACTCACGTTCTTATTCTCCTTAAGTCTGATTAGGGCCGTGGGCACATGTACTTTTATCCTTATAGGATTTAACTAACCTTATTAGTTTTGGAATACTTTTCGGTGCCATAGACAGCGGAAGAAGAAGACAAATACAGGAAAGAAAGCAAACATCCAAACCAACGCCGGGATTCGAACCCAGGTTTCAACGCATCTGCCTCGTGGGAGGCTGCCGTCTAATCCCTAGGTCAAACCGGAAAGGCACAGCGGATACTGAGATTACCGACATTCCCTACGAACTATGAAAAATACAATCCCAAACATTCCTTAAATAAATAAAATAATTCCCTCACTGTTTTTTAATTTTCCGTCGTCAATCACGATAAAGCATAGTTCACAGAACTACATCGCAACTCGTTTTTCTTTGTTTCTGATAATCCAGGGCCATTTAATAACCACTTCTACAAAAATTAATGCATTCACGCAATGGCTGTAACAGAAATCACGAAACAGCAGAAAGCAAGAACTAATAATAATAAAAAAAGATCAATTACTTTGTGGACGAAAAAAGAGGGAGAAATCTACATCATTGAACTTCATATAAAATTTTACGATACTAAGAATGAATCCCCAATTAAAGGTGGAACGGTTCAATTTATATGTAAATGGTGCAGCGCCGTAAATTCAAGTATTAATCATTCAGAGTCTATTTCAAACAAAAAAGAAAAGCCAAGAAGTAAAAGGTTAATTTCTAACTTTGAAGACCTGAGTCTTGAGCCAAGGCACACAGTCACCGACCTGAATACAAATTGAACATTAAAAAATGAGATTATTAAAAGTGCCTTTCCAGGGAATAGCTGATTCTTAAATACGTTCCAAAATGCGTTAATAACGGGATTATTAAATGGCATTAAAATGAAAGTTGTAAATGCATTTCATCATTCCCTTTCGGAGAATCCCAACTGTGCTGCGTCGCTTCGAGCGCCACTTGTAGGGAACTGGCGCGTCACGACCCACGCGTCCTGTTCCCAGGGGATGACGCTTATTGTAACGAGATACACGCGAAAGGCTTCAGGTTAGAATTAATTAAGGAGACGGGAAAGTCATTGAAATTATTGTCTTAGTTGGAGAAAAGGACCTTATTAAGTTTCTCTATTGAATGTTATGTGAAATATACACTGCTCTCGATACAGAAAACTTAAGACTTAGTCCGAAGTAGGATCTGACCTCAGTCCGCCTGCGCTACTTGAGAAGCCAGTAAGTTAGTTATTCAGAAATCTGTGGATGACGTTTATCTTTAGGCTCTGTTCAATTCACTCCTGCCGTACCTTTGTTGACTGGGACCGCAGACGAATGCCTGACAATATCGCATTAACAGAAGGTCGCGGAAAACGAGTTCAAAAGATCCGCCGTAGCGACAGAACGCATGAAAACTAACTGAAATAACAAACAATCCGTTGCTACGTGAAAAAATGCACTAAAAGCACGACTACGCTGTGATCCGAGAACTAATTTCCTTTCAGGAATCTAATTAAAATGTATTAGGTTAAGGAGTTTGACTTCTCCCCGGAAACGACGAATCTAAATTTAAAACTAGATTTGTTTTCCTGCAAACCTGAATCCGTGTGGAATACTTTCCGATACACGTTTCTAATAGCAGATGCAGTTAGAGCTACTTATTGCAAACAATCGCAGTCATACTTCCGCTCATAATCACAAGACCAGATGTCCAGGTTTCCTCCAAAATAAATAATTAACTGTAGAGTAATGCTTGTAACATTTGTGTATGTTTTTTAAGTAAAATTTATGGGATCTGAAAATATTACTCTAGTCTGTAGCTTTCTGCGAGAGTACGTAAAGTTTCAACTCATAAAACATTCAGTATGACTGAGGATAAATTTTGGCTTCAATTTTTGTTGTATGTTTTTTGCTTAAGAGCGATTTATAATAATAAACTTCACTGAGGGCTCCACCATCTTGATTTGGAAGTACATTCATCAACTCCCAGCAATCTGCTACGACATGTTTAATTATTTAGGGTTTTCACCATTGTATTCTTTTCTCGGCAATCTTGGTTCGCAGACAACGCCCGTAGTATTCCCAGTATCGCAACATCTACTTATTAATTTGGCAAAAGTTTAACGCTGTCGTACAACTATGGTGACAATTCACTCACCTCCCCCCGGACACACACACACTACTTTGTCATTTAAGACAACCCTCTTCAACATGAAAGAAGACTTTCAAAATGCAGTATAAAATATTACGAGTGAATAAAGAAAGGAATTTTAAGAAGAATGTTGGTTGTATATCATGATTGAATACGATTATCGTTTTTGGAAACTATATATGTTACAACAGGAACTGTATTTTTTAGGCTCAATCTCCTCAGTACTTTAATAATAAAAAGAAATTATGTTTTCCTTGATCTTCTTAGTTTTGTTAACATTTATATAAAACAGTATGGCTTCAAAAATAAAAAAATAAAGTTAAAAAAACATGTATCATGCGTACATTGTCATTGTTGAAAAAGCTTCTGGCATTAAAGTAATATGGTAAAACCATTTTAAAGAGATTTAAAACCAATTCTGTAATTAGCATAAAATTATTATTAACAAAAAATAGTCATTCGTATTTTCTTTCTTTGTAGAGTTTTATTCCGGAAACTATTCTAAAAGTTTATTAGATGTTACTTTTACTTCACTTCACGATAGAAGCCAAATTGGGGGACAAAGAAAGACCAGTGAACTCAGCAGAATAAATGTAACAAATTAGACAAACATATTTCCAATAATTTAAAATTTTTGTCGAAAGAATGCCAGGTTATTCTTTTTTAAAATCATGATTTTATGGTTTTTCAATTATTTATGAAAAACTATAAAATCATGATTATATATTATTATGTTATTAATATATTAAAGGATATGGAACTTCCCAGCCATCCTGCTATTACAAATACTATCAGTAAGTATGGTAACTGTCGATAGTGATTCTCTTAAACTCCTTTATTCTTATCACAAACATTTAGATTGGGACTAAAACAGAATCCAGATGTAAACAGATGAATTTATCTCTTGTTGAGTCCAGGCGCACTTTCTCATGATGATAGTCTATGTTACAAATGATTTAAGAATACGACGATGATAACTTGTTTTCTGTTAGCTTTTGATCTTTAAAGACAAATCTTTAAGGAATTAAAAACTTTTAAGATTTGAAGTAAAGAAACTACGGAACGCGATTTCTTGTAAGAAAAATGTATTGGATGCACACTACCAAGAGTCAAAATTTCCCGTACATTTTAGACATATCAAATATCCAAACAAACCTTCCAAAAGTGTTCCATTACCATTCGCTACTAAAAATTAATTACCTGTGTTATTTTCAGACGTTTCAAATAATGTGAAGACATCTGAGGTTTCTTTAAAATCTCCCAATCCCAGCGCCCCTTTAGCCTAAGAGTAGGTTCCTTCGAGTCAAATCCAGACGCGGATAACACGAGAAACACACTAAGAAGGAATACAATATTAATAACGTCCAACGACGGGGGTACATATCTCACACGCAGAGAACTTTATCCAGCGCTTCGTTGGCTACTGGTGTCTTGCTACAGACATCTCCCAAGTAAAGGAAATATCTCGGTTGCACGAGATCAGCCGATAACGAGACCATAGTTCATTTCTCAACTACAACATATCTGTCACGTGTTATTCTTCGTACAACGATGAAGAGGATCAAAGGTCAAACAGGGAAGCTGGCCAAAGACGTTTAACAAGATCTAGAAAGTTCTAGAGATGCGCTGCTTGTAAACCCGTTCGCTCAACTCTGTTATTCCAGTCAGAAGTATTGTAGAATTTAATTAAAATAGAAAATGCAAACTTGAGGGGAAAAAAAAAAATCTGTATTCATATTAACAATTTTTTTATCCAGAAAAAGATCTCAAACATTTTTTTTTTTTTTACTTAATCTATTATTAGTTAAAAATTAAAATAAAAAACGCCTTTTTTACTTTTCTATTATTGTTGCTATTACTTGGTGCGATTAATTTTGCTTCGTCTAGTTGCGGCTCGCGGTAAATCTCTCACCGTATTAAGGGTAATGGTAAGGGCCTCAATCACACCATGAATGGGGAGGCCCTTATTCATGGTGTGATTGTCAACATGCCCCTAATTGTATCTTGTGTAAAAAAAAAAAAAAAAATGCCGATTACACATTGATTTTCAGTTTAAATATTTATTCAACTAAAAGAATTTATTTACTGGTATTCTTTACTGGTAATCTATTAAGACAAGGGTTCTCAAGCCATTTAAAAACAAAATACTACCAATACCAAACTTCAAAAATATTGATAGTCTCCATTCCATATTAATGAATGGTATCGATATTTTTGAAGTATAAATATTGATACTATCCATTAATATGTAAACATAGGATAATATACCTTTAGATGTGGGACTTCAAAAACAAAAAGGTTATCCATGTGTTATTCACGTATCACTAAGTCTCCTTTCAAGTACCACCAATACCGGTACGGGCAGCACCGGTAGAGAAAAATATGGTTGAGAAAAATATTAGCTTTAAGCTAATATTCACTGAACTAAACTTTAAAATGCACTTACTGCCTTCAATAAATTAGTTTAAAACGAAACACCAGCTTCAAAATCAACAAATGATGTGAGTTTTATACATCGGAAGCGCAGTGATGCCTCAAAGGAAAAAATTACACAATGAAAAACTCACCAATGAAAAAGCTGTCAACGAGCGTGAAACAGCTGTTCCAGGATATCACTTGTGAATATGGTCTCATCCATTGATGAGTTTTACTTTGAAGATTTCCACTACAACGACTACTTCTACCAGTTGTAAAGATTATGAAAATATTGATTGTTTAGTAATGATTTTATGTGTACTCACTGGCGGTTTTGGCTTGTTTGTTTATTTGAAACAATTCTACAATTACCATTACACTAAATACCATTACTGGTTCTGTTACACCGAAGTAATGTATCAATATTGATATGACAATGAAGTAAAAAAAGAAGTAAAACTTCAAGCTTTACTTAAACCGTTACCAGACTTTTACAAATGTCAACTTCAACATATTTCCTTCCGTTGTCAAAGAGTTCCATCGTCTTCCACTAACGCTGCAAGCAGTCGTCCGACAGGTCCTGTTTGCAGACCAGCTTAAGTGCCTCTGTTCTAACACATTCCCGTTTCTTCCCTGCACAGGTGTTAAAGGAACTGTTACAGGACATGGTTCGTATTTCAAACATAAAGACATGTAAGTCTACAAGAAACAAATCACCAGAAAGAAAGAAAAAAAAAGAATAAAAAGCGAATAAAAATGATTTTTTAATTAAATATTATTACTTAAATATTGCATATAAATATTGCAATAAATATTGTATATAAATATCGCAGCAAGAGTCGGAACTGTTCCGACCTTTCTAAATTGAATTCTTTAAGTTTTCAGTGTTATTTTCTGTTTTTATAAGTCTTCTATTTATAAAAGCGTATATATGTATATTTCATTAGTAATGAATCTATAGAGTACTTAAAAAATATAAGGAGACCAACATACATATTATTTTTTTTTAATCTTTAATGTGTGTGTTGTTCATTATATTTTTTTAAGATTATATATTTTATTCTTTCCAATTTGTCTTAAAATCAGATGGGATTTATTGACTTAATTCAAGGTGATTTGGCAACTCAATTCCTTCTCTCTCTACTATTTTCTAATAGTGATTGTCAGTGATGCCTTCTTTCTCCGCAACTGCTCAGCCTTTGTCTCAAAGTTGCCACTTGTCTTGTTCTGATCGATTTTCTTACCCTTCCCCTACCCATCCACCCCCCATCTTTTCAAAAGCGACACCGTTGCCGTTCTCGAAATTAACACCTCCCTCAAAGCAAACTTCTTAACAGGCAATAAATTGTCGCAATTTCTCAGTGCCACGAGCCACCACCCCTCAACCCCTACAAAGATAGACGGTCGATTGACAAAAAGCCAACTCTTTACAGAGCCTTAAGGAAAACATCTTCAAACAAGAGGGGGAAAAAAAAACCGCACAACCTCACGGGCAGAAAGTTATCGATAAGACAATACGGAAGCACTAAGACGCCAACCAACTGTGCCTTGCAGACTGTGCAGTGTCTCTTTTGCATTCACGAAACCCCCTCCCCCCAACCGTCTCTCCCTCTTCGTCTCTTCGTAGCAGCCTCCGACACGTCACGACAACGCAATTTGAAACTCAACGGTTTTTATATCCACACAAACTGGAAGATAACCCGAAAAAAACAGATGGCCCTAATTCAGCGGCCACGATGTCGAAAAATGAAAGCCAGCACCAACAAACAGATCACACAACGCTACAACTAAGATGACAGTGGATCGTCAAAAGTAGGGATGAGTAGTTCGTGAACGAACTAGTTCATTGAACTAGTTCGTATAAAAGAACTAGTTCAATGAATGACCTAGTTCAAATGAACTAGTTCATGAAAAGAACTATAGTTCACGAACGACCTAGTTCAAATGAACTAGTTCGTTCTTTTACCACTTCACCATTGGCTATTGGAATTGGTTTATTTCGTTTTATATTAAGTATTTGAAAACCTTTTTTTTATTGGTTGTTAGGGGAAAAAGAACGACTTAGTTCATTTGAACTAGTTCAATAAAAAGAACTATCTCAAAAGAACTAGTTCAGTAAAAAGAACGACTTTGCCCATCTCTAGTCAAAAGAGACTACATAAGACGCCGGTCACGTCATGTTGTTAGGGCCATATGTCATATGGTTACCAGAACTTTAGCCACAGCTGCTTTTGCGCCATTAAAAACCCAACCAACAAGAACTACCAGAACGTAATATGACTAGCCCGGATTGGATTCCCAGAAATGTCTTGGACTTTTTATTTCTTTATTTTTCTGTGTTCGTTTGTTTCTGGGGATGTAATATGAACTGGTGTATCCCTGGCAATGATAATTCACAGTTATTTTATTGTGAAAGAGAGCACTGACAAATTATTATCATTATTATTAATTTTATGATAAATTAATATTGTCCAATTATTTTTAAGCTGTATTTAAAAATTAAAAAAAGCAATAAATTTTCTCAAGCTCTTCTCAATGTACCGATTACCAAGACCTGCGTATTTCTTTTTAAAATTGTATTCTGAAAACCATACAACCAGACATTCCATCACCAAAGGGGTAGAAAATGGAGCCAGTCCAGTTTTCAAAATAGAATTTTCAAAATGGCGGTCCAGTGTTTGATGGATTTTTATTTCAAAGTTATTTCGAATTTCATCAAAATTATTTAATTTTCAGTCTGATTTTCATTATACATTTTTTTTATTTTGAAAGAATCACGAAAAATCCTGTAAGATTTCATGTCTTACCTTCACATTATCTGTCAGGATAGTTGCCAAGTTAGGTTAAAAAAAGTTGGATTTAAAGGATTAGCGTTTGTTGGTAAGGTTAATTACTTGACATTCCAAATAAATAAAATAAACTACATGGAGACTGACCCGTGCAGTGCTTCGGAGAGAAGGAGAGGGTTTAGTTTTTAAGACTGGGGATGGGGATCATCAAAACCGCTGCCGTATTTTAAGAAGGGCAGTAAATAAATGTCTAAGAAATTTTAAAACCAGAACCAGAAATACCTCAAGATATATTTCGGAGGTCATTTCTGAGAGATGACAGGGGTGGAGGCCAAAATAAATGTACCAATGTTTTAAGTTTAGCCGTAAATAAGCTAGTACGAAATTTTATCGAAATCTGGCCAGCCGTTTTAACGCGAACGCCGTTTTAATGCTCATACAAACATATAAGTGAAGAGAGACTGTTTAAAAGCAAGACTTCGCATATACAGTCCTAAAAAATAAAATGAAAATAAAAAGACCTGTAAATTCAGTTACGAACATTCGAATCTATTAAGATTAAAAATTACCTGTGTCAGAAATTCGTTAAAGCCTCTACTTATTTCTGTAAACATTGTCTCTGCATTGTAATTGAGACGGTAAATGATATTCAATATTAGAATAAAAGTAGACTTTTTTTCAATGGTTACCATCTCAACAAATACACTTCTTATGGTTCACTGTTCCGTAATTACTACACTTTCAGACAACGGAAGTAAGATGTCGTGTTAAGATCTTATTTTCAATATCCCGCCATCTTGAAAAGGGTCGTCGCCTCTGATTTAAGCAGTTTGGGGTGAAGGAGAGGTAGGAGGTAGCAGTTCGTGGAGCCAAAAACCTCAATCCAGAGGAGGTATTTCAAGCACGCCTACCATCCTCTCATTCGCTAAGAAACAAGGAGAAAGAAGAAAGGGAAAAAAACAAAACAATAAAACGCTTGAAATAGATAGGGAAGTAAAAATGAGATTCCCAGGATCAGAAAGTTGACGCTCTGGGTTTTTAAGTTGGAGAAACATAAGAGCATCGTTCCCAAAACGACACCTGCAGCAGGATTAACGCTAGCATCAGTAACAGGACTCGAAATGTGATGCCATTTTAAAGCATAAAAAACAAACATACTGAATGGTAATAAAACAATGCTGAACAACTCTAATCAGCGTAAGCTGTTTTTACATTTAAAAAAGGAAAATGTTTCTCCTTCAATGAGATATCTGGAATTCTTTTTATATCTGAATGGTTATTTCAGCAAATACATGCCAGAAGCAAAAGTTATTGATATTAGATTTAATTTAAAATTTTCTTTAAAAAAAAAAAATTATTTCAAAATTAAAAAAAAATAAAAAACACACTGATATTTACTGCAAATAGTTTCAATTTCTCCAAACACCATAAATTATTTGTCAGTGTATTCCATTCTCGTCTCATCCCAGTTTCTTGACCGTAAGGAATAAGAATCCTTAGAAATATGATCGTAGATGGCGTAAACATGATTTTCTGATTCTTCCTGAAATGTCTGATTCGCTTGTAACTATCTGCGAGGAGGCGAATTGTCCATATCACCGTGAGTAAAGATTAAATTACACTAACGCGTTTTATTCGGTTGAGATTTTTCGTTGTAAATGGGCCTAATTATCAGACAAATTATTTACAACACGGAAGAGCCGAAGATACACTTCATTTTCAGCCGCAAACAAAAATCATGGATTAAGTACTTCTCCTTTCGTGACAAGACAACTAGCGCCATCTTTCATTAACACTGAACATTAAAGTAGCGTCACTAAATTAAACAAAAGAACAGTTAACGAAACCCTACTGTAATTATTTTCCAAGGTAGATAAACGCAGAAACTTATTTCTCATTACACTTTTTACTATACATTAGATTTTATTTCTTAATAAAAACAAAGTTCACATAAAATCTTTATTAATTATTTACACATAGTATGGTAGCATTTTACACAATAATGAAATAGAAACAAATATTAATAAAGACTCACTTCAATATCCAATTTTGATATAAAATAAAAATCTCTTAAATTCAAAGATTTTGGTCAAGAATTGAACATAATTAGAGCCTTGGTAGATCAACAGAATTGTAGGATGAGTGTAAAACTCTTTCCCCACACGGCGGCGCCACAGGTTTTGGTGATAAATTATCAGCCATTTTAGCTCACTGCTCTGTGAAACACTTGTTGTTCAGTACTTCGGAACTTCTCACCAGTATTCAATTTCTTAATATAATAAATTATAATAGTTTCCTAAACAATGTCGTTCTTTCATTATCTGATACCATTAGTGTATAAAATGCTCCCGTAAACCTGACCTCTGTCAGATATATTGGATGCGATTGAAACTTTATTAAGCATGTCGCACATTTCAGATCGATTGAACACTATATGTTGTTTTATTTTTTTATTTTTAAATTAACAAGTTTACCATGAAATTAATTTTGCTGTTTTATTTATTTGTGTATACTGACTGAACAGACAAAACATTAGAGAATGAGTGATGGAAAGTTGACACCGCCAGTGCACAGCGATTATATCTAAATCAAACTCACCGCCAACAGGTAGACACCTGGGCTTCCCAGCAGAGCACTGCAATCGACGAAACCAGGCACAACTTGGGACTTCAGCGATTTTGATGGTGGACGCATGGTCGGCGCAAGACAGATGGGTCATTCTATCGCCCAAAAATGTTAAAACACCCTGGGTTTTTTCCAATGCAAAATATCAAAGGGTCTATCGCGAGTATACCATCGCCGGATGCACCAGCGCCCAGCGAACAAACGATGGCCGCTCTTACACCGTTGATGACGAGATTCGGCATAGACTGCGCAAGCTCCAACAGACCGATACACGGACAACGGCGGCGCAGATCCCATCCTGTTTCAATCTCGGAATACCAAGCAGTGTCGGCGAGCGAATGATACGGCGTAAGCTGCATATTTTAGGCTACGAGAGCCGACATCCATTCGTCTGCCAATACTGCCTGTTCGTTATCGGACTTCGGGTTTCTCCTGTCGGGAACATCAAAACTGGATCTCTGTTGAGTGGCGAGTCGTGAGATGAATCCCATTATCAGCTACGGTCTAACCGTAGGGTGCGGGTGTAGACAGCATGAAGCCATGGTCCCGTCTTGCCAGGATGCTCTGTTCAAGGAGGTGCGTGATGGTTTGGTGAGACTTCCCATTAGGTCCCTGAGTGTATCTAAAGAGGTCCTTATCGTTGCGAGCTATCAGACTGTGGTGGCTGATCATCTACTTTCATGGCCTTCGCTCATCCTGCAGCCAACGCTGTGGTTCAGCAGGGCAATGCGCCGCTTCACTCAGGCTTGGCTCGAGGAACTCAGATCTCAGTTTGGAAACATCTAGGGATGGGTAGTTCGTGAACGAACTAGTTCATGAAAAGAACTATAGTTCACGAACGACCTAATTCAAATGAACTAGTTCGTTCTTTTACAACTCCACTATTGGCTATTGCAATTGGTTTATTTCGTTTTATATTAAGTATTTGAGAACCTTTTTTTTTTTTTGGTGGTTAAGGGAAAAAGAACGACTTAGTTCATTTGAACTAGTTCAATAAAAAGAACTACCTCAAAAGAACTAGTTCAGTAAAAAGAACGACTTTGCCCATCTCTAGAAACATCCATTGGCCGGGTCCGGATTTAAATCCCGAACATCTCTGGGATGCCGTTGCCGTCAGATCCAGAAATCTTGCATAGCGGAGTAGAACAGCTGGCACTACCTCCAGCAGTACTCCAATATCTGGTGGAGTCGATGCCCAAGCTATACAGGCTATTATTGATGCTAGAAGAGAACCGACACGCTACTACAGTAGTTAATGTCTCTAACGTTTGTCTATTCAGTGTATTATGAATTTACTTGCTGTGCTTAAAAAGGCAAGAAAAAGGCAACAGATTTGAAAGCAGGTACATAATATTTATAGCTTGGAAAAATTAATCTTGAATTAAGAGTGTGTATGTGTGGAAATTTTACTGTATCTTTATTTTACTGTGCGATATTTTAAAACGCAATAGAACTAAGGATGAAATCTGGAACAAGTTGTTAAGTTCAAAGAAATAAACAACGAGAGAACTCCGGGAATTTGAGAGATCTTCATAAATGCATCCGCAATAGAAAACGCGCAACCACTGTACATTAGTTTTCAAAATCAAATATTAAAAGTAATGATGTACTTCTCACAGTTACGTCAATGGAGCTCGTGACCATAACCAAAGGATTACGTCTCAAGGAATTCTAAATTCAAGTCATCTTTAGTCACGAAAGGATAATTATTAGATAAAGTAACTTATTTTGGAGTAAAATCTCAAGTAAATATGTTTTGTGAGAATATGCCTACGTTGATCAAGTGCCTGGAGAAACGGTGCATTCAGGAAAAACGGGTTAAACGAGAATCGAAAAATAACTCGAGGAACAGACGACACTCAAGTCATTTAATATCCGAAGACAGTTCGCCCAAGACTTGGACTTCATTAGTTCAGAGAACTCGGGCTCCGGAAATCCGCACATACTTTCGTAGCAACCAAATAACTTCCGGTCTGGTGGCATTTCGAAAATTTTCCCGTCAAATCCCCTATAAAATATTCCTTCAACGAGAGGAAGTCGGTGCGGAGCAATTCTAGGAATGCTATTTGCAATCGGTCTCTCGGGCTGGAATGACAGTCATTAACGCCCAAAAAAGTATTCTCTTTGCTCAAGAAGATTCCTTCTGATATCAAATGAATCGGACAGTAATATCGAGCCCGGAAATACCGCCCCCAACTTTTGCCGATTCTAATATCTCCCCCATTCGCCGGTATAA
Organism: Thereuonema tuberculata; assembly: GCA_023159025.1. Lineage (NCBI taxonomy): Eukaryota > Metazoa > Arthropoda > Chilopoda > Scutigeromorpha > Scutigeridae > Thereuonema > Thereuonema tuberculata. The sequence continues at coordinate 55,506,926 of JAFIDM010000002.1, forward strand.
TTGGTTCCGTTGAAATGCTTAAATTGTCTGCATTCGCCGGCATCGCACAAAGACTACATCATTCCACTGCAGACATATTATTAAATAGTTGTTCTTTTTTTTCCTTTGTTACAAAGTTCTGTTTTCTCTGCATTAATAACAGTACTTTTCAGTAAAAACTTTATAAATAATGGATATTGATGGTTTAGTTTTAAACACATTTTTATTAGCTCGTTTCCTTCTCTGTCTGTTTGTTCGGTACAAATTTTGCAATTGATTTTAAACTAACTTCCCGATGAGCTAGCGACTTAAAACTTTAAACATAGCTCCGAAATGGATGACAATGCAGTATTAACTAGCTTTATTGTCTGTCTGTTCGTTAGGGAACCCTAATTCTTCGGATAACAGGTCGGTGCCGCACGGAGAGTCCGCTGTCGGTATTTCTGCAAATGGCCGCACGGCGCTGAGTTCCCGTGCATTACAAGGCAGCATTTTTCAGTAATATTAACACGTTTTTTATCGTGTTTAAAATTTAAATTCGTGTTAAATGATTAAAATCGATTGAAAAATTTCATACACACAAACTAAAAAGCTGAAACTAATTATTTGAAAAAAAATATTTTTTTTTAATATACCACGTTTTTAAGACGTACTTAGTATAAAAAGTATAATGAAAAACGAGGGACGCGAGATAATATACATTCCATCCATACCATCTCAATTATCTATTACATGCGCCCCACATTTTTCGTTATACTTTTTATACTAATTATTTTATAATTTTTAGTCCGTCTTAAAAATGTGGTAAATTAAAAAAAAAAAATTTAAATAATAATTTTTACATTTAGTTATTTAAAAAGAATTCCATTTCACAGGCCATAAAGGCCCAAGGGATCTAAACTTCTGGGTAAAGTTTGGGTAGAAAGATCACTCCGACGCTCTTCTACTTTAACCCCAGGAAAGAAAAGGGGGTCTCCATTTTCCAGGGGGCTGACTGCATCCTAGGATATCGTCATGGAGGAGAAACAGCGAGGGAAACATTCATGATCAATTCTGGGCATTGAGCCCAGCTCTTGGCCCAGCTCCTAAACCAGCGGACTCCAGTAATATTAATAGTATTTATAATAGAATTGAAGACGATTCTTTCAGTATTGTCGTATTGAAAACCATTCACAGGACTACATGATGTTAAAAGGGGGCAAAACATATAAAGTGTATTTGAATACATGTGTCTTTCTTTCAACAAATTATCTTGGGGCTGTTACCATTGTCAAAAAATGCGTTAAACCGAAAAATCAATAAACTAAAAAAAAATCTTCATCTTGTGAAAGCTGCAATTTTCATGATAGATAAATGTACAAAATGTGATCTCCTGCTGATTTTAATAGAATTGGATCCCCAGAGACCCAAAAACTTCCAATATGTGGGTCTCCGTAAAATTTGAAACTTCACAATCCGTACCCTTTGGTCTCTTTATAAGATCTCTGAAATCTTTTTAGAGGTCTTACAAGGAAGGTGTTCGAGAAGTTGGCATGCCAGCTGCATCTTATTTTTAGCCTTTGTCTTTGTGTGATCCCCTCATAATTCGTTTGAACCCGTGTACCATGAATCTTCACATAACCTGATGTACAGACACAATTCCATTAACAAGTAAACATCATCTCCGCAAAAATATATTATGAAATATATTTATTAAAAGAATTTTCGGAAAGTCTTTTCTTCTTTCCTTTTTCAAGTTTTTCCTAAACAATGAAATGATTTTAGAGATGTCACATATCATATACACCGTCGTGCCGGCGTGGCCGAGCGGTCTACAAGGCGGTCTGCCGTTGCGGCCAGTTTGCCGGTATCCGGGTTCAAATCCTGGCTTCGGACATGGATGTTTGCTTTCTTAACTGTGTTGTTTACTCCTTCGTCTTTCCCTTCTTTCGCCGTCTATGGCATCTTTGGGTTTCCCTCTGATTTGGGTTAGTGTTAGGAAGGGCATCCAACTGTAAAACCCCTAGCCAAATCCAAATATTGAGCAAGTGCATCAGCGACCCCACTCGGCAGTGGGAAAAAGCTGTCGACAAAAAAAAAAAAATATATATACATTTACATATACACTCTCCTGCACATAATTTAAAACAATCACTTACTCATTATTAACAATATTACTTCTGACAATCAATTACCCCTGACTAAAAAAATATGGTATGGGAATAATTTGTAAAATAGAATGTTTGAATTGTGGAAATTTTTTATGTTGGAGAAAGCAAACGTACGATTCGGGAGAAGGTTCTAGAACATGCGTATTACACTAAGAAGAAACAATCAGAACTGGCTGAACACTGCTGTGATTTAGGTCATTGCATTAATAATAAAGTTAAATTATTGTATATGGAAATAGACTCAAAAACGAGGAAAATAATAGAAAGTATAATTATAAGAAACACTAAAGATAGTAATTTTAATCGTAATGAAGGAATGGATGTATTTGATAAAGTACTGGTAAATTTCGCAAGGGAGATGGTAAAATCAGGTGTGGATAATAAAAGATTGGTAAAATTTGAAGAATTGGAATTGTAAATTTAAATTTAAATTTTAAATAAGTGGAAGAATGGTTAGAAGTAATAGTTTGTTAGTAGGGGTAAGTGATTGTCAGAAATAATATCGTTAATATTGAGTAAGTGAATGTTGTTTTAAAGTCCAGGTAAGTGGATATGATATGTGACTTCTCTAAAATCATTTCACTGTTTAGAAGAAACTTGAAAAAGAAAAGAAGAAAATTCGTTTAAAAAATAAACATCATCTCCATAAAAATATATTTGAAATATATTTGTTAATATGACAATAAATAGAAAGGAGATAAGAAAGAATTTATGGACTTAAAACAATTGCAGTAACTTTTATTTGAAACATTTCAAAATTAACTGAAAGGAGGTCATTTATTAAACGTTGCTTTAAATATTTAGACAAAGCATTAGAGTACATAATTAATTCCGTCATTTTAACTGGCATTTAAAAATGCGAGACTTCGCCAGGCCTCGAAGTTCTGCTGACAACAACGCCAGCCCGTTTTCAACGTCTCCTGGTAAATATGCCAATTTAAACTTTACGATTTAATTACGGACAAAATTAAAACCATCCTTGTATTTAAGCGCGGAAAATGTTTTACGATTGCCAAAGACTTAGCGCTGCGCTCGTATAATACCTTTACGTGATCCCTGATCACAGAAGGCGGAGGACTTCAAACGACAACTCTCTCTCTCTCTCTCTCTCTCTCTCTACACTTCCCCCAATTGATGTCGAAGAATACTACAAAATCCATTTGTCATTCGTTTTCTTGATCCACGTTTAGCTTTTCCGCTTTCTAACAGTCTAACTTTTGGCGAATTGGAAATCCAATTAGAAACAACAGAAATTTGGCTAAAAAGAGGGGGATTTATTCAAATTGGCATTTAATTCGCCTTTTCCAAAGTCGGATGTCTAAACAGATTTTTCAGCTCCCGCCGTTCTAACAAATTGCTCATAAAGGCCTCGGAAACTGAGGTATTAATATTTAATCCTCTAATTCAGTTCCGAAATACTGTTTCAGTGCAGCACAATTGTTCCGCCCTAATTAATTTTATTCGTTCCTTTGGAATAAAGGATAATAATAATAAATTAAAGAAATTACATCGAAATAAAAGCCAACACAGATAGGTTTTTTCGATCCGTCTATTTATTGGTAATTCGAAAATGACAATTAGAACTATAATTGCCGAAACGTTGCAATATTTTAAGTATAATATTCTTACTTAACCCAAGTTCTATGTGATATAGAAAAACAAGCTCGTGTACACGGGGGATGGCCTAGTATATGTACACTATTGTTTTCTTTGCTGAGGAAAGACATTACTTCTTTATGAGAGTTTGTTAGCAATGTACGACTCGTCTCATTTCTAAGGAAGATGATAGGTTGTTCTCTTGCCTCGGATATATCTCTGTGAGTTTGTCTTACACCAGCTATACTGCAGTGATACAGTATCGGTACCATGATTATTAAGTACATATTCTGAGTAATGCCCTACTTTTCTGCTAGTAATTAAAATATTTAGACATAAGTCTGACTTTGTAACGAATACTCAATATATGATTTCTGGTGTACTACTAGAATGTACTGTAATGTATACAAGCGTTCATCGGAACAATACTCTGTCGTAACTCGAGACCATCTCCACTCCGAAATGTTGTGAAGATTTTAAAAATTAAATGCTTTCTTTAATGGAAATTATTATTCTTTAATGGTACCTTAGGTCATCCAATTTCCTCTCCCTTCGTTTCTAGTGATCTTCTAGTGTTGCAAATTCTCAATCAACCCTTCCTTTCTTTCTTTTATTTCAATCACTACCCTCGTTCCAAAGTTGTTAAATTCTGCTAAATGACTTAATTTCAAGTTCCAGTCAAATCTTCATCATTAGGCTTTTTATCAAGAGGCCGTCATTCGTTTCATTAAATAAAATAAAACAAGCAAGCCAGACAGATAATTGACAGAAAATTTGGAATCTCCAAGAATAAAATAAAAAATTCATATGCCAGTCTCAGCTGGCCCCTTTACTGGTGACTATTCTCAGCTGATGAACGCTAACGAGTGTGAAACAGCTATCCTGAGATGTCACCTAGTAAAATACTAGGTCTCAACCTTTTAAAGGCAGACAGAAGTTCAATGATTTTAATAATCTACCAATACGCGGATTTCAGATTATTATATGAAATTCTATTTATCCGGGAGAGGTAGATTTGCTTTTGTCCTTCTTTATTTATAAGATATTTACTTATTTAAATACAAAAGGAGAATACTTCCTAGAAGTTTCAAGTAATTACGTTTCAGGAAGATTCAAAAGTATCATTTCAGAGGCTATAGAGGCATATACACATATGGTGATCTCTTAAGCCTTTGTTGAAAACCTTGGCTAAAAAAAAAGGTAACGTAATTCTTCAAAGTTTCCTAGTTTCCCAACTGGCTCTAACACTTAACCCAATTCCTCATTTGAAACAAATATTTTACGGATATAGATGGGATTTTTCTGTTTTTGTGAAATCTTCAAAATTGAGCCATTCATCAGCAGAGACTCAAGAGTCAAACGATGAGCTTGTAAACTATAAGACAGCCCTTGACTGCCTACAATCTGCAGTAAGACAGGCAACATAGGGATTGGTATTTTTATTCTTAAAAAACGAGAACAAAAATAGACAAAATTAATACTTTATATATCTGAGATGAATACACGAATTTCTCGAAAGAATTTGGAGCTACATTCCCTTAAAATCTTGCTTTCTTTATTATTTTTGTTATACTGTACTATCTATTGAATATAAAACAGTTGAGATATCTTTTTTCGTTGTCCGATAAAAAATTAAGTAACTCCGCAAATATTTCCTTAAGGAACTCCACGGAAAAATCATCAAATTAAACGTTAGTCGTTTAATGTGCATGTCAAGTTTCAGGAAGATTAATCCAGTGGTTCAAATATTATTCGGGACGTACATACTGACAGACTCATTTCATGATTCTCACTTTCCCAAGAATGTAAGCTAAAAATGATGTTTGCTGACAATTTAAGTCAAAAGGCAGTTTGTTATATTTACTTCTCAGATAAAAGCTTAACGTGTGTTAAAATTGCATTTAATAGAATAAGAAATCATCAAACACAACAAAATTTGTTAAAAAAGCCTTTATAATAAAATTGTTTAAAAATAACTCCTTTTAATAACACATTAATGCTCCTTACATCACAAAGACAATGCTTCGTAAGCCTAATCGGCCTTTCTTTTTCAAGCCTTTTTTTTAAAAAATTTCCTTTAAAAAGCTTGAAAAAGTAAGGTCGATTAGGCTTACGAAATATTGCCTATGTGATGTAAGAGCATTAATGTGTTATTAAAAGAAGTTATTTAACCTGGTCTAAGAAGATTTTGTTTATGTTTAAAAATACTTTGTGGAAAACCAAAAACGAGAGCTTTCGGAATCCTGTGCGATTGAAATCTTGTAGGATTGACAAGGGAATCGCACAAGATTCCGAAAGCTCTCGTTTTTGTTTTTCATAATGTATTTAAAACATTTTTATTATAAAGACTTTTTTAACAAATTTTGGTATAATTGGTGATTTCTTATTCTATGTTTACTTCTAAAAAGCCCGAAATAATGTGAGCACCTTTCATTTGAGAATTACTAGGCAATGTACAGTCTCCCTCAATAAGCAATGGGGGAAAAAAATACTGCAAATGTAAACTAGACCGAGCAACTTTGGGATACGGTTATAGCAGCAGAAAGTACGAAAACAATGGCAGAAGATCTATTGGTCGATCGATCGTGAATCAGAGACAGAGATCTCTGTTTTCTGTTTAAAGTCGAACTGGTACAGTTCCCTTGCATTTCTCCACCTTGTTTCCAAGGCATTAATTGAGAGACCGACCTCTTGGCTGCTGCAACACAAAACGCTGGAGGTCGCGCGCTGAAGAACAACTCTTTTGCCAGAGCAGCAGCACTTGTACTAAATAGCTCTTACAAGACGAGAGTCTAATGCATTTGCTGGCCTTTTGTCTCTCAAAATGCTAAGGAAATGGCACAGGGTGACGTCCAATCAAACTCAAGTACATCTTAACAACAAGAAACTCACGTCTCGTGCAAAATGGTTGCCACAAGGCTTACCATCAAGGACCCACTTGTTTTGAACTCCAAAAGAAAGTGCGAGCCACTCCAAGAGAAAATAAAAAGCAGCTTATAAAGCATGGTTTATAAATTAACGAAAAAAAAGAAACATTACAGGAGAAGTCGACAAGAATTCTAAACTTTAAAACCTGAAACTTTTAATTAGTTCGTATTCGCCAATAAACAAGTCTTCTTTACATATATTACTTTTTTTCTCTTATTTGAATCTTTGAACGCTAGGCAACTCTGGCTGAAGAGAGCCTAATCATTTCGAAACAGCCGTCCAAGGGTCCCAGCTGAACTCAAAGGCTTCCCTTACCACGAATTGATACCTACTGGAGTTTTTTATTATTACATTACATTTATTTTTTTCTTGCTTTTCTCTTTGAGGTGAACGTTTAGCTGCCTACGGATTTAATTTCGTACATTTTAATCTTGTTTTAGTTTTTAAGGGAACGCTTTGGTTTCTAAGAATGTAAATTTCTATTTAAATTTGATCATCTGTGTATTTTTAAAAACATTTAAACAAATAAGGGGATTTCGAGATTTATATTCATTTTTCCGGATGACTTCTCTTCGTGTACGTTGTTCTTATACAAACTGATTCCTTCACCTGTGAACCAGACCCAAAGAGACAACAACACCGGTGTCCCTCCGTCTTCCGGCATTATTTCCTCCGCACTATGCCCCGAAACAATCAGAGAACATTTTTTTAAGCAAGTACCGTTGCCGGATGGAGTTCACTGCGACCCTAGTCAAATCAATACGGATTCCCAGATTTCCTAGCGTGGACATAAATGCGGATAGAAGAAAACAAAAGCACAGTGATGAAGAAAGGAGAAATATATTATACGGAAGCAAATATATTCATTTTTATTCAGGAATCAAATACAACGTATTCTGGAGGTTTTGAATATTGAGGGGTATTACAAACGTTAGACCAACGTATGATACCACAGTTGATGAATGATGGCCAAACTGAAATTTAGATAATACTTAGCTAGTATTATGTTTTATCGTAACATTTCATATAATTGGATAATCTGAATCAAGGAAAGAAAAACCGTATTGCTTTCAACATAATCGTTTACTTTTATGCTTCTGAAAGACGCCTTATATCCCCGGTTTGTCTGTCTGTGGACACATATCCCACAATTCTATTATCTCAGTTGTAAGGTGGCCTGAATGTTGAATGTTGTAAATGGCCTGTTAGCTCAGTTGATTAGAGCGTCGTGCTAATAAAGCGAAGGTCGTGGGTTCGATCCCCTCAAGGGAATTTTTTTGTTATTTATTTTTTAAATCATTATTAGGAATTCATCATATTTACAAGGTTTGAGTTAAGAATGACGATTATTCCATATAAATAGGGGTGGGTAAGATAGCATGGGGTCGCAAACAAGTCGCGCGAGGATTTTCTAGACCACCTCGGCGCAGTCTATTCTAAAGTAAAGGTGACTCAGAAGCCATTGCGAAGCACTGTGATTGGTTTATTAACCACTATCCCTACCTTGTTACATTTACTTATATTTACGCATAAGCTTGTTTTATTCTGTAGCCCGCTTTGTTCCTGAATATGCAAGAAAATAGAAATACGCCTTTAGGATATTTAGGTAAGTGTATATCTGTTTATGTGCTTAAATGTCTACATCCATGTACATATATACATACAGCAATTCAGATACCAGCGTTGTGGATCAAGACGTGTCCTTAACGTCTGAACTGGGTTCGAACACCGGAGCCGCCTTAACTGTTTTGAATGTTTCCTGTTTTGAATCGGCTTCTTCTTCGCTGTCCGCCGTCTATGGCACTTTCTATAATTTTTTGATTTGTACAATGGGCCTATGGTCATGGTATTAGTGGATGTTTCCACGACTCTACGAAATTAAATAAAATAATATTTGCATACGATAATCTACTCAAGTGTACATAAAAGTGTGTTTTTAGTGGGACTGCAATGTTTGCAGATGTAAGGTTAAAAAAAAATTAGTTAAAACTGAGTCAATTGGTAATGGAGTGTCCAAATGAGCTCCGTTAGATCGGACGAATGATTTAATTCACCTAAGATGCATTAAACCTATCATAAAAGGTATTGTTTGATTTATACGGAGTTCCCCAAATGAAAAATCGAAGGCTTCGGCTGAACGGTGCGATTTGTAGACCAAAGGTTAGATTCGCTGGATCGATCCTAACAGAAAACCAATAATAGAAAGACAATTTTTCTCCTTTTGGATACTTAATTACGTCTGCAAACTAAAGCAGCAGGTTTTAAAGCTGGATTCTAATTTTGATTCATTCACTTTATTTTTTTTTTCGATATTTCAAAATTACGGCCAGTGAAATCGATTGACGCGCTTACGGTTGTAGATAACGAGAATGGAGACTTTTAAAAAAAGAAAAGAAAAAAAAATCAATACTTAAGGAAATTCTTCATGTAATTCTTTCTCATATTTCTGCGACCGATTGACTTCACTAGCGACCGAAACGTCAAAGAAACTGAACAAGAGTCAAAACTTAGCACGTGCCACATACACAAGCTATGATTTTTCATAAACTATTATGCGAACTTTTCAATACAGATACGCACATGAAAAAATTTACAAATACAAAAGTAAAATCATCTATGTCATTAAATAAGCATGTAAAGTTTTATAAAGATTTATTCATCAATTCAGAAGTTGTTAGGGAGACAACACCAAATCATACATAAGTCCTGTTTTGTTTTGTTAACAAAGGGAATAAAACCACACACACGAAATAACAATCATTGAGCTGTTTTTTTGAATTTTTGATATCGGAAATCCAAGACAGCCTGTTTCTGGTTTATTAACAGTCCTCAGTTGGATTTACCGAGCATCTGCAGTTCAGTGTTGATAAATGAAATATAAACACAGGACAAGTAAACTTAAGAACGGCTTAACTGAGGACAGTTAATAAACCAGAAACGGGTTGTCTTGGATGCCCGGTATCAAAAATTCAACAATCACCTCAGTGTTGTTACTTCTGTGAGTTTTTTTCTCTTTGTTAACTTATCAGTAGACACGTTGATTCCATTACCGTTTGTTTTTTGTATTTTTAGCCTCACATTCTTAGCAACGCAGCCAACAAAAACTAATTTCAATTAGAAAATAAGAAATAAAAATCTCGTAACGAATAATAATATAATACTAAGCAAAAACAATAGCGAACAACTTCCCTATTTCGATGAATGGAGCCGCGCACACGACTGACTAGCCTATCTTCAGCCGTCAAACTGTACAGTATCATCGCTACAAAAATAATTAAGGCTATATTCCCCTTCCCACAAAAAAAATGACAAATTAGAATTTCAAATCTATCAAGAAAGTAAATTACTCTCTACATTAATCCGCAGTACTAATAAGAAGAAAACTGCCTTGAACTTAGGGAAGATCCCAGCACAGGATATTCAGTTTCACGAATAATTTCCATCAAGGCAGAATGAAAATGAACTAAAAATCCATTTTAATACAATTTAGGCGGGACGACATAATTCGAATGACAAGCAAGGCAGATAATAGGAGGGGATGTCGAGAAGAGGCAGGGCGTGGTTGGGGCGGTGTTCATTAAGGCCTAATGGAAACTGAGGTGGAGTGGGGGTGGGGGAAGGGAACGTCGCCTATGTCCCTCTTAGAATGATGAAGACGACGCTGACATCGCTGCAGCAGCTACGACCCTTTAAAGAAAAAAAGACATCGGTCGTTGCAGGACTTGGCTCAGCAGCCTCTGACAGTTTTATGGGGGGAGCAAATGGGCTATGATATAGTGACAATGCCTGTCGTCTACCCCGCACCCCCCACGACTGCATTATGTTCGCCCCCTTTCACGTCAAATGACGTATGGTATATCGAGGCCGAAAAGACATTAGGGGAAGGTGAAAAGGAAGCCTAGCTCTCTGGCCCTATCCCCCCTCCCCCCCTTACGAACGAAGATAAAAAAAGATCCGTCCATTTATCAATCAACGTATGGGAGAGGGAAAGAAAAAGAGGAAAAGATAACTATCAAATATAAGAAGCAATGCCCCCCCCCCCTCCACAGAGAGGTCTAGATCTGAGCTTATTCTTAAGACTATCCCTATGTTAATCACAAAAAAACTTCTTTTGCATACTAAAGAGAAGAACTGTACGACGTTTATTTCAAGAACGTTGTAAAGTAGCCGTATAGTGGATGAAAAATGCAAGAGATGTAGAATTCATGAAATCTATGGATAAAGATGATTACATCAAATTAGGAAAATAAACAGTTGTACTAGAATTACAGCTTATCTCTCTAAAGCGATCAAAATTGAATAGTTTTATTGGCACTCTTAACTTTCGAATAGTAAGATCCAAAAATGTTAGTTCACAGGCAATCGTGATTGCTGGCTATACGTTCATTGCTACAGTTTTCCTTCTATCACCTAAACTTTTATTGGAAAGCAGAATTAGTATCGTTTAAAATTCAGATCTTCCTCTGTCTTTAACCTTTTTCTGTAGCTAAAATTTAATTATAAAAATCCAAGTCTTTCTTCAAGACAATATGAGAGTGATGATACAAAGGTCAGCTTTCCAGCAAAGCATCGCTGTTCGGATGAGAAGCGAACTTTCAGGAGGTCAATTCCCGGGCAGCAAAAATTGTGACACTCCCACATAGACAATTTTCTCATTTTCACCCCATTATCCATTAGTTAAATAAAAAGTTCCTTGCACTACGTACAAATCCAAAAAGAACGGGAACTTGAAGAGATAATGATATCAAAATCCTCTAAGTTACCTTACAGATATAATAACAGCAAATATTTCACTTTTTTTTATGAGCATTTAGTTACAACGGGATACTGTAATGTCACGTGACAGAATACAGGCATACTGAACAAGACATACAAGGAAATGACAGATACTTTGGCTTCAATTATCAGTAGATATTTTGTTCAAAACTTCTAATTTCTTTGAAGTATTTCAAAGATCCATTGTGATCTTTTTCAAGTTATTTGAAAAAAATTTAAAAACATTAAAAATAAAATTTAAACCAATCAAAAATCAAAATTGTTCTTTTCTTTAAACTTTTTTTCTTTGTAATTAACGCTTTTATTGCTTGTGAGTTAAAATATTAGGAAATACATGCACGTCAATCTTAATGTTGAAATTACCTTAAAATAACAAATTCTGTATTCTTTGAGTTTCCAAATATGTATTTAAAAAATAGCTTTAGTTTCCTTTTGTTCATTCTTTCGTATTTTTTTTTCCAGCTAGCTGCCGTGAAACAAATGCTCAAAAGAAATAATCAGTGAAGTTACAATGCCGAACAACTTGATCTTTAAAATAAAAAAAGAATGTTTCTAAAACAGACAACTTCAATATTTAAAAACAAAACAAACTTAAAAAAAAAAAAAATCTTTAAAACTAGTAACAAATGTCCTTATTTTTAACTCAAAGTTTTGTAATAAAATATTTATGGCTTTTCGGCTCAATCTGTCCTTAGGCCAATTTACTGGTGGTTGGAAAGCTTGAAAGTCGTCGATGACAGACAAGTGAGGTTAAAAGGGTGGTGGGGAATGGAAAGAACGCTTTCAGCAATTTCTTAAAAAAAAAGTCGATTAAAAATTTACAGGAAAACTACAGGCTCCGATCACAACAAATCAACAAAGAAAATAAAAAAAAAAGTAAAAACAAATATTCACAAAGACATTTTATCTATAATTCTTTCCTTACGGGGAGAAAAAGGTCGGAAGCCTCGAGAGAAAACAAAACCAATAAATTACCATCGAAGAAAAATAACAAACAAAACTTAAAAGAAAAAAAAAAAAAAGTTTTCGATTGAGCAAAAGTTTTTCGACTTCATCTTTTCAAAGAGTATTTTTTCAGCTTGATGAATATCTATTCTTTTTTCTTTATCCCTTTCAAAATATGCTGTAATGACGGGGCTTTACTGAACCTACCCCTTACTTATAGAGAAACTCGACTGTCAGCTCAAGAAAGAGTTTTATTGTTCGCTCTCCAAACGCATAAATCATGCAGGGACTTAATGAGCTACTTTTTCGATTACAGAGCAAAAAAAAAGCACCGGGAGGAGGTCGCACAAAGCAATAGATAATCATTTTAGCTGCTAAAAAAAAATATATGCTAAGCAATCGTTCTTAAATTAAAAACTTTATAAAAACATAATAGTAAAAAAAAAAAAAAAATCATCATTTTTTTTTTAATGTTAATAAAATAATATAGTCTCGGAATGAATCAATGTTTTTTTTTTTTTCCTACTGTAGCTCGAGATACGAAGTTAGAGGCTGATTTAGCTTGCTTTACATATTAAAGAATTAAATTTACAAAAGCGTTAATAAGTAATTGTCGACGAATCTTCTTTTATAACAAAAAATTATACAGCCTAAAGACACTTAACTTCGCCAAAGAAAACAAAAGCACTAGGCTAGTTATTCAAAAGAGTTCTGGAATCCAAACAAGAGTCCTAGTATAGCACTGTGTCCACTTTCAGTTCTCTATTAGAAATTGTTAACAAATTTTAAAATAACCAAATCTCGCTTAAGGCAATTAGGCTAACCGTTCGCTAAAACGATTTAATAAATAAAACCTTGTTTTATTCTTTTCGGTATTAAAAATCTTTCAACTAAAACTAAGTTCACATATGGAATGAAGATCTCTCTTACACAAATGAAGACTTTCAACTTATCTACTGAAATGTTTTTCCTTCTCTCATTTGACGAAGCCTTGATAACATGACGACGGAACACAAAAGTAACGAGAAAAAGAGTGGACTGACTTGTTTGCGGGAGGAATCGCCGTTCGGTTTCCACAGCTTACTTCTCTAGTACTAAGATTCGTAAATATCAGAGTTTCTCTTACCTACGGGAAAATAAAAAAATAAAATAAAATTAGAATACAAATAAAGTATAAGAACACTTCAAAAAAATAGAAATTAATGAGTAATAAAAACTTGTATTTTAGCGAAAAACTGTAGCCAACTCACTTATCTAAGTATAAAATTACAATTCACGACCAATTTCGCAAGTGGCACCGCCTAGCTTCTTCAGGTGAAACATTTGTATAAAACGTCTATTCTTATAGGTAGCAGCACAATATTCTGGCCAATGGATTCATTTACAACTTCCAAATCCATTGGCCAGAATACGTGCTTTTACATGTAAGAATGGACATTTTATTGTGTATTTCACCAGAAGAAGCTAGAAGGTATTCCTTGCGAAATCGATCGGGATTTGTGTTTTGAATTTTCAATTTTGGCTATAAAATCGGTGGTTGGCTACAGTTATTCGTTAAAATAGAAATTAATTGTTTAGCTGAAAACCCAAAAGCCAATAATATTTACCATGAAACAGTCAACCTCAAAGTCAACTATAGTCTGAGACTAAAATACAACATAGCATTTAAACGCTGTGTTAAATTACAGAGGTATTATTTTTCAAAGCATTTTTATACAGTGTTAGAGCTTAATATGGCAGCCAACTTTGGAGCCCTGTTTGCTTCCGAACAATATTGTATTTATGACCTTGTATTAATTACTTTATACTATGTATACAGCATTTTTAGATTACAAATAAAAGACTATCATAAACTGGCCTTCCATACTGCACACACTATTATCTTCAAGAAATAAACGCCGCCCGTAGCCTTTGATGTTGTCGAGTTATAATAATCTCAAATGGACTTGACGCGCAGAAGGTAATTATAGACCAAGAAACTGTTAGGCTTAAATAAAATTCTTTCTGCGTTTAAATTTGACAGTAAACAAAAAAATTAATTTTGTCGTTTACTTCCTAAAAGACAATAAGGAAAGATTACATCACTGCATCTATCGACTCAGACTAGGTTTCGTAACAAGACAGACCTTTATTACGTAAATTTCAAGCAACAAATGAAATTTGTAATTTATCAAGTGTTAAAGTATTAAGCCCACAAATATTCTTTAATTAATGAAGTAATGGCAGTTAAGAAGCCTCTATTGGACCATTTCTGGAAGAAAATTGCACTCCTTTGGGGTTTACTTGAAGCCTCTCTTATCTTGCTAAAGAAAGGTGCAAAAAAGCGGAGAACAATTTTCTCAAAGAATTCGAAATTATATAACGGGGTTAATCAATATGAAATGATACAACTTCGACACAGCTTTCCGGAGGTCATTAAAAATCAGAAGTCCATATCAGTATACGTTCAAATGTAACATTAATATACGTTCGATTGGACATATGTTAGAAGGGAGCCACACAACTTTAAAGGAAAACACAATAAAGCACATTTATAAAGAAAAACACAATAAAGCACAGATATAACAGTAAATATTCAAGAAATCAAGAAGTATCATTTTCATAAATATACGAAATGTCCACTTATATTCTCTCCTCAAATACAACGATTTTGAGATACTCGATAGTACATGAGTACAGTTAACCATTTTCAGAATAACATGAAGAATTCTTTGTACAAGTTCCTGTAAAGGTAGAGGATTCAACGTACACCAGTTATGGAATGACTCTAGACAAATGGACATCTTGTTTTCTTTTGTATCTATTACAAGACAGGCCTTCGTTGCGTTTTTTATTTGTATGCATCCCTTACCAGTTCGATAGCTCGCTTTTCTCTGACTTTTTTTGCATGTAGTTGATGTAGACATTTTGATTTGTAATAACCTCTACAACGCTGTGTAGAAGATACGACATTCTGTTTCGAATCATCCTGTATATTACGTACAACTGTCAAATGTGCAATTGCAAGTAGAGACTCGTCAAGAGGACTATCCAAAAATAATGAAAATAAAACAAAGTGAAAACTAAAAGCATTTTCGTTACTATATTCTCTGAAGTTTATTTAACTTTAGTTTTATTAGAGGATTTTTTTCATTTTTGTTTCAATGCAAGAAAACTTCAAGCAAGAAAAAAATCTGATTTTTCTATTTTTGTAGAAGTATCCAGGTAGAGATCAAAACCTGACAAACCAAGACAAAAGCAGAAGAAAGAAAGGATAAAGTTTTCCTTGAACTTTTAAAGAAATGCCTCCCCAATCCCTCAAAGCTCCGTATTGCCACAGGGGAAGTCTTTCGCCAGATAAGGGATCAGAAGATAGTGACGGAAGGAAGGATTTGCAAAAACAGCAGAGCAGGAACTGTCACTCAAAAAGAACACAACAAAAGATAAAAAAAAAAAAAAAAACTCCATCTCGAAATCTTGTTTAGGTCGCGGATTTTTAAATAATACATAAGTCATACAGACCGTGAAATACATACAAAACAAACATCCACATTTTAAAAAGATGAAGTGAAATGAAAATTTTGAATAACATACACACAAAAGATATTTATTTTCGTTTCTACAAAAATTCTCCTCCTCCTTTTAAATCCTAAAACTGTAAGAAGGTTTTTGAGCCCTGCCAGGACTTGGGGACAGCTGTTTCGAGGTTGCAAGGCTTTTATCATCAGTCAGCGCTCTCCACAGTTCGAAGACTTAGAGATAGATGAAACAAAAGGTATCATTCAGTCACTGGTGGTGATTTTAAAGCAAGTTTTTCTTTCATTCAAGAAACAACAATACTACACGTCACTAATTGGCACAAAGCAGAATAACTTCTACTAAAAAAAAAAAAAAAAAAGTATATTTCCATTACTTAAATGCCGAGTAGAATTTCAGGCATTTTAAAAAAAATCAAAATTAAAAATATCGAGTTCCTTGAGGTCAATTCTTTCTCATTTAAATCTTCCCAGATTGAAAATAAGGTTAGATTTTTATATACAAGTACTTAAAATTCAAAATTCTCATTTAATAACATTAAAATTAAGTCATTTTCGTAAAGATAAAAGCTTATGAAAGTTTCATTAGGAGAATTCCATTATTTTTTTTTCTCTCCGGAAAATTTTCTTCCAAAAAGAAAATAAAAAGAACGTTGTAATGATTTTTTGATCTCCTATGTAAATTTTAAATAAATGCTCTAGACTTTTTTTTTTTTTTTGGAAACTTTTCACAGTTGGATCTAAGGTGACTTTAATGCCTTAAGGGCAACAGATGTAAGGGACAAAAAAGAGAAAAAAAAGGGTGGGGAGGGAGTGAAGTACCCATCTCAATTCTTCATGTGGGGAAAAAAAAAAAAGACATTCTGTATTAAATATGAATGGGAGTGTGGAGAATAATCAAATGACATGATGAATACCCTAACGCAAATGATGTTATTCCTTTCCCATTCTCATGTCTTGCCTGACAGGTAAGTTGGAATTATTATTTTTTTTTTAGTTCTGCTTGTATGCAGAGTGCATCTCTTACGCCCACCCCTTCTCCCTCCGAGCTCTCTGTGGTCGTACAATGAAGCGTATATATAATCATTACAAGCTCAGCCCTGCGAGGACATCCATTTGCATACACTGTCGTTTTCGGGGAAGTGAATTTGTCAAGAAGCAAGAAAACTTCGTCTGAAAGTGGCGCGTGCGAAACACGTCAGGGGTTTAACAGAGGGATGAGTGATGAGTGGTTCCTAAAACGACACGCCTATTTAGGCTGAGGAAAAAAAATATAATAAAAAAAAGGAGGTCGGAGAATAGTTGAAAAGGAAATCCTAAATGCTAAATAATTGCCCAGATGCTCCGTTGTTGCTGTTGTGCTTTGGGCAAAGAGAGATGTGTACAGGGCTAGCAAATGGTTGTAATTCTTGTACAGCGAAGCGGCAGACACGCGTCCGATTAGGATTTGCATCTGCTACATCCGATTCGGTTCTTCTGCGAAGATGCGACGCAACGATACAACGACCGCCAACCATTAAAAGGCGAACCTCAAGCGTTGTAACAGGGAATTAGATCCCCATACACAAGGTGAGCACATCTTCAGAGAGGAACCAAGGCGCGAAATAATGTTTGAAATACAAGTAAAAATAATCAGAAATAAGATTTCTTAAAAAGAACAAGTAGTTGCTAAAAGAACATGAAACCTACTTTCTTTAAATCTTGCTTTCCCCTCCTTTATTATTATTATTATTATTATTATTTTTTTAAATAATGAAGAACTTTTCGCCGTTCCGATATGACCGAGCGGTCTAGATGGCATTCTGCCGTGTGGTCGATGTGTCGGAACCCGGGTTCGAATCCCGGTTGGGCATGGCTGTTTCTTCTGTGTTTCGTCCGTTTCTCGCTGGGACTTACAATCTCAGGGTTATTTCTGGTTGAATCTCGCTCCCCCCTCTTCAATTCCCTAGCCTCACCCTGACGTTGTCAGGTAGGGCTAGCTCGTGGTCCAAAGTTGACCGTTATCGATATAAGAAGAAGAAATATTCAGAATACAAAAAGGCAAGTCTCCATTTATTTTTAAATTTTAATGTATGCTTAATATAAATTTTCGTGTTCTTAAGAAAATAAGTAAATCCGCATTATTTACTTCAATTGTTTAAAATCCGATTTTTTTTTTTTTTTTGATTTTAATGCTCGCGCAGATATTAAGAGGCTTAATATAAGACATCGGTAGAAATCCGGTTGTAATGATTTATTATAAGAATTTTTATCATCTTCACGCGCTAATTTCTCGACAATGGCACACGAGAGAAAAATTTTAAAAACGCAGAATTTACATCCCTTGCCTTTGAAACTTTCATACCAAGTTTCAAGAAGATCCCTCTACAGGTTCAAAAGTTATCAGTGACGAGAAGCACCGATACACACATATACATAAAACCAAAAAAATAACACATCCCGGAAAACTATTATCATTATTTATAATAATTTTTGGTTTTTGGAGGCCACTTACCAACTTTCTAACAGTGGACGGGAAAACTCTCAAAATGAGATCTGAGATAATTTACAATGTTTTGCATTCGGTAAGACTTTCGTTAAGTACATCTTCAAAACGAAAAGAAGATTACAGCTGAATATTCGACATTA
The DNA here is from genome assembly GCA_023159025.1 of Thereuonema tuberculata. Lineage (NCBI taxonomy): Eukaryota > Metazoa > Arthropoda > Chilopoda > Scutigeromorpha > Scutigeridae > Thereuonema > Thereuonema tuberculata. The sequence goes on from JAFIDM010000002.1 coordinate 55,525,443, forward strand.
AAGCTAAATATTCATCAAGTGGTTGAACTTAATGCAGAAAAGTCAAGACCTTTACATCTTCATGTATATTTAAAAGTCTGTCTGCCATCTTAAGCAAATCTAACCCCTTTTAAGCTTAAGTTTCTTAATTTGCGGATAAAACTATTAAAGGCAGAAAAGGTTGAATTCATTTAAAGAATTTATTTAAAGTAGTATTCAAAATTAACATTTGTTAAGTGATGAATTAAGTTCTCATTTTTAGTATAATCAAGTACACATTCTTATCAGTGTTTTTAAAAAAGTTGTGTGCGTGCGTACGACCAATGAATTTCGAATGCGCATTACCAGGCAACAAAAGAGTATTGTTGCCTGGTCAATCCTGTCCGCAATAATGGAATTTCGCACGAGCGTTGTTAGGCAACAAATTTCCGACTGTTTTAAATGGATTTCAAAATTATATTGCAAGTATTTTTTTTAGAATTTAAACTTTAATTTTTTTGAAGTTTTAGATTTACTTTATTTTATGTTCTTTTTTTTTTTTTTTTTTTTTTGAATAAATAAAATATTTTGTTCGGTTAAATATCTAAGCTTTCAGAGCGAAGCCACTGGCAGCCGTCAAATATTTCATTATTTCAATGTAATGATTATAAAATAACCGTTCTAAGTCTAAGAGTTAACTGTTCTAATTTTAAAAAAAAATCGTAAGTAACAATACTTTAATGTAAAGTTTTTTATTGAAGCAATCTTTAAAATGTCTTTTTGTTGAATATTACAGAAACTAACAGTTTAATGGCTCTTTAAGAATATTTTAACGTCAACGGAATACTAACTTTTATTTGAAAGTCATTAAAGTCAGCGCACAGCTTTAAAAAACATCTATTTTAAAAACGCAAAAATTATACATAAAATGGCTGGTTTCGTTCTCAATAGATAAAACCTATTTAAAATAATGGAGATGCCCTGTCACTCAAAAGGCATTCTTTTTCAATAGATCCTTATGTTTAATTTATATGATTCCTATTAATAAACCTATTAATGAAGGTTTACAATGTAATGAAGGTTTGCAATTTTTTTTAACGCTAAAATATATTAATTAAAACACGAGCAGGAGGAATTTGGTTCGATCCCCGACGAGGAGGGCGGAAATTTGTCCTATTTATTACTTCCAATTAGGTCCTGCTGTCTTATCAAATGAGGCAGGGAAGATCAGATTGACACTGGCCCTCGTGTTTGGTCAAGCTTTGGAGCCTATACCTCCAATCCCCTTTCCAGGCAAGACATTTCAGTTCATTTTTGTTTTAGTTTTCATACTTTCACTGTCTTCATCAGATCAACAAATATCTTGGCAGACTTGACTTTAATAATAATTTTTTTGCATCTTTCCACATCAATTTCGCTTATTTCTCTTTTCTATCACTTACTAAATCAGGTCTCCATCCATGTATTGCAATTTGTAATCAGGAGTCCCATCAATATTTTTCTTTAATACGACGATGAGGAAAAAAAAATATAGATGAGCACATAAATTGTTGATTAAAAAAAAAAACTCATTTCCTGTTGAAATCTAAAGAATTCAAGCATTGGTAATAATATCAACGAAGTAATGATTTCAACAGGAAAAAACGGAGAAGAGATGGATTTTTCTTTGGAGTTCGCAAAAATTGTAATTTGCAGCACGATTTACATTAACGCAAAAGAAGAAAGAAGAAGACAACGTAAGAAACTGATCTTCTGAATGAAGATTACGTAAGGGACACGACAAGATGTAAATGAGCTGGTTACGGAGAAACATAAAGAAAGGGATGAAGCAGAGGGTGTGGATGGCTCGTGAGTTGATTGTCTAAGCGAAATGATGAAGCAGCATCCTGTGGGGGCGGCTTAAGACTCGATATGTATTCCGAAAGAACAAAAACTGAGATATCGATGCTCCTCATTTCCATGGGAGGAGAGAGAAAAGACAGGAGAGCGGGAGGTCCAATCTGAATTGAACGCGAAACACGAGTCGACCCCAGGAAGATACTTTTTTTGAGAACCGCGGGACGCACAGAACGAAGGAAAAGGAAAAAAAAAAATAAAAGCCGCCGCCGCTCGGTTGCTCAGCTGGGGCCCCGTCGAAGCAAGGAGGCGACCCAAGAGGAGGATCTCGTTTTAAAGTGAATACCAACCAAAAAAAAAAAATTATAAAAAAGAGAAAAAATAGATGAAAAAGTTCTTAATTGCATTTTTCTTAATGTTCTACCCTCCTTTCCTCTCTCCTTGTTTTGTGAGACGGAAAATTATGAGCTGCAACTAAATATCCCCAGAGAGGAAAAAAACATAATAACGCAATCTTCAAGAATGTTTTGCCCTTCCACGGTGGTTTATGACTTGAGAAAAAATTATATCAAGAATCCTTAGGGATAGCGAAGAAAGGTCTCCCATCACCTTAAGAACTATTCGCCAAGTGAAGGGGGAAAAATGAAAAAATAAAACTTGCCATGCCAACTAACGAATAGTAAAAATTCCTAAAAATAGGTTTAATGAATTTAACCTTTTTTATGTATTTTTTTATATTTCTTTCTATGGTTATTGGATATCGGCAATTATAGGAGAGTAGTTATTCTCAGTTTTCGGTATCTGTGGGTCTAATTTCTATCAAAATCAACAGGGAGACCACATTTTGATAAATTTTTATTTATCATTTAAAGTGTATATATGAAGGATATTTCAGTTAATAAAAATATGCTACATAAGGAATTATTCCTTGACTGGATTAACGACTTGAATGTTTTTAACTGATTCTTTTTTTAATAAGTATTTGTATTATATGCTCAGTGTATTTTTACTTACACCTTTTTTGAAAATGTCCTTCACATTATTTTATTGATTTTCTTATTTGTTTTTGTTATTTATTCAATTGACATTTTGACATTTCTTACATATAAAACTGTAGCCTTGATAAGTGCTTTTAAAATAAAATATAGTATAAAGGTCCCGTGTTTCTGCTTGCCTATAATTCTATTCACCTCCGTATCGAGACCTCATTGTTTATTGGGATCTACTCTCAACTGTTGAACGCTAATTAAGCGAGAAACAGTTGTGTATTCAAAGAATATTTGTGTCTAAAAAGTTGCAATTTAAATAAAGTTATAAGGTTCAAAAGTTACACATGCACATACACACAGACTGAGTGATCTGATGAACCTCAATTTCCTGAGGTTAAAATATTTCGCGAATTCTAAGAATATTTCACAACAATTCTGACCCTGAGAACTATAAAACAAACAAACAAATATTTCATTTATATTTCGGTACGCAAAAAAAAATGCATACTGTTATCTCAACCGAAAGAAGGAATTACGTGAGATCAGAAAGAGAAAACAAGCATCACCTGCGAAAACAGAAATACTCATTTGGAGCAAGAGCACCTGGTCAGACTCCACAATGGTAAGATCACTGGACAACAAAGAATCCGTGCACTTACAACTTAGCAAAGAATACTTCCATTTTGAAGAAAATAAACGAGAGGGGGAGAAAAAAATATATATCGCCTCCTTTTTTACGACCCAAGAAGCGTTGAAAATAACGCACGAATGAAGAGGAGAGGAAAGGAAAAAAACAGATGTAATAACGGCAAATAACAATCGCCCAGTCGCTAGAGCCCCCATTTCGCCCGTGCTGGAGATACCCATCTCGCCCAAGTAGAGATCCATATCGGCGCATCGTTAAATATAGATTGCAACGATACCACGGAGTCTCCTCCAGGCATGCAGGTCCAATAGACGTATTCCACTGGTTTTCTTTTCTTTTTCCCCATCTTCTTTCCTGCTGCATTCTCCGCTGCCCAGGGCCGTATCGATCTACAAGCCGCGGCTTTCTCCACCATCCCAAGATGATTGTTTTTGGAGTGAGTGTCTGTCTGTCTGCGTGCGTGCGTGCTCGCGTGCGAGGGCTTCGCCAAAGCCCGTTGTTCGTTTCAACTTGCGATTACGGGAGGGGGTAGGCTAAGAAGGGGTCGCTCGCTGGCCGCCGGGATGGACCTCTCCCCCCCCTCCCAAAAAACAAAAAAAAAACCACACACACACACACGTACCAGTTATCAGTTGGCACAATCGGCAATAGGAAAAGAGATACCATCAAAAATCAATGGTTTTCATCTTCAAAACAAGAGAAGCAACTATTTTCCTTTTTATCACAAAATAAACTGTTCCAGTTCTATCTCCCCCACGTGCATTGCCACAAATAACCACAACGGAAAATTACCTCCGCCAGTTCCACTTCTCCTCCTTTCATACGACGCCATTAACGAAACAAATGAACAATTTTATCCAAAGGCAGTGAAAACACTAACAGATGCATCTTAACTATGATATTCGTAACAAAGATAACACAACCAAAATATAAATAACCAGCCGGCTATCGTCGTTTCGCTCCAGAAGCCTTACATACGTAAAGTAAAAAAAATAGCTTTATTTATTTAGCGAATTAATATCGAGATCGGAGAATGTATGACTTCCCAGCCCTCTGTGGCCTTCTCCAAACCCCTATCACTTGAAACCTTCCCTCATTTGGTAAAAAAAATCACATGATCATTAGAGATAATGTTGTATTCTAAATTAAAGTTTAAGTTGTAAACAACATCCAACGTATTAATTACCCGTATCGTATATTTATCATCGTCGATATCGCCTAATAAACGCACTCGATTTAAAAAACTGCGGGGAGGCCATTAACGACAGCTTTGGGAAGTTTTCATTTTGGGCAGTTCTGGAACGTTTTTCATTCATGTTCATTCTCATGAAAATTACTTGATGGACTGGGATGAAAAAGTAGTCTATATCCTTCTCCAAGTCGTAGACTATCTGCATGCAGAATTTCATTCCGATCTGTTGCGCCGTTGAAGCGTGATTGGACAACAAACGAACTTACAGATTTTCACTTTTACATATTCGATGTACACTTATCTACCGCTATTTATCGGTGTAGTCAATTCGAAATGCAAGGCACACGGAAACATACCATTGACATCATTGGTATTAAAAAAAAAAAATCCAAAATGCTTTCTAAATAACTTATTTATTTTTCATGTCACATACAGTATCAATCATAAAAAATGTAATAGCTCAAAATAAAGCACTACACCAGGATTTCATATAAAATTTGCCCATTATTTATAATAAAAAATAAAAAAAAAATCAAAAATTGGCGCTAAAAGTATATTTGCATTATTTGCGCATGACTAGTCAATCCGCAAAGTTATATTTCAATAAACCTTTGAATTCTTGACAACTATTTTCGATCGTTCATTGTATAGATTATTAAAGGCATTTAAGAAAAAAAAAAAAAAAAGACTTGAAACAAGACACTGAAAAAGTTATATAAATAATATAAATATTTACGATCCTGCGATCTGAAACTTGGCGTGAACAATCGATTACTCAGTATATGTATCCGTGTGTTGTTATTCTTTGGTGGCGCAAAGGACATAGCAGTACTGAAGGTCCCAAATTGGTATAAATATAAGTAGAGCTAGATAGTTCAATAAAAATAATCTTAGCACCTCAGTCTTGTGTATGTAATCGATCAGGGTGGGGCAGATGATTTTTCAGCACATCACTGTTTCCGTGCATTATCGAACGACAGTGACATCTCCGTCTCTCGGTGCCACTGAGGGCAGAGACTCGACAGTTGCACCGGCAAAGTCCAACGAGACGGAGAGACTCCTAAATCAGGCCAGGATCAGTCGTAAATAGCGATTGTGCGAAGAGAGGACAGCAGGGGTTAATATGTCGCTTCTCCGTGAAATCATACGGCAGATGGCTTCGTAGTTAAAACGGGGAAAACTCTTATATTTCATACCTAAGTTTGGATCAAACTACTTCAATTGTAACATTAAAAAAGAAAAAAAGAAAATATGGTCAACTTCTCTTGTTATATTTTTTTTTTATGAAAAATAAGTAAAAATTCATCTTCTGTTAAGGATTCTATCTATATTTTAGAAGGTTTGTCTATTATGCTTCAAAGCTCAATTATACTTCAAAGCTGTGACCACAGCACACAACTTTTATACTATCGTAAAAACTTTTTACAAATGTTAGGATAGTTAAAAATATGTTAAAACAAGCTCGGTCTGTTGTTGAGTTACGATCAAATATAAGTTGGACACAAAGCGTAGTTGGCTTATCAACTTTCGTATATCCTCGTGGTAAGTTCACATATACAGACACACACACACAAAAACAGTTCTTCAGTAACGAAAACAGAAAAAGAAAACGTAAATCGTAAGTCGTTTAGTACAATGATAAAGGAAACAGATCAACCGAGAAGAATGTTAATAATTTGTGTGCGCGCGCACTTTCCTCTAGTATTAGAACTGAATTCCAAAATACTTTATTTTGTCGGAATCCCAGTGCTGCCTCAAAAGCAAAAATAAATATTAAAAAAAAAACTCACTAATAATATTAGTGAGAAAATTCATGTGCAGCAGTCCGCCAGTCTCAATGAATTTTTCCTGCGCATTGTTTATTTGTGCTTTTGAGGAACCACTGCGCTTCCGACGATTATTCTTATTAGCCTCAGTACTGAGACCTCCGTTGTTTACTGGTGACTGCTCCTGTCTGACGATCGCCAAAGAGCGTGAAACAGCTGTTCCAGGATATGACTTGGTCTCACCTATTATTGTATACTTTTGTTTTTTTCTTTGGTCGATAACTCCTTATCTATGGTCCAGTGTACATCAAAAACCAATTGAGATTTTCTGTACAAAAATAAACTAATAGAATTTTTGAGGTATCTTGAGAACACAGACCGACATGTGTATTTCATTCTTAAGATTATACAGTATACTCTCGATATCTCGAAGTCGAAGCGATGCTAAAAAAAAAAATTCGAGATAGCGAGTTTTCGAGATAACAAGGTCGAGATTACATGTATATGTAATATCAAGGGGAAAATAATTTTTCGACATATCAAGGTTTTCGAGATATCGAAGTTGAAGATATCGAGAGTATACTGTATTGCAATAGCTTCTATCTATTCTAACGTTTTGTTCTTCACACCAAAGTAAATTAATGGTAAGTTATATTAGATCAATCCTATAACTGTTTTTACCTGTGTTTGCTTGCGAATACGGAAACACTTTTTTCTTTTGTTTCTCCAGTTGTCCATTTTAGACACTCGGAAATGTTTATTCTAAATCGTTCCACAACAATGATAACGAATAAACTTGAGACCTTAAGAATTGTTCTTTTTTTTTTTGGTAACTTAATTTTTCCCCCGAGCATCGTGGGACAAAACTAGTTGTAAAACAATGACAATGAGTTCCAATAAAAAAAAAACGAAGAGCGCGCGGGCGACGCTAGCCCTCCTGGGAGATGGGGACAGGTACACTTCATCAATCACGAACCCTGACTCTCAATTCATGAGTTAATCAGGCTCTAATTGATTGGCTGCAATCGCACCGAGGGCTTTTTTCTTTCTTCCACTCCCGCCGTCTTCTCTATAGAATGGAATTCCCGAGAAGAACAGAAATTAGGAAATGAAAGGCGAGAAGATTGGGATGAAGTGAAGGAAGGAAGAAAACAGCATTACTGTCCTATTAAGAAAATACTCAAAAATTATCATCATCTAAGTTGAAGCGCCTTAAATATAAAATCCAATAGGATTAGGGAACGGTATAGAGATAACTTTGTTATTTTATCGCGACCTGAAATTATTTCCTAATAAACCCATTAAAAATTAAGATTTTTTTTTTCTTGTTCTGTATTACCCACATGATAAACCTAGGTATTAAAAGAGTAATGTGTATAAGATTTGCAATATTCTTTCAATGTCCTTCTTGTAAATGGGTTCAGAACAAAAAACAAATATTCTAGAATTACGTTAAGTCCGTCCTTCTGTATGTGATGATGACAGTCTTCCTAGATTAAACAGTATTTGAACTATCTAAAACTTTTAGTAGTTTTAGACTGCTGAAAGGCTAACTCCTGTTGACTTTGGAACAATTTGGATCCACAGCTTATGAGTAACACCAAAAAACTCAAGCAAGTTGCCGTTTTTGCACCGTAATTAAACAAATAATAAATAAATATATACCAGTATAAAAGAAACGTTAAAATTTTAATGTGTGCTAAATCTTGTAAACACAACGAAAAACATTCTGGTCTTTGTATTTTGTATAGTTACGAATATATTAGTATACTATTGTTATTGTTTAAATAGCTTTGTAATTTTTTAATAACTTGGCTGTGTACTGTCTTCCTTCGCATACTGACAGTAACTGTGCTGGCAATTTCTATGTTTGACGTCATAATTTCCAGGCAAACGTAAGTGATCAGATTTCGCCATATAAGGAAGTCTTCATCTGTTGAAATACGTAATAAAACTAACAAGATTTAAACAATTTTTTAAGCAAGTTTTTCAGAAAATGGAAATTGCTGCTACTTGTACAAATATGATAATTTAAAAATTTAAGAATATTTTCGTTTGCCTTATTGCTACTACCTACAAAAATTGCAACAATTTAAAAAGAAACTAGACTTCACGTTCTTTCAGGAACCTCTTGCTAGTAGAAATCTGAGAGTATTAGAAGAATTCAACAATGAGCAGCTCAATAGAACAGCTTAGAGACATTATCCTCGAAATGATTGCTCGACAGTGGAGAAACAGCTTTGGCGCTGCTAATCCTCTTCTGGTGGTTGTTTTGACCTTTATCACTTCAGGGAACCGAGGAGAATTCAAAGATAAACAGAAAAAAAATACTCAATTTGGAAGCAATTTTTCCCATCACCATTTCAAGACACCCATTCCTTCAGGAGATTATTTCTTAAAAAATAAAATAAATCTTTGTTTTTTTTTTTTTTTTTTTTTTTTTTTTAAGAGGGTGGTTTAGTCTTTGGGATGATTGTTCTGTTCTCAAAATCTCGATTTCATTCTTTTTTTTTTTGTCGAATGTTGATCTTTTTCCTGAACACTCAGAAAATAAAGGAATTGAACCATTTATCTCGAATATCATGGTATCATTGAAAGGCTCAATACAATGATAAGATCATCGTAGTTTTTTGGGTTTTTTTTTACTGGAAGACAATTTCAAAATCATATAGTATTCACTAATTATTTGCAACAGTGAGATAGCTCTGTGATAGCTCTATTTGCAACAGTGAGATAGAAGGGCCGCAAACGCCCTTCTTTCCAGTGTTTGTTAATCACTGCAAACAGTTAGTAGAAAAATAGAAAGATTCTGACGCGCAGAAAGTAACAAAGAAAGTCGATCACCACACAAGGGGTAAATGTTATTTTGCATATTAGGATACTATAGTAAACAATGGACCTTAATGTCACGTACGTTACGAATATATATTTTTAGCTTATAAGCTAAATAAATCTTATTTAAACTAAAAATATCAATCAGTAAATTAGAAATGCTTACTCGATTGGCAATATCTTTTTCGAATACACTAAAACATCCGTCATCCGTGGTATAAGTTCATCCACATTAAAAAAAAAATATATTCACGTACGAGCCCGGATAATTGAAAAATACATGTAAAACAAAAACGACCTATGAAAGTAAAACAAATATTCTTGTAGTATATAAATACAAAACTGAACAAGATGCGATATTGCTTAATTATGATTCAATGTTATTTAAAATACATATAATGATTTCTGTAATTTTACTTTTCACTTGCCTAGAGAAGTTTTACAATGAAATTTGTATGTGCTCCAGCGGACCAAGGATAATCCGATAATTGATCCCTTTTACTAATACTTTTCAAATACAGATTAAGCCACCTTAATTCGGGTTCACCAGATCCTCAGAAGTGCCGGATTAGCGATTTTCCCGGATTAGTGATGGTTTATTTATAAACGTCGACGTAAATACCTTTAACTCACTACAGGTGATCTGAAATTTCTCTACGGATCTACAAACAGAAAAACAAAACGAAAAAAACAAATTTTAAAGTTAGCAAGTAAAATTTCAGTATGTAGCAGATGGACAACGTACGGTTATTTTCTTTGCAGCACCTTCTTTGTTACTGAAGACATAGTCAGGGGCTAAATAACATCTAAATAACAAATGCACGGAAAGCTAACAGTAATGTTACTCGTGGAAGTGTGACTAAAAATTTAATTCTAGGCCCATGAAATTTAAATTTATGATAGACAAGCTGGAAAAGAAAAACGATGAAAAATCAAGTATTTTCAAGCAGTAATTGCAATTAATAATACGGAACCTCCAAATCTAAAAATGACACAATAAACAAAATACAGGCATCCTTTTGATAGCAATTCGCCGACCTCAATGAATTTTCTGTTGCATCAAAGTAAAAAACGGCCCAACATTTTAATAAATAAAAAAGGTACTTGTATTTTGCGTACAGGAAATTCACTTGAGGTCAGCACATATAGGCCGACACATCGTTCTTGATGATCACGTTTGCGCGAGATTTTCGATAATTACGAGATTTGGCCATTAGCCTCTTCAGCAGGTCTCAACGAATATAGAATTTTGAATGTCTGTCACTAGGAAATTGCTACATGTCGCTGCAGCTACTCTGTCTTGAACTCTTTCTAAAGGAATGAGAGGTCCTCCATTTATTAATTCTCTATGAAAATAATCTTCAACTTGCAATATAATTTTTTGAGCGCTGCTTTGAATAGCAATGTTTCTCGCCATTTTGTGAGAAGACATGGATAGAGGCTATTCTCGCGTCAATCACGTGAAATCGAGAAAATTCGGGATCATCCAAGAACGATGTGTCGGCCTTTAAGTGCCTTTACTTTGTTTTATATGTGTATTTATTGTGTTATTTTTAGATTTGGAAGTTCCGTATTTTTTCACACGATTCTTATTGATCTCCGTATTGAGACCTTGTTGTTAACTGGTGACTATTCCCAGCTGATGATCGCCAATAAAGCTGTTCCTGAATGTCACCTAATAAACACTTGGTCTCACCCATTATTACTAAGGTTTCAATTTGCTTGAAAATGTGTATATCTTCCAGTGGGTCACAGCTCCTTCGTCCTGTTTTTCCCTCCAAAACAGAAGTTCTTGCGGTTTTTCAATGTGCAGGGAGTCTAATAAAAAGTTCCAAGTTGGGATGGCATTCAGGCTTTGTGGTTCTATTGTTTTCTCGAAATCTGGCAAACGGAGAATAACGAAAAATAAGAAGGGGGTGGAGGAGGAAGGAAACGAAGCAAAATCACTGACTATTCGTACTGAAAACAGATAAAAACAAAGATTATGGCAAAAGTTTTCCAACAAGTGAAGCCACAGGAAGGGCGAATCGTACAGAAGATGGCTGAGGCTAATGGAGCCGTGTCCTCCTCCGCATTGGCTCACAAACAATCGACTTCAACAAAACAGGACGATGATGGAGATTAAGAAAAATTACCTTTTTACGACGTTAAATAAAAAAAAAATCGAGGAAAGAGAACAAGGATGATTGCGGAACAGCAGAAGAAAACAATGAGAAATAAAATCGACATCATCATCATCTGCGGGAAGAAATGCATTTGATTATTTTATTTTTTTTTCTGGTTAGTTAATAATAACTTGTGCATTTTCGTTTGTATGATGAAACAAAGTTCGTTTTAAATACAATGCAAAACAAAGATTAGATGTATTCCGTTTCTATTCTTCCGGTTTTTTTTTTTCAAATTCTTCTTGTTTGGAATGATGCCGTTCCTTCTCTCACTATTATACAAAAATGGTGATAGCTTTTTCTTTCAATTTAACCTACCAAAATTCGTTGTGATATTTTTTGATATCTTAAGAGAGTTTTGAGGATTATCTCTAATTAAATAAATTTCTGATTATTGTGAGCTTAGAATCTAAATAATAATAATAATAACGTGATGAGGTAGGTCAGGTGCCCTGGTTCTCCCCTTCCCTACAACCCTATCATATCAAACCTTCCCCAATTGCCCCAATTGTTGCAGAAAAATATTTGTGTAGTTCCCATTGTCGCCACCAGGTCCATTTTCACTATGTGGTACTCTATCAGAGATTTCATTCTTGATTGGTTGGTTAGTAGATTTTAATGGAGCAAAAACATCGTTGTCTAAGCTGCGCCAAGAGAGGTGAAAAAAGTAGAAGAAAAAGAAAAGGAAATGCAAACAAACTGTCTAGCTAAGAAAGGACAGAAATTAAGAAAAACAACAGATAGTGTTCAAAGTGATATTTCACCCCCTTGGGGGTTGTTAACCGGGTTCCAACGTAACCTATATTTTCCGCAGTAGAGAGCATCTATGCAAATTTTGATTCCGATCAGTCAAATAATGTAAAATTGTGTAGAGAACATACAAACATACAAACTTTTACTTTTATGTACGTGCATAGATAAAGATATATAGATAGCCGTAATTTAAAAAGAAAATAAAAGATTAAAATCCTATAATTTTAATAATATTGTATCTTAACAAAGAAAGCAACGGGGTCTCACGGTTTTTCCGAAGAAGAATACAAAGGGGCGAGGACTCTTTAAGCGCCCAAAAGAAAAAAAAGAAGGCAGTGGAAAAGAGAAAAAGAAGAAGATGGAAGCCGATACAGAATGACTGGGTCTCTCGAGAACCTGTGGACGCCCCCGGGGCGCAAAGGTCCACCGGTTCCCGTCATAAATTGGACCTCCGAGCAACTAAACTCCCTCCACCTCTAATTCTATTGGTAATTTCTGTCTAAAAATGAAAAAATCTGACAGAATCCTTTTGTTAAGGAGAAAACGAAATCCCTCGAGATGGAAAAAACGGAAAATAAAGAAAGTGGGGGAAAACGAAAGAAGAGTAAAGGTCAAAATACCCCTCGTCTAAGAAGAAGTAACAAATGGAAAGCACGAATCATCTAGGATCATATTTTTTTCCCCCCAAGTCAACCTTCCAACAGGAAAATGAGATTCATCATATCAGTCCGTTTGTATAGAAGTATGGTAAAGAAAAACAAAAAACTTTTGAACCACTGCACAGTGTTTCCAAACGCCTGAAAACCTGGCCAAAAATAATAAATGCAATTTTAACACAAATATTTCGACTTTTCTTTTTAAATACAAGACAAATAACACAATAACATTAAATAATAGTTATTTGCTTAACAAACTGAATCTTTATAGGGCGGCAATACAAAGTTGATGATAGACGAGGATTTTTCCAAAGCACACTTTTCTCTCCATTTTCATCCACACAAAAGAGTTGCACAGGAACCATGGAAGTGAAGAAAATATCGGAATCAGAAAAGCCTTCTTCTGCCCTTTGTTTGTAAAGGGAATGCCCACTGCTACCATCACAGCCCCACTTCGATATCAATGTCATAGAAATTTTGTCATCTTTCATTCTGACAATTAACGGTTCTTGTGACATTATAATGCGGCAGGCTGTATGATTTAAAAGATCCTGAAGTTTCACTTCTGCAAGAGATTCGGTGACTAATAGAGACTCTGGATAACACATTTTCTTAGCATTTAAAATTCTCTTGTAAGAAGGATATATCCGCATTCAAATCTTTTGCGCCTTGTCTCATCACTTTATACTGGTGCGTAGTCAGATCAGCCTCCAAAAAAATTGATAATGCTTCATCATCATTATAACATCTCATTACATTATAACATCTCAGAGCTGCTGGTTGATGCAATCGTCCATTATCTTCGTATCTTTAAAGGTCTTGTTGGTGATTTTTCCATTTCTTCTAACAGCTTGGCGTGTTCTACGTTATCAGATTTGCGATGTTTCATTTTCGCTGCGGAAGCTAAACTTTCCGCACTTTTTGCTTACTTCCTTAAGGTTTCAGTTTTTCTGCGCTTAGACCTAGTACTGCTCTCTCCAAAGTCTGTTTGTGGTCTTCCTCTTTTCCCAAGTGGAGTTTTCACAACATTCACATCACACACAAACTCCCTATCCAACCATTCTTCATTGTTTCTCAAAAACCTGTCGATGATTCTATTTGACTTATCAAGTCTGCGAAATAATTCACTACAAAACTGAGATACTTGTTTTTCTAATAATTTAAATTTATCATGTGAGGCTTGTACGTCAACTTTTGTTGCAATATGTTTAACTAAAGAGTTTTTTTGTATTTGACGACCGCCTTTTCTTGATGCAAATTATGAAATAACTCTCTCCGTGTACAACGGTATTCCATTCTGAAACGAAAATAAACTATAAAACTATGTGATTTGTAATATATCTTCTTATTGTTATTATTTAACTCTTAAATAATCATATTTTTGCTCCTAAGAAAATTATTTGATATTGTTAATATATAGGTACATGTAATAAATCGGTCATTTGTAATTATACAAGCAAATATGTTTATTTAAATTATAATAAATGGAGCTTGTATGAGCAATTTATTTCTTTGTGGCTTCAAAGTAGACATGTTAAGTAAAAATATAACCTCGGGCAACATCATGCATTTTTTGTAGGCATCTTTGAAAATTAAATTTATGCGGTTGCCAAATAAAATTACGTAACGTAAGAAAAAGCGTTCTCAGACTATCATGTTATCACATAAATTAACAAATATTATGTTTTCAGAATACCAAAATATAGTTGTACAGAATTAATAGTAACACTTACCTTTAAATCAACAAATGGAGTACAAAAAAAAAAAAAAAAAAACACTTGAAATACAGGTTAAAAACGCTCGATCACAACAACACAAACTATGCAACTCCAACTTCTCACTTTCAAGGTTCAACAACAACTTAATAAAAGTAGGTGAGCTATGAGGGTAAAGGTTTTATGACCACCAGACATTCTGGAACAAAATGGCACATTGTAAACATTATAAAAAAAAACTTGAAAAATGCATTTTTGGCCAGGTTTTCAGACATTTGGAAACACTGTGCACTGGATGGATCTGCTTGAAACGTAGTATGCATATTTAAGGACTGGTGATGGTCTCGCTTTTATATTTGAAATCTTTTCCATATGGGTCCTTTTCGAAATATTAGAACGAAAAAGAACAAAAATTCCCAAAGAAATCTACCTTGTCTTTTCCTACTGCGCTCTACCGTGGTTTATCGCAGTGATGTAGGCACATTTAAATTGGAATAAGCCTCTAACACGGTGTCTTTTCCGGGAGTTAAAGACGGGCGGGCGGGCGTTGGGTTGACCTCAACTTAGCCCCGTTGGTCACAGAACGCCGGGAGACTTACCTCCAGCGAACCCAGGACATCTTAACTTAATTTTAAACAAAGATTAATAACTGAAACTTTTATCTGCACTCATAAACTAATTTTTATGCACAATTAAAAATGCTGACAGAATCGGCCTTCCTGGCGTGATCATCTGGCGATTCGTATGGAAGTCAACATATGCCAGCGCGATAAAACAAGCGATCGACCGCACGAGAGCCCGCGTTCGACGCTTTGACTACCCCTGCTCTTCAAGAATGAATGTTAATTCTTTTAGCTAATCCATTGCACTTACTTAGTTTTGGGCCGTTTTCTTTTATAATTAAACTAGCTGTACCCGGCATGCGTTGCAATGCCATTCAAAGAAACAAAGTATTTGTGTTTTAATTCTGTTTATTGAAGTGCTTTTAGATACACAATATTTTTTATTTTTGAGTCTGGTGCATACAGGAATAAATCAAAGTTTTCCGACGCGTGAGCAGGCCACGTACAGCTTCCATGTGTTGTCCCTATGCTTTGTTGATTGTCATTGCAAATGCGAGTCGCACCGGAAACTGCAAACGTTGAAACCGGAAATACATTCATTTATTGAAATGCCTCGCGCACCAGATATTGTATAATGGATCTACTAATTCAGAAACCTTCGCGGGCGTGCGCACAACAACAACTCACCAAAGTTTCATCGCAATCTGATGAATGGTGTAGGAACGCATATGGGACAAAACAAAGAAACATCCTTTTTATATTCGTATTAAGAATAAAACTGTATAAAACTGAATGTGTAACATGCAGACGAGACAACCTACATACGCTTCCGCTAAAAATGCATTTAAACTGGTTTGCTCTAAATCTTGTTTCTCCTTGAAACATGTTACAGAACAAATAATAATAAAACATTAAAGTTAATATACATATATTTAGCTTTTTCATATTTAAAATTTCAGATTTTAATCTTGAATTAAAAAAAAAGTCATGACGATCTGATATGACTGTTTTCTAACGACGACTTGAAACTATCTTTACTCCAGCTTCCCCTTAATTGATTTTAGGCGAATCTCGTGGATAAACATGCAAAATTCATATTCCATTCTCTTTTACTCCTAAGTATTCTCTGCCTTTTTATTTATTTAGTCATTTGACCATCAATACGGATTTCAAAATCTACCCTTTAATTAATTGTACAACTAATATTTAATCTATTGGGTACTTATTGATTGGTATTACATTATTTAAATATATAATATTGATGCCTGTTTAATTTTTATGATTATCGATATTTTCCTGAGTTCGTTTAATCTAAATAACCTATTCTAAACATTAAAGTATTTGACTTCTGAACAACAGAAATTTCACGTTTCCTTAATATTTCATTAAAAAAAAAACGGACTCACAAAATGTTATTTAATGAAAAATGTTAAAAATAAAGTAAAGTCGTTAAAACAAAAAAGAATAGCCTACATTTGTTTCCCTTTCTCTACTGACGTAGGATCCTTATACAGTATATTATTTCTCAAAGGTGTTTTGTTTTTTTTTTTTTTTTGTTTTTTTATCGGTTCGCCGTATTTCCGTTAATACTTCATCAAAATCAATGATTGAGACATAATTTTGAGATTACGTTCACCTCTACTGAAAAATAAACAAATTACTGAAAATCAATGGTTTCGTTAAAAAAACTGTATTTTAAAAACCTTTTCATAAAAATGGAGAAGGTGCCATCTATTGATAATGTGTTTAACTAATATGCACGACAGCTGTTGTAGTTGTTTATTAGAGGTGTGGGAGGTGTTTTTTTTTTTGCAGCGAATTATTCGCACGGGTCAACTAGTATAGTTAAAAAAAAAAGAAAACGACAAAAAAATAAGTTAAACCCAAGGTATCATATTTACTTAAATTGTATAAAGCCCGATTACTTTTAATCGTATCAAATCACGCGCAATGCAGTAAGGATTTAATATTCACTATTTAAGGCAATGTAATGTTAACAGAAGCAGGACAGAAATCCGTTGTTTAGATTCCAATGCTTTTCTGTGTGATTTTTTTTTATTATTATTATCGTCTCGCGCTAATTTTTTGACAATTACCCATTTGGAAAAGATTCCAAATATAAAAGTTAGATTTTAAAATTTTTTAGCCTCCGCACTTTAAATCTATAACTATAAGTATAATTAAAAAATATGCTCCCTATTAAACGTTAGATTGTTCCTAGTAATCGAATATGCACACCAAGCTTTAAGAAGATCCGTGCAGAGGTTTAAAAGTTATTAAGGTAGAAACACAAAAGCAGACCGATTCTCTTTCTAAAATAGAAAAAAAGAAATTGTGAATTAGAAATCTAAATTATTTCCCAAATGTTTTCCGTTCTTATGTTATTGTTTACAGTGTTAGGTAGGTAAACTACAGAAAGAAGTTAAGGTAAATACAAAGAGTAGAACCTAAAAATGAATTATTGACATACAAACAATTCTAACAGAACACAAAAATATTTGTGTTTTTTTCCAATTTTTTTTGTTAATAATGTTTGAAGTGTTTTCTCTTTCGATATTTGAGAAAACACTTCAAACAAGTGTTACGAAAAAAAAAAAAGTGCTTTTGTCAAATGTAATTAGAGGTTTTTATGAGTTCCAAAGCAACCCCTGAAGGACTTCTAAAGATTCGTAAACATCGGGATAAAACTGGGCTTCGTAGGTCTGTGCCTGTGAAAGAAAACCAGTTTTATAGATGGCTGACTGAACTTTTTATAGATAGCCTGTCTGCAGAAGAAATATTTTGGAAACTAATCTTAAATTTTAACGTGCGCCATTACAATATTAAACAAGAAATGCACATTAAATTACAAAGCTCACTGGGCTGTTTTTGGCGTGTAATAACACACGTAAAAAACTTTTTTAAATAGTAATCAGATTTGGGTTTTTTTTTTTTTATTTTACGGTCGTCTTAACCACAAGGCTGTGCGATACCGAAATATCTGGAATGTAGTGCTTCACTAAACTATTATTAACGACGGTATATTTGTTTATTTGGCGATATACTAAAACAACGACATTTTTAAATGACAATGTATTTTACAATAATGAATATAAGTATGGGAATGAGAACTCTTAGAACGGAAGTGAACTCGTTACATATTAAAACATATTTAATTGCGTAATAAATACACAAGATTAAGACTGAATATCTAATCACAGAATAATTAAAGGCTAATTTCTAATAAAAATAAAGATTTCCCAAAATGACACTTATTTCTTATTGTTTTGCAGATGAGTCGGATTCTCTTAAGTGATATGCTTTCTTTACGTTACTGTGATCTATAAAGCTATCGAAAAAATATTATTTTCTTTTCATCTTTTAAAGAATTGTCATTAGAATATAATAGCATTGCTGCGCAAAGTTTACTTAACCATAAAAAAAACCGCAACACGTTTCCATACAGGGAACAGAAATAGTTAGTTCGGCATGTTTTTTTTTTTTTTTTTATTAATCTGGGTCAGACACCCGATTTAAAACACAACTGCTCTTGATTGATATGTGTGTATTCTCATACATATATATATTCAAAAACTTCATTTCTATCACTCTTTTCATATCTTATATTAGAGCATGTCCAAACATGTATTTCTTTGTTTTTAATTTTTGCAATAAAAAGTCGTTCCTTGCAATTAAGTGTCTAGTGGTGTATGCGTTGATTTGTAAGCAGGACGAGAAGAGATTGCTTTGTGCATTCATCCATTAACGGGGCCGAAACTAGTTTGTTTTAATTGTAAATATTTATGTTTTTTAACTTTTAACTTAATTTTTATTTAGACTTGTGTGTTAGCTTCATTTAAGAACTTTAAAAAACTGATTACTATTTAATTCCAAACAATTCTCAAATTGAAGGGCTTTTCGATTTTAAGACTCATTTTCTATGAAAGCGCTATCACTAGAAACTTAAGCGTGTTATTGCTTTGTATCCTGAGCACAGAGAAACATTCGTGAGGATATTAAAACTGACAGCGAATCACCATCTCAATTGGCAGCTTGGCCGGTGATCTTGCAGTTGGCAAATCCTTTTCTTAAAATTGTACCGTTTATCATTTTTTGGTCGCGAGAAAAAAATATCCTGCATAAATAGATATCCTATTTTTGGGGTGAATGGTTGACGAGGTTCGCCAGTCAAATAAGGCTCTGGACTGTTCTGTCAAATTTCCTATTGCGAATGCTGGTATATCTGTTCGTTGAAATGACGTAGATGTGCTACAACAAATTCATCTCTTACTGTTACGTCAACGGTATAATTTCCATTGTTTTTCTTTCCAAAACGACATCCGTTTGCTACTTCGCAACTGAAATTCGATTCGTCAGTGAAACGGACGTTCGTCCAATTGTTTTCGAAGTCAACACAAGTGTTGCTTACTGACACGGGCAATCGCGCCCGCCCTGCGCCCGAGACAGGCCCATCTCCACCGACCCCTCTCGTCTTCCCTTCACTGTAGGGCTCCGATCGACGGAAGCCTCTAACCGCCCACCCAACAAGCTCTATTATGCGATGGCCGACACTTCACGAGCGTTGGCGTCGTGCTGTCACAGATAAAAACAGCCAACTTAGTGACACGTGACGGCTTGGAACAGTGTCTCCTGGTCTGGCATCTGTCTCAACTGTTTGGCTGCAGCGAAAAAAAAGAAGAAAAGGAAATATGTTCCGGCGTAGAATTACAAACACGAAAGAAACACAAGAAATTTTAAAGCTGCCATCTACAGGATTTCACTCCGTCGAGTTACGAAAATATGAAAGATACGACAAAAAAAAAAAAAAAAAAAAAATACTAACGATGAGACAGTAAATCTATTTCTCATTCTTTTGCTTCTGGATGAAATACAACCCAAAACAATTTGTAGTTTTCCTAGGTTATTCTTTTTTCCCTTTCTAAGCTCTTTATATTACGTTCAAATTTCTTGTTTGGTTCGTTGGAACTTCCTAATCGGATTACAGTATTAACTGAAATTTCGATAAGATCGTTTCAGTTTACGTCTGCGGATCCAAACAAAAGATAAAAAAGATCACGTCTTTTACTGGACAAAGAGATGACATTCTATAGCCGCTACATGTATCGTTGTAGGCTTTTTAAAAGCAATGCAGTTTCGGTTGATTCAACAGCATCTAGAAATACATTCTAACGGCGGTATTAATTTCGGTTTCAGTTTCCCTTGCTTTTGGAGCGCTTCACTCACTGGACAATAACAGTATATGTTATGGTGTAGTTTCAAAACAGTTGCTGTAAACAAAGAACAAAAAAAAAAAAGAAAGATTTATTTCATACACACAACGTAGGACAGCTGTTTTGTGTTCAATAGTAATACTCATCAGCCAAAATCATCCAGTTGACGAAAACCTCCAAGGAGCTAAGAAGGCGTATACTATTCTTTTATGTTTCGCCTGGTTAATACCTGATTTGGGTCGACCTCGCTTATATATTTTAACTTCCTGGAATAAATATAAGTTTCTGTAGTTTAAATAATCTGTAAAAATAATCCATAAAAAGAAGGAAAACAAGAAGATCCTGAAGAAAGTATATGAAGTCTACTTTGCCTAACTTTTTTTTGTTTTTTTACATTGTAGTGATGAATAAAAAAGTAAACAATAGATATTTTTTTTTCCAAAAAAACAAAAACCCATATATATTTAAGTTAATTGACTTCGATTGATTATTTAATCCTATTGGAACGTATTTCTTGTACTAATTAAACAGAAACTGCAAAAACTTCGATGAAATATAATTTATTCACTCCGAAAAACTTGACTGTAGATGTTCCCGTGTTCTGTTTTCTGTGAGATCACGGGATGGAAAAATTTATCGCCAGGTGGCGCTACAATGAAATTTCCAGAATTCCCTAGCTTCGGGAAACTTCTAGAAGTAACCAAATATTAAATACAGTTAATTGACTGTTGTTAAATAATTAAAAATAAATACAAAAGTGATCAATAAAAATAAATAATAAATAAAATAAAATTACAAATTTAATAATTATTAGTCATAATATTAAAGCTCAGACAAACACTAAAAAGAACTGAAAATATTTATTCTCTGCTTAAGACCTTACTAGAAACCCATTGTCTCTGTGCGAATGTTCTATCATATTCTTACAGCAGTTCAAATGTTATTAAGGGAAGGTGGGAGAAACATGTACATACACAGACTGACTAATTAGAGAAGCCTCACTTTCAAATCAGGCTAAAACAAAAGAACAACAACTTGACAATCATTATGGAGGGTGGTGGTGCTCCATCCTGTCATATCTCTTTATTACATGGTAAGACTACTGTTGTCTGTCCTTTTGCATTTCTAGTGGAGAAACATTGTAAAATTGAATTACAAATGCTTTCCTTAAACCAATAACAAATAACGATGAAATTTGCCGTTCGCCAATCTCTGCCAAATTGAGTTAAGTCAATGGCAAATCTAATTTACAGGAAAGCCATCGGAGCGTCGCCCTTCCTCCAAAAAGAAATATCGAATAATAACTATTCAAATGATAAATGACAACAAGGAGTTCCAAATTTGAAGTCAACTTTCCTTAAAATGTTTTTTTTTTTTTTAATAAATGCCCGGGCTCTTAGACTGAGTTTTGTAGTTAATTGTAGTAAAATTATTAAAACACCTACTAAATACAATTAGTTACAAACTTTATATTTTCTGAAAAACATTAATTAAATCCATATTATTTACTTAAATTGGATAAATCGTTAATCTTACTCGTACCATACCATGCGCAATGGATTAGCTAAAAGGATTAATTTCCATTGTTTAAAACAAAATTAACAGAAATGCGAATAATATCCACTGTTCCGATGCCAATGCTTTATTTTTTTTATCGAAATTCATGTTGGAGGAGTAAAAATAAATGAGAAATAAAGAATGAACGTTTAAGAAATATTTTTTCTTTTATTGAAAGCTCATTACTATGAACAACGCTTATAACAAGACTCAAGTCGATAGAATTGGTGTGATTGGTAACAATTGCATCAGAATAATGTAAAGTTGTAGTTAAAGCTTGATACAACTTTCTGTACGACGCAATTAAGCAATTCACATCACATTTTCAGCTTCAACATACTAAGCAAATAAAAGAAAACATTATTTCTGAAAAGTTCATTCTTTATTGAAATCATTACTAAAGCCGTACACCTGATTATAGCAAAATTCAGTGACTTGATAAGGCTGCCTCTCGTCAGCGAAACTAGTCGGTTTTTCAGTGTGTATATATATATATATATATTTTTTTTTTTTTGCTATAATCAAGTGTACGGCTTTAGTAATGATTTCGACGGTATACAGTGCACCTAAAATATTGATTCAAATCTTCATTCTTTAATTCCTCATTTGTTTTTACTCCTTCAACTAACGAAAGAGGTCTTTTACAAGTAATCTTCACATTATTATAACTATAAATATTGAGAACATGACCCAGGTTTATATGCCATTTTTTACTCAAATATCGTCATAAAGAAGCTCCGTAAGTGGCGATAACTCCTCCTCAATCATCCTGTATACAAGTAAACACAAGGTTCCAGAAATTGTGGATTCCCTTGGGTGCTTGTGTGATATAGTATGATAAGATCTTAACTGATAAATTTGTGCATAGGATGTGTAGGAAATAGACTGTATTTAAAGCACCTCAATTGAGATTACTATACTAATATTACTTATTTTTAGAGAACTGAAACTTTTATGGTAGTCGAGTGTCATTCAGTGTAAATTTCCATTTGATTCTGGAACAAAATGGACTATGAATGAGGAATTTTGGAGAAATAATAATACCCGCCATATTGTCTTAGCTGGGGAAACCCATGGTTTGAAACTTTTTCGAGATAATAATAATAATAATAATAATAATGTTGTTAAGCAAATCAAAAAAGTCAAAAACGGGTCCGCTCCTGGTAAAGATGAATTACATGGATTTTGGCTAAAGCACCTAATCAGACTACATCAGACTTACAGATCATTTCAATCACATTCTACAATCCTCATCAATTGAAGAATGGATGACATGTGGAAAGACATTCTAATAATGAAAGATAAGGCTAAAGGGGCAGTTCCCAGCAATTTTCGCCCTATTACATGTCTACCAACAATGTTTAAATTATTAACAGGAATATTGGCAAATTCAATTTATGACTATATGTCAAGAAATTCTTTGTATTCGATTGAACAGAAAGGAAATTGTAAAAATTCACGTGGAACTAAAGATCAGTTACTGATTGACAAAATGATTCTTCTAAATTCAAAAAAACGTAAAACTAATCTTTGTATGGCTTGGATTGATTACAAGAAGGCTTTTGATTCCCTGCCACACAGTTGGATTCAAAAATCCTTAGAAATTTTTGGAATCAGTGAAAACATCAGAAATCTCTTAAAAGAAGCTATGAAATTTTGGAAAACAACCTTATTATCAAATGGACAAGAACTTGGCGAAGTGAAAATCAGACGGGGAATATTTCAAGGTGATGCATTATCACCCTTATTATTTACTATTGCACTCATTCCTCTAACATCAATTTTGAAGAAAACATCCTTCGGATATGAAGTCTCAAAACAAACTGGAAAAATTTCCCATTTATTCTACATGGATGATCTGAAATTGTATGGGAAATCTGAAAAGGAAATTACATCCCTCGTCAACACAGTTCAGATTTTTAATAAAGACATCAAAATGGAATTTGGACTAGACAAGTGTGCTACACTTAACATGAAACGAGGAAAACCTCAAAAATCTGATGGGATAATATCTGAAAATGGGAAATCATCAAGTCCCTTAACTTTGAAGATTCCTACAAATATCTTGGAGTATTGGAATCAAATGAAATACTAAATGCTCAAGTTAAAAAGAAAACAAGCTGTGAATACACAAAACGAGTACGCAAAGTTTTAAAATCAAAGCTAAATGGTGGTAATACTATCAAAGCCATTAACACCTGGGCAGTTCCTGTTATTAGATACACTGCAGGAATCATTGACTGGACACAAGCTGACTTGGATACTTTAGACAGGAGAACTCGAAAATTAATGACCATGCATCATGCACTACACTCTCGAAGTGATGTTGATCGTTTATATCTTCCAAGGAAGGAAGGAGGCAGAGGACTTCTTCAAGTTAAGCAAACTGTGGAAGAGGAAAAACGAGGATTAAATGATTACATAAAAAAAAGCAAGGAAAAACTGCTGATTGAAGCCTGTAAGGAAAACATCTTGAAAGTTATCGGGACTAAATTGGAATATAAAACAGAAACCATAAGACAACGATTTGAGAGTTGGAAAAACAAGCCTCTACATGGACAATATATAAAACAAATTGAAGAAAAAATTGACAATTCCAGAAACTGGCAATGGCTTCAAAATGGTTACATCAAGAAAGAAACAGAAGGGTTAATATTTGCTGCCCAAGAACAAGCTTTATTAACTAACGTGATGAAAACCAAAATACAACACGTGAGCAACGATAGTAAATGCAGATTATGCAAAGTGAAAGATGAAACTATTGACCATCTTATCAGTGGTTATAGTGAAATTGCTCAGACTGAGTACAAAAGACGCCATGATAGAGTAGCCACTACTATTCATTGGAATTCATGCAAAAAATATCAATTCCCAGTTTCCAAAAACTGGTGGGAACATTCTTTTGAAAAGGTGCTAGAAAATGATGAGGTCAAAATCCTCTGGGACTTCAGAATTCAAACCGACCGTCATTTGGAACACAATACTCCAGACATAACAATTGTAGAGAGGAAAGATGTTTTTCTAATAGATGTGGCAATACCTGGAGATGCACGAATTGTTGAGAAAGAATTGGAAAAGATCACAAAATACAGGGATCTGTTTGTGGAACAAACGTGCCACTGTAACACCTATAGTTATTGGTGCCCTCGGTGCTTTATCTAAGGAATTTGTAAAACATTTTAATAGCTTGGAACTTTATGAGATTTCAATAACAGATCTGCAAAAAACATCATTACTAGGAACTGCTTATATTTTGCGAAGATACTTGGACAATTCTTAGGTCTCTGGGCGAGACTTGAATTGCTCAATTAATCCAGTCAAAGATGTTGTCTTTGTACTGTGTCTTATGTTAATAATAATAATAATAATAATAATAATAATAGTTTTATTACTGTTGAAATGTCGGTATCGTGATAAAGCAGCAATTCGTTATATTAAGAAACTTTTACAACAGCTGAACAGTCAACAGCTGAATTACTGTATTTAAAGCGTGATCCCAACTAATACTGAAATAAACTGAGTCCCAAGGCTAGGAAAATTGTATTTATTGAAAATAAACCTGCCCATAAAACTCTGGTCTTACGAAGAACTAAAAGTTGGGACGCGAACTATGACTTCACCCTTTTTATTCGTTTCATTTCACGAACACAGTTTTTTAAAACAAACTCCTACATCTCTAAATCGTTCTTAGATCTTAGCACATCCTTTATTTGTTGCATTAAGGCTAAAAAAAAAAACCAAAAACGGTACATAAATCAATATTCAGTTTATCATCTGAGGAAATCATGGACGGCCGTTTCGTCCTTTTTTTTGGGACTCATCAGTCCGATCCACCCTCCTTGATGATAAACCCAGAAAAGCGTGAAAAAAAATGAAAATGACCTTCGCTTTCGAAAGCGAGTCCCTAACAAAGTAAACAACAATTCAAAATAGGTACTCAAGTGCATCAAAAAACTCAAGGTCGTGAATGTTTATTGATGTGCAGTCTTTGGTTTTTTTGATTCTTTACGATTTTTCTGCACATTCAGTTCGTTTCTTATCTTATTATTATTTTTAAATAAATAAGCCACACGACACTGGCGTGACGTCAGAAGTCCAATCTCGGTAATGTACTCAGAGAGCGCATTCCCCTCCTTCCACCCCCCACCCCCCGCAAGTCGAGAATGCCAGCGTTAATTCTGAAGGGCCTTCGAATACTTTATTGTTATAACTGGAGGAGTGATAATCAATAAAGCGGAGGAGGAGGGAGTCGCGTGAGTCAGTCGAGTAGCACCCGCCAATTTCATTATGCAAGAATAGATTTTTACTGGACTAAGTTGGAGCGAATCAGACCTTCCTAATTAACGAACAGACGCCAGGTAAGCGACGATCTCACTGTGATTTGCATAGGGGTAATGGAGTCAACTCAGCTAATAAATTGTCAATCAATTCGAAATAGTCGATGTTGCGTGTGTTGAAATTGCAATAATACTGTGCGCGCGCGTGTGGGTATAAATCACGAAACCATGCTCCCTCTTAAATTACGCCAGTTTTGTTTGTTCATTTTTCTTCTGTTTGAACATTCTTATCTTGTTCATCCAACCGAAATCGTTCAAAATTGCGAACCAGTGTCTTCGACCGGAAATTCTCATTGATCGCTGTTCAACCAATACCAGTGCTTCTTAAGCTAACACGCCAACCTTTTCTTTTTTTAGATCAGCTACAAATATCAACAAAAATAAGGGTTAATAAATGGATGAGACGGAGTGTTTACACATCGTAAAACAGCTGTTTCTCGCTCTTTGGCGCTCATCAGCTAGGAGCAGTCACCGGTAAACAGCGAGGTCTCGGTACTGAGGCTATTGTGAATAATCATCGGACTCGCAGTGGATTTTCTCTTCAATATTTTATTAGTGAGATTTTTAATTTTTTTTTTTTTTTTCTTTTGAGGCGCCATTGCGATTTTGATGAAATAAAGAGTTTCTGTTTTGTTATTTTAGTGACCCCTGCGGAGCTACTATGGGTTCCTGTGTCTTTGTGTAAAGGTCCTCAACAGCCCAAACCTGGACTTGTTCTCCCTTCAATGTTTTCTTGGGTCTATTTCTTTACAAAGGAAGTCAGAAGCATCCGAAATTAGCTTAGCTTCTCCATGGTCACCCAAACAAGTAAAACATGTTGATGAAAATGTTTCGAAGCCGAAATCAAAGTAATAATTGATAAAAACAACTTTTCAAACCTATGTTGTTGTTTTTTTTTAAAAAATAAATGGATAAATGTACTGTTCGTTTTGGTTTAGGAGAGCCTTCAGCGCTTTTGCGCATGCGTCAGGTCTCCTTCGATTTCTTCCAAATAGGGGCGAGGAAGATGGGATGTTTACATTTTATAGTTTTAGTTCACTAGTAGCTGGGTTCTATTTGCGCTTTTCGGAAAAGAATTATGGAAAGAATAAATACTATTGCAAAAATAACAGGTACTAAAAGAAAAACAGGTTTTAAGAAAGTGCCCATCTCAGCGTAATGTTCTATTTACATAAATACATAAGTAAATAAACAAACTAAAAATATTCAATATTCCCTGTCAAGAATATAACATGAAACAGAATATTTAATAATAACAATAGACTTTTATGCCATGGACTGAACTTTTATTCCATCAACAATGGATTAGACCAAATTATTTACAAGTGACATCCTGGAACAGCTGTTTCAAGCTCGTTGGCGTGAATATTTAATGTTTAAAATTTTTTTGATACATAAGGTCTTAAGAAAAAAAAAAATGTCTGCCTGTTTTTGTTTGTTTATTTTTTAATTTATTTATTTATTTATTTGCTGAATCCAGTTTTTTAAAATCTCAATTTTTTTAAAACGTTTCTTTGCAAAAAAAAAACCAAACAAACAAACCCTAGAAGCCTGCAAACTAAGAGCCGAAGTAGCAATACCCTTGATTGATTTGACAACAATCAGCCAATTGTCATTGTCAGAGAGCAGTCCTTGAAACCCTCGTCCTCGCCAATTGCTTCTCTGCTGGTTCATTCCTTCCCTGACAAACTCCAATGGCTGATGTGTTCCTCTCGACAGAGGCCATCTTGCTTCCCATAAGACACCCAAGGGTCATTGCAATTCGAGATATAATTCCAATTCTCTGTCAGTAATACAATTCTCAACTCCCTCACTCCTTTCCTACTAGATTTTTTTGATTCCACACTGGAACTGAGAGAGGCAGAAAACGTGCTTTGTATTAAATCTCGTTCCCAGATTCCGAGAATGTTCTAGTCCTTTCTCCCTGATTGACGAAGGGACCTTGACTCCGGGAGATGTTGTCCACAAATAAATCAATCCCATTGGCTCCATAACGAGTTCATTTTCGGTGGAAGTGATTTTCGCTTATTTGCTCCGAGACAATCACTTTGCAACGAGGGTTTTCCCCTTCCGTGCAACAGTTGCATCCACCAGAGCAGCGTCAATCAATGCGCTACATCGATTGCCCGTCTCCATGGCAACACAGCGCCATTGCCTCTCTATTCTTGCGAATAACATCACTATCTTTCATCTTTATTTTTTTGTCGTCAGAAATGAAAGGGTTGCCTTTCCATCGTCAACCGCTGTTCAAACCCTCATTTCTGTCCCCCTCCCTCTACCCACGCTTTCTCTATGTGACCCCTTCCACAAAACAGGGAGAATGAAATGCAACTGAGAATATTCATCCATAAACTACCAAAAGAAATTAATTAGGGCATCCATGTATTCAGAACGGAAAGAAAGAAACAAAAAAACAATAAAAACTTCATAGACACGAGCCTACCATCCGAAAAACATTTCATTTATGGATTTTTGTAAATTAAAACTACCTCTAAAATCACTATCCCTCCCCCATGATCAAACAGTGAGGTCCAAGTGTGATTCAAATAAATAAATATGTAGTAAATCAAAATAAGATTTAAAAAATGACGAAAAAGCCCTCTTGTGCAGTGATGTTGCTATTCAAGCATTGCCTTGACAAGGATTCGAACCTGGGCTATTTTTAATGTAACAATTTTAGTCTTTGTGTGCGGGCTGGACTTTTTATCAATCATTTTGGCACACGTTAAGAACTTTACACAGCGCAAGGTATTCACTAGTATACGATCACGGCTACTGTAATCCACTCTAAAAGTCTGTAATATGTCGAGAAAACTTCATCTTAAGTATTACGAGACCGGAACAGGAAGTGACCGGTGACAGAAGACTTATTTTTTTCCTCTGTAAGTCACTAGCGTTCGAATAAGGTACGACTCATCTATAAGCCTTCTTGAGAGAAAGTATTACATCAATTATATTACACTTATAAATTGCATTGTACGATGGGGAAATGGAAATGGAACAGGTTTACATGTATGATGATGTATTTGTAATCTAACATCAAAACCTATTTACGATAAGGATCATATCTTTCAAAATAACTTCTGAGTTTTACACTGCGTTAATTAAAACTACGGCCGAATCAAATTTATGCTATTTTCAAAAGGCCCTTGCACACGCCTAGTGCTACAACATGACATCAACAATTACAGCACAAACAAAGCCGCGCCGTAGCCGATACAATTCATTCGACGAAGGGCATGCTTTATATCACATCGTTTGACCTGTTTGCACGGGGATTTTCCGTTTCGTTTGATGGTACGCCAGGTAACACTGGGCTAGGAGCTAATAACGAGAGAAGCTGAACTGCATTAGGCGGGAGTGGTTATAAGGGAAGCTACAGTTCACTCATCTACGACCACAGGCATCCGATATTTGTTTCTCAGTCCTTGGTCAACAGCTGCTGGTTATGTAGATTAGGATCCACCGAAGTGCGCGCCATCAAAACAAACTCTTTTATGCCATTTAATAAAAATGAAATGCTTCATTAACGTATTCCAGAAATGCTTTGAATATTTAAAAGTTCGATCCGAATGCGTATTAAACTTTCTCGCTAACTGACTGCAGCGCCACTCAACGGACGGATTGCTCATTCTCTCTCTCTCTCTTTCGACCATAGGACGCATTTTTAACAGGCTTCGCTAAACAAATAAGCAGTATGCAGGAATTGGAATTATACAAGTAGATATATATTTAATATCTTTAAACTAATTATTTGACACGAAGATATCACAACTTTAATTTAGATACATTTATAGATTTGTTGATTACATAATGCAGATTTAATTACATGTATCTGCATTGAAATTCCTATTTGTAGTGTCAAATTGAAAATGCACATTTGCAATATCATCAATACAAGCACAATTTAAAACACGTGTAACTTTAAAACAGATATTTTATTCAATGCGCTTGAAGTTATAACCTTCCAGTTACCTTTGCAGGACAGAAGTAAGAAGAAAGAAATATAAGCTCTCAATTAATATCGGTTTCTGGTAAACGTTTCTCCACGAATTCCAATTCGATCGCTGGACGCCAGCCGCCTGCTGTCACCGCAAACTCAAATATTCAGAAAAACAAAAAGACAATAACCGAGCAACAAATACAATTTCGAATCCTCCAAAATAAATGTAAATAAATAAATGTAATCCCCCAAATAAATAAATAAACTATGAAGCAGTGAGGTATAATACTAGCATGCTTACTAGCATGAATAAAGCCATACGCCTGATTAAGCAAAAACACATTTATGCAAAATAACGTTAAAACTAGTTTCTCCACCGAGAGGTGGTATTCTCAACTGTTTCTCGGTGGAGAAACTAGTTGTAACGTTATATTGTGTAAATGTGTTTTTGCTTAATCAGGTGTATGGCTTCATTCATGCTAGTAAGATATTTCAGTACACGTAAAAAATTTACTTTTTTCAGTGAAGTATAATGTTAAAAGATATTGAAATTTACAACTATATAACTTAAAAGTCTTAACTTATACACACCGTGTAGTCGGCCCTAAGGTTGTGAGAAAATCTGAAGTTCTTATAGATGAAATGTTATTAAAAAACAAAAACATCCTGTCAATGCTGCAGAATTGTTTAGAGTTCAAATTAAAATTTATAAATTGGTACAATGATGTTAGTGCGATAAGAAATTCTCTTTCAAAATAATAATAATAATAATAAATACCCAGTTAAATAAACAAGGCAGACACTGAAGCCTGTCTTGATGTGCGTTGCTGGGGTTTTCTGCGTTACCTGGTTCCATGAATAGCCACCAATTAAAAAGATCCGCTGCTGTTGTATCCGAGCGATACACAGGGAGAGAAATTGTACAAAGGGTAGGGGTAGGCTTTGCAAATGATAATACAATACCCCCCGAGCTGAACAATGAGCGTCACTGCAGGAATTCTGTTTCGCGCGCGCGGGGAGGCGGTGCTGCGTTGCATCAGCCCGTTTGTTGGGTTACTCTTCCGGCTAACAAGCGTTCATTGTCCGGCAACGAAAAAAAAGAAAAGGTTCATAACGAAATTGGTTCTGAATCATACAGTTCCACAGGAGGGTTTTAGTTTTCATACTGTACAAAACCATTATTCATTAACCATCAACCGACGATTATGAAAACCACAAGCAGATGTTTCAAACTACTTAGTTTTCTTAGATACCATTATTAATAATAGCACTGACGCAACAAGAAACTTATGAAAATTAAAGCAAGCATATCAATTTCAGAATACCTGCCCTCACCAAAAATAAATAAGGTAGAGACAAGACAAGGGTGACAGATTACTCAGCCATTGTGAAATGGAATGGAACTAACTATTACCAATAATCGATTACAGGCCTCCGGCACTAACGAAGGTGGCTTAATTACGAATCAACAAATTCCGCAATAAAAAGATTCGATAATCCGCACCGTTTTATTGTTTTGGGAAACGCCAACAGCCGTAAAAAACTCACCAGAAATATTGGATCGCAGAAGTTGTCGTCAACTTAGGCTGAGTTAGCAATAACGCTCTGACTGAAAATGACTATCGTAAAAGTAGAAAAGGTTGAAGAAGAATAAAAGAAAGGACAATGCGGGCATTTCAAAATAAATTTTACTTTTCGATAAGTTTGCAGGAAATTGTACAGGCTGTGCGAAATACCGTTGGCTCTGATAGTCCAGTGGTTTAGGCGCTACACTGCGGACTGCAGAAGCCCGGGATCAGTTTCCAGCGGTCGTCGGGGATTTTTCCGCGTTTATTTCTCCTGCAGACAGACCCAAAGGTTTTCTTTCTTTTAAATCAACGTAATAACGAATTTTATCTTTTTACGGTTGCGATCACATCAATAAAAAAGCCGCCTTAGCCCATTATTAACAAAGAGCCCCTAAAAATATGCTAACACTAATAGCGGCTTTTGAAGCAATTTTGATGCAAGGCTTTCAAGAAATTACATAAAATAAATGTCCTTTTTCAATTAAAGAAACATCGATCCGCTATAACGAACATCACAATTCGTCCAAAATGTTATTAAAGTCGCTAATAGATGGAGCTGCAAAAAAAACAAAAGCCAAACGTAAAGTGAACATAGTTGTAAGATTTCAATAAATAAACTTTTAAAAAACAAGATATCGTTTTTATTTTACTTTTTGCTTTTTATTGTTTTGTTTTATTTTAATTAACGTATACGATAAACCCTAAACACATACAAACATTATAATAAAATATATTGTACAGACCATTCCAAGTTTAGTACATGGTTTTAACTTTTCAAATAGGGCTGCTAACGTTTACGATAGTATTGGAATTCAAAATACACACAAAGAACTAACGATAACGTCTTGAAACGGAACTCATTCGTAAACCAAGAGTTGCCAGTAATCCGAAATAATTTAAGCAATGGAATAAAAAAATAATAATTGATAATATAATCTTTTAATCTTCTCGAGAAGCCCATTACAGATTAACAACTCAGGGCAACTATATCCGAATGTAATGTGAAATGTTGGTGGATTATAATATTAGTTATTCATAATTAAAGTATAAAGTGGCTTATACGTCCGATTAATTCGTAGCAGTTATCTACTAAGCGGTAATAATTGCCAAAGTTTTTAGTGCCTCTATCAAACTGTTAAATTACTGACATTTTGTTCTTCCGAAATTTGTTTTGTTTTTTTCACTTTGACTTTCAAATATAAACAATTTTTATCGTAAGTTCAAGGCCTTGTAAATAACAATAATTGAAAATGAAAAACATCAATGTTTATCAAGTGCTAATGCAAACAAGTTACCGCAGCTGTAGAAACTGATAATCCCAAGTATATGTTCAGGCTCATCTCGTTGCAGTTCGCCTTGAACCTTTTTTCTTATACTTAAATATATATTAAATATATATTATGTACTAAAGTCTTACCACGACTTTTTTACGTAAGCTTCCTTGTTTCGTCTTGAAAATTTCCCATCTGATGAAATATAGTCTTACAAAGAAAGATCATCCTTATACAAAGTCGTACTTGCCCTCGCCAGAGCGTCCTCTGGAGACTTACTAACGAGACTTACTATATACTTACATGTATATACATAATAAAATGTTCACGTGATCCCATATTCATGTTTCATTTTCGGCCGCTTTCAGTGGAACGGGAAGTGATCATACACCGAAACTTTTATTTTTCGCCAGCTCTACAGATCGTAAGGATTCGAAAAGAGTATCATTCATGTCTACACTACTTGTAGTTTGGGCTGTAGAGGTGGTGATATTGTTCATTTTCGGCCCCTTCGTCTGGGAAGTGACCGCAGACCGGAAGTCGTACTTTTCGCCCACCTCAAGCCACAAGTTCAACAATAATATATCATTCATGTCTGTCCAACTTATAGTTTGAGTTGTTGAGATGGTGAAGGACCTTCAGAGCTCTCTAAATTTATATTCGGGATCGCTACAAACCTACTTCCCGCCATTAAAAAACCCCATTTATCTTGTAATTAAAAAGAGAGATAAACAAATCATTTTGTCATTAATCTTAAGTTTGCATTTAGATTTAGCCAAACAGAAGAGGATGGAGAGTCATTGACGTATTAGTCCCCCATCCGTCAGCAAACAAAACTACAAAGTGTGCAAAATCAGTTTGCATCGTAAACTGTGCCTTTCGAAACAGTCGACGCTGCTGTGATGACTATCTAAAAATAAACTCACAAGTAACGGCTTATGTCTATAAATGAGGTTATGAGCTATCAAAGCCCCCGGGGGCCTTCAAGTGACGTCAATGGAAAGCCATTAATGTATACGTGCTTACTCAGTGGCCAGCTCAATATAATCTCTGGATGCACTATCTACTCTTCACATGACCTTACATCCGTGTATCCATTTCAACGCTTTTAAAAACGGTTGCGAGACGAAAAGTAAATCACATGGCCAGGAAGAAAGATTAAAAAAAAGTCGCCTTCGTATTAAAAGCCTTTGATGTGTCTTCGAATAAATCCTCTGTGACTTAATCGCAATTCATCACAACTATAATGGACTTTATAGTAAAAACACAATGGAAAAATTAAAGCAGAAACCTAATTTTAAACAATACCACGGAAAGACGTACTATTTAACTTCGGTTTTGATAGAGATTATTATAACTAAATATTAAGAGCCAACAAAGGAGCTGCGATAAATCAAGTACGATTGGGCATCGGTAAAATCAGAGGCAATTTATACAATCCATTTATACAATCTGTAGGTGATGCGACTACCATTTTCTATATAAGTAAATAAATAAATGATGTAATGTAACTACAACTATCATTTGTAAATTAGACAATATTTTTTTAAAATAAAAATTGGTTATTTTTCTGTTGCAATGTTTGACCATTTTTCTGTATTAAACAATGGAATCCCTATTCAAAGGAATACAGATACTTATTACAAATAATATGTATTTGAACGAAATCTGTCGTAAATACCCAGACTAATTTCATGATATTTACGCTCCTCCGTGATCGTAATAAAAGTGGTGGAAGTACATTCTAAAAATCTCTCTAGTCTTTGTAAAATCACTACAGGTCATGCAGGCTCTTGGATGAGCGATTCTTGACTAGTTAATGTCACAGCCCTCCTACCTTTAACTTCCGAGAAAGAAAGCAGGCACCCATTTGATAGAGGGCAGGTTGAACCCTAAGTTCTGTACGGAAATCCCGACCACTGGCCAAGAATTGAGCCCGGCTGCCCCAGTCCGCAATGTAATGGCTAAACTACTGGGCTACCGGATCCACTATCTTATGTTTGTACAATTCACGGTTTTTGCTTGTACAATTCTATTATTACAACACACGTGGAGACGCTTGGGACGCTGAACGATTCTCAACCATCGGAATGGCGCTTTCCCATCCTTTAACCGCGGACAGAAACCCAGTCCCCATTTTACAGATGGCTGGGAGAGCCCTAGGATCCCTGAGGATAAATACCAGGGAAACATCCCAAACTTTACGGGATGTGAACCAGTAATTATACACTTCGAATTTTCTTAGCACCATCTCGAATGATAAAAATAAAAATAAAAAATCAAAAAAATAGTAAGTTAGCCACAGAAATTAGCGAACACTTGTTCACAACAACGAATTCGATATTCGATTCAGCCAATCATTACCCTCAAGACAGAACAACTCAGTAAGTCAACAGGTTTAGGATTCAATAATGAAGCCTGTACACCTGAATACTCACATGGTTTAATCTAAAATGATTTAAAATTACAATAAACGACTTTGGATTTCAGTTACATTTTAACCGTAACTAATCTCAAGTAAAGATACATAAAAATGGTCGGTTTTATAAAATGATAAACCAACAAAAATTGCAGATAGTCCCTGCGGCATCATTTTAGATTAAACCATTGTGAGTATTCAGGTGTACAGGCTTCATTATTGAATCCAAAACTATGAACAGTACACGTAAATTTATTGCAATTTCAACAGGTTTACTCTGCACAGATTAATCTCTAAGTGCTAGGATCATCTAGTCTTTATCTAGCATCTAGATATTCTGAAACTTAGAGCTGTCTTGGACGTGGAGAAGTGGCAGAAACTTCAATTCTTGTGGGACATTTCACAAAATGACAGAATTAAATAAATTTCACTTACTCGGCTTGCAGGGAATTTGTTACTTCACTCTGTTATTTTGATATGTCAGTATTTCGGTTTCCGGTACATTGCTCACGGCTTCTCCTCCCATTTGCGAAGGAAAGTATGCCATCAGCATTTCTCGGGAAGAAATATGAAAGGGTATTCATCAGCGAACACAGAGAAAACTGAACGGTAACGCATTCCAATTACGCGTGATGTACTCAGCTTAGAAGCACAGGTAAGCTGATTTTTTGGCCGTGACATTAATCTTTCCGACATCTCATATTAAAAAAACGATAAATGATATTAGAGGAAGAACGAGAGTGAGAAAAAACAAAAATAAAAGAGTATCAAAATGACAGATGATTCCTTCGTATTTAAAGCAATGTAAAGCTGCCATTAAATTAGAAAAAGTCATCAAAATTACTGATTTACGAAAAACAAATTATTGGAATTCGCATAATGTTTAAGAACTTGATGCTCCCGCGACCAGGACTTGACTTGAACTCTGCAGCGAAGGGGATTTGGGAGAAGACGACGACGACAAAAGTTCTTCAAATTTGTCATACTTATTTAAGGACAACTGATGATTTAACTTTTATATTAATTTTTTTGTTTTTTTTCCTGTTTGAGGCTTTCTCGAAAAATTACCACGAAAAGAAAAGTTCCTACAGTAATTAAGAGTTGAAACAACGCTGTTTTTAACAATGGACACTTATTCTTTTAGTATCCATTAATTTGGGTGAGCTTTGCTGTGTTCTAAGTTAGTCGGATTTAAAGTAATAAGGGATTTAATATTTTTTTTTTTTTTTTATGAAAACGGGAAAAATAGAGAAATGCACAAATTCGTTTGCTTTCACGCTTTGAGCCATCATCGATGGGAATCTGA
>JAFIDM010000002.1:55567124-55577302 GCA_023159025.1 Thereuonema tuberculata
ACCCTCATTTCGAAGATAGTTCTCAATGACCCTCCATTTCAGCAGTCCTTTTCAGCCGTCCGGTGTTCATGAACAGTCTTGCGAAAGAATGCCACTGAAACTATAAATTTCTTAAAAATTAGCCTAAATAAAAGAACACTGTTTTCTTGTGAATACGATATTAAGTCTGTGCTTGCAAATCGTTTGATTGTCTTAATTTCAGAGTTCTTCGTAATCTTCTACACATCTTAAAATTTACAAATACAGCATGTTCTGTGGTTTTTCTTTTCATTTCAGTAACTGCTTAAATTAACCACATAGAAGTATTACTAAGAATAAGAATAGCTGATATCTCGTTATTGGAATCCTCCAATTTCCTCCATGCGCCACATCACATCGGCTTTTGACCTTTATTTACGACAGCAATGCAGACACTGCAAGGGAATTAGCATTTATTCGTATTGATTAGGAAGATCGCAACCACCATTTAGCGAATTAAAATTCAAATATAAACACACACACACAATGGATTCCAACTGAACTGAGGCAGCTTAGAAAGGTAGCCATTTTGAAATCAGCTCCACCTAGCGTCGTTTGAAGAGATAACATTTATTTACTAAAACGCTTCATAACTTGGACTGTCGGCTTCGCAGAATTTAAGGAAGTGAATTATTAGAGGTTCATGGAGGCCAACAAGAGGCAAGCGAACAACCAAATGGCGTTAAAACCAATCAATCCAATTTTGTAAGGAAAGTTTTTCAAGTAAACATCAACAAAATGAAAAATTTCCAAATTCAAGCATTTAATTTTAGATAAAGATTTTCTCTCCAGAATTGGCCCCTGCACAAGTAATCAATAACTAGAGGTTAATGAAAGTTTGATTTCCAACTACTGCAGTTGAGTTTTTTATAGAAATGAATCTGATCTGCGGAGAACATAATGATGGTTTTTCGTTTTAGCTGGATTTGAACCAAAAGAAATCAACCAAAGGAAATGTGTGTGCATCAGCAATGGAACATACACTAACAAATATCTAAATAACACAGTTTCCTAGGTTCGCCCCACAATACAACTGGAAAATAAAAGTCCGCTTTAACAATGTGGATTCTTAATTAGGAGTCCCATTGGGAAGCAATCTAAAACAATGATGACTACAGCGTCGCTAGATCGAGTTAAAATCAAGGGCTGGTCCAAGAAAATGCCGATAAAATTAAACTACAGCCAACTGGAGTAGTTCTTTAGTTGCGAAACTTTGCTACGTCACCCTAGGTTCCACAACTCCAGCCTCATTATCCCGTCATTTTGTAATCGACTGCACTGAAAGATATGTCTCATGTCTTTCCCACTTGTAGCGTAGGCTTACAAGTGGTGAGAGACGGAAAGAACGAGTTCCCCCACCCCATTTATATTTTTAGCGACTCCATAATGAAAATATATAAAATCAGAGAATGAAGACAAAAACGAAAACCCTTTTTTATTCTGTTTTTACGTTCGTAGAACCAGTAGCGTACCAAGGGGGGGGGGGTCTGCCCCGGGCTCCCGCTTGGGAGGGGCCCCATCAACCAGCCTAGACCAGCCTTTTTTTTTGGTTGTAAAGCAAGCGTAGGGGGCCCCCACCAGCCTCATTTCCTTTTTTTTGGTTGGAAAAGCAAGATTTTCTTTTTTTGGGTTGTTGAATAATGGAACTCCCGACCCGGGCCCCCAAAGGCGTTGGTACGCCACTGCGTAGAACAAGTGAAAATACAAAGAAAAGAAGGCTGTCGTATTACAAGGAGAAATTGTGTTTCGGTTGTGAGTGGAACGAAGTTTAGCAAGATTTCGGAAGTGCTGAGCTATTTACCAGGAATGTCAGTGTTACCATCATATTTCGGCAAACGCTTTTCTTCTGCCTCGCTTCTGTCTCCGAAGATCAAGCAACGTCTTTCGGGAAACTCCCCCTGGAAATCACTGTGTGCTAATAAAAATACTTTATAGAGGGTTTATTGGCTTTTATAAGCTAAGGAATAGAAAAAAAAAGTCCATTTCCGACAATAAGATAATGCTCACGAAATCTCGATATCCGAGTTATTGCTGCTACCGCTTCTTGCTCAGAGCGGTCGACTGATCCTTCAGAGCAGCGAGGAAACTTAAAACTACAGGAACTGCATTCAGATGAGACCGTGCAGATGTTTTGAGAGCTGGTGGGGAAATGAGGAGCTGAAGACGACTTCACACACAGCTCTTGCAGCCACTTTGTCCTGACGGCAAACAAGTCCCCCCACAATGAAAAAGGGATTAAATCTGGAAGGGGCTGGGAGGTGGAGAAGAGGAGCGGGGCGGGGGAGGATGAGTCGACGCCGGCCTTTCAGGATCTTCTTTCGCCGTCTGCCCCCCCCCCCCCCCCATTCGGGGAAAAGGTTCGCCCTCTCATTAACGAAAATCGATAGAATATTTTTTCCTCATTATCATTCGAGGGAGAGAGAGAGAAAAGAGCACAATTTAATGGGCAAGAGAGAAGTTTTACACGCGATCACCTGGAGGAAGGGCGACGGTGTGGTATGAGGGGCGCGAGGAAGTCATTCGAACGGCGATTACAAATCGTTACTATTATTAAGCAGGGAAAGGATGAGATTACGACACCTTCGTTCGGTAATGGGCCAAGCGTCAGGTCAGGGCGCCATCTTATTCCTTTGGCATTTAATTTTCTAGATGCTTCGGTCAGAAAGAGTGGAAAGATGGAAAGGGAAAAACAAAATACACAAACTGAGATTACTAAACCTAATCTACTTAATTCAAATTAAAAGAAATCAACGAAAAACGTGTTGTAGGTTTGCGCTGTGCGTCCATTTCAGAGGGCACTCGTCAGCTGTACTTAGGCAATGTTCAACCGTTCTGATGTGGTATATTACTTATAAAACCATGATAAGATAATATTCCCTAGTTTTTTTTTTTTTTTTTTTCACTTAAAACAAATTTGTAAACTTTTTTTTTAGTTTTTTTAAGAAAAATAAATACTGTACCAAAATACTTGTCAATCTTTTTCATTACGAATCCATTATAAATCTATTTAATTACAGACTAAACGTTTGTAAATCTTAACAAATCGTAATTAAGCTGAAATGTAAGAATTCTTTCAAGGATTTCTGGTAACTTTGCTTCTTAGTCTCTTCTGTAAAATACAAGGCTTTGTATAATTACTATACTCATTATATGTACTGAGAACATGTACCGGTTTATATTATTCTATATACAGTTGATTTTTGTCCGTTCTTTGTTTGATAATGTTCTCTAATTATTAAGATAAGTTGCTCTCTGCTTTATCTAACATTAAAGCTTTATTAATTAAGCCTAAGAACCTGCGCTGCCTGATATCCGATGGGGTTCGGAATTTGACTAATTGCAGACTTACGAAGAAATTCCTCATAGTTGGACCTGTCATCCGATCTTTGCATTTGATTGCCAGATTACTAGTTTTATTCTGAATTAAAAATCAAGGGGATTGGGGGGGAAACAAAAAATCACAATCCACTTATTACTTGACTATCAAATGACAGTATTTGATATGATATCATATTGATTTCCTTCTGATAGGACGTTAAATTTCTATATCAAATACTTACCAACAACAAATTCTAACTGAGATTTCTAGAGCTTTCTAATAGACCTGAAGAATAACAGATTCTGAAGATAAACATTTATATTTTTGCCTTCCATTTTTCACAGTGAAGTTTAAACAAAAAAACTCGCCTGGCGAGATATTTCAACGCCTTCTCAAGTCCTCAAAATAGCATCGTAGGTACAATGAACAACACTTTTCAACTAATCTCCAACTACTCTTTGCTCTATAACAATAACATTTTTTTTTTTAATTTCTACTTATTTAGCAAGTTTGTACATCAGATCTTTAAAGTATTCTCTCTTTCCTCCATATCTTCTGCACTTCCATCTTTACTTTGCAGCATTTTATGATAGATATCGAATCAAAAGGAAAAAAAAATTCCGTCAGACGTTCGATTGGAAGAGCATTTATAAACATTATGTAATTTAGATACATTGAAATCCGAGTGATTACATCAACAATGAAGGAGGACTGACACCTGGATGTTAATCTTGAAAAATAAAATTTCTTCTTTTTCCGTTCTGATTTTTATTTTTTTACAGTAACAAAAAAAATAAATGAGAGAACGAAAGTATATATATATATATATATATATATATATATATATATATATTTCAAACTTCAAACGGAAAGAAATCAATAATTAATTTCTTGGAGTGGCAGCCTTCCTCTCCATTCCTGATTCTCAGCGGGGTAATTTTTTAATGCCTTCATTTTCCTTCGCTCTTCTAAGAGACATTTTTCAAAAGGACCTATCAAAGATTTAACTATTCCTTGGCGGAATCAGCTACGAGCCCTCATCTACTCAATTGATAATTTAAATTCCAGGAGTTAACAGTAAAAAGCGGGAAACAGCTACGATAATTCCCGTGCATTCTGTCTGGCTGTCTCCAAATCCTAGCGAGATTTTTAAAACCGCTCGTCATTCGCAAAGTGCTGTTACTAATGGTTATTCGCAGAAATTTTATATACGGTATCTGTAGTTTTAATCATTTTCAGATTGTTTTGGGGTTTATTGATTTGATCGTAACTTCCAAAGATCATTTCAACTGCATTAGCAAAATGCACAGCTTATATTAGAGACAGGAGAGCTTATCTGATGTATTTATTACTGAAATTTAAGAGGGCCTTAGGTAGTGAAAATTAACTCATCAGAAAAAAAAAAAAGTTTTAAATTTGATTTAATTATTCGCGTTCATTTCAGTTTAAGCGAAGCAGAGTAACATCTCTCTTGATATTATTCAGGAAAGTTCGCGAAATGTTATACAGAAAAACACCTTCAGTTATATATATATATTCCAGAATTCCTTGTCAGAAAACTTAAAACAGAAACAAAACTTATCATTACGAAGCTATTGGTTAAGCCAGACATAAAATGTCTGACTCAGAATCAAACGGAATTGTACTGAAGAGAGATTTCAAATTTTCGATTTAGAAAATTATTAATGACCTTCAATTAAAAACAAGTTGATAAATGCTGGATAAATGTCCTTAAAACAACCCGTCGTGAGTAGTGGAACTTCGAAACTGCCCTAAATCACTCAACATGACCTGACTTCATCTGAGCACTTGACTCTTGCAATTCCATCGAACCTAATCCATCTCGCCCAGCAATCACAGAAACAGCTCGACCTACAATGGCAGCTCTTTCTAACGACTTGTTGCCTTGGTGGCCAGTTTTGAAACTAAGTCATTGCTTCTGATGCAGCGAGATGATTAGAACGACAACTTTTGTGCGTGACCAATGTAGATGTAGTTCAAACGTAAAAAAAAAAAAAAGTTTATATATATTTTAGAAGAAGGAACGATCACGCAATTCTGACTAAGAATAATTGCCTGCACAGCACACATCACACAAATCCCGAAGGAAAAATCGATAGAACATTATGCATTTCCTCCATTGATTCAAAGAAAGGAAAAATGCACTTCAAAGATCTGACATATGGATTATGATGAATACATGAATTCGATACCAGGAAGTTAAAGAGAATGAAATCTAAAGACCTTATTACAAAGTGAATCTCCATTAAAACAACTTACGTAAGAGGAAGAAAAAGTTAAAATGGCTTTTAAGCTAAAGTCAATACACATAGACAAGAAAACTTTTTGCTCCCTAATGGAAACGCTTGTGATAAGACCTTACACTGTTATGCAACCCATTACTTTCCAGAGCTCTCAGTCTATATCGTGCGATCTGTTTGTAAATCA
Source organism: Thereuonema tuberculata (assembly GCA_023159025.1). Classification (NCBI taxonomy): domain Eukaryota; kingdom Metazoa; phylum Arthropoda; class Chilopoda; order Scutigeromorpha; family Scutigeridae; genus Thereuonema; species Thereuonema tuberculata. Next base: position 55,572,910 of record JAFIDM010000002.1, read on the forward strand.
ATCCAGAAGCTTCTTTGCGTCTCTAAAAGACAAACAAACCTGACAACTGTCTCCCAATCTGATGGAGGAAAATACAGGCTAATGCTTATCACTGCCAACGCCCCTCCCCGCCCTACCAATGTTCGATATATTTGGCATCGTTTTCATTGGATTTCCGGTAATGACTTAAATGCTAGCAACGCAACCATCTCATTTTAATAGAAAACTTTAAAAGTATTTAAATTATATAAACATCGCAATTCACTCCTGATATATCTTTTATTCATAATATTTCGTCGTCTCTGAACGAGCATGACTTCATCAGATGAAAAGAAAGGGATATCTTATCCCTCTTCTTAAAATTCATATACATAAAAAGAAGAATTTCATCTAATTTTAGTTGTCAGCTATAGCTTGATGCGTAAGGTCTCGGACTCACATACTGAAGGTTGTCGGTTCGAATCCGTATATGTACTATTTTTTTTTCTCAATCTTTTTCAATGTCCATGTTTTTTTTTTTACTTTTCCTTACGCTAACTTTTTATATTATTATTTTTACATTCTTTTTTTATTATTATTACGGGTCGCTCTTAAATTTATGCTTTAGCACAAAATTATATTCACCTGTTAAACAGTATTTTCATTCAGTGGCATATCATCTATCTTGAGATATCAGTGTATTCCATAAAGATAATCTCCCTTTAGGAAGTTATTTGTAAAAATCACTGCATATCCAGCTTTTTACCCTGACTCTAGAATCCCTGCCAAAATATTTCAACCTGAAGTAAAAAAAAAAAAAATTATGCTATCTCCAAAACTTAAAACAAAAACGTTAAAATGTTATTTTTAATGTGTATTTTTTTATTTTTATGTTAAATTTTAAAAGTACCACCTATTTTTTTACTTCAACTTCTATTCACCTCTGTTTTGAGACCTTGCTCTTTACTGGTGAGTGTTCCCAGCTGATGAATGCTAATGAGCGTGAAATAGCTATCTGGGATGTCGCTTAGTGAACACGTGATCTCAACCTTTTAATAATTCAACCGGATTTTTATTTTATGTTTAGCAAAAAAAAAACAGAAAAAAAAACAACAACTCATTCGAATGTAATACTAAACTTTTTTTTAGCCAGCAATAAACATTCTTAAAAATCTTATTTTAATAATTTGGGAAAAAAAAAATATAAAAAGACCGATAACTTTAATAACAGATCACGCAGTTCTTGTTCTGCCATTCCAGTGCGTCTTCTGTCTCCTAACCGCCGCGCGCCTTTGGAGTTACATTGATCTTTATTTCCATTTTAGATTTAAAGCTGTCCAAAGTAAGAGAAGAAAAAAAGAAAAAAAAAAAAAAACTTTTAAAAATTTAGTTTTAAATTTTTATTTTTACTGTTCAATTGTAGAAGCCGACAACTTAACATTAGAAATAAGACTAAAATGTGTGTTGCAGATTTTACATTGCTATTCCTATTCATTCCTATCAATACAATAATCAGTTGGTTTTACAAGATCACGTCAATTCCTTCCACAACACGTTACTGCGCACGTGTTTCTCTTTAGCTACAATTTAACTCAGAATTAACTTCATTAAGCACTTACTTCCTCTTAACTGATGAGATGAGATTCAATCTTAATAATTCATCTAAGCAAACATTGTCTTTCTAAAATTAAATTCCTCCCTTCCAGGCATTCCCAGGTACTTTCTAAACGATCTGCAAAGGTTAATTTAACAGTAAACAAATCCAGGTGCTTCTCTTCATTTTCGTTAACATATTTCGAAAACACACATTTAATGAGATACATGAATCTTGATATTTTTTTTATTTATTTCGCATAAATTTTTTAAATTTTCTTGCAGCACAAAAAATGCCTTAGTTTTACTTGAGAAACCCAAGAAACCCTAGTTCAAAAAAAATACAGTATACTCTCGATATCTTGAACTTCAATATCTCGAAAACCTTGTTATGTCGAAAAAAATTTTTTTTTTATTATTTTTTTCATCTATTGTTAATTTTAATTCTTTTGTCGAAGAGTTTTCACTCAAACCTTGTTATGTCGAGTATTTTTCCAAGTACAAATGAATTTTTCCGGAAAAATTTTTTTTCAGTTGTGTCGAAGCAAATAGAGGTATTTTTACAGAAATTCTAGCAATATAAGTTCATTGTACAGTTGATTCGCGATAATCCGACAGTTACGGGACCGAGGGGATGTCGGATTACCATAGGTTGATTTTTTTTTAAAACTGAATTTTTACTTCTAAGCCAAGAAAATTTCAGTTTTTATATATATATATATATATATATATATATATATATACAGTACTGTACGTACTACAGGACGTATATTGTTACAATACATATTGAGTACATATTTTACGGCCTTTAAGGATATTAAAAAAACCTCAATTAGGCATTATACAAATGAATACGTATGCATGTAATACTAATTTATTACTGTATTTAGGTCTTAAAAAAATTAAACTACAATATATAGTGTAAAACATAATTTTATGTCTTAACATAAAAAATAAAAATATGTACATGTATATTTACGGCTTGAAAAAATCTGTAATCGTTTTTTGTTTCTTCTTACGTAAAGAGTCTATCATGGCTTTTTCTTGAATATCTTTTAACATTAAACTGTTCTCGTAGTCGAGTTCCCTCTCCTCACACCAACATATCAAAGTGTTTGCAACCGACATAACTTCATCGCAAGTGATTGTGCATTTCACCTCCGTGACCGCCTCAATCGGGTCGGTTTTCAAACCAACCTGCGTCGGACTATCGAGCGTGTCGGACTGTCAAATGTCGGATTATCGCGAGTCAACTGTATTTTACTAATTCTTTTCAATTTATTGTAATTATTTTTGACGACTTTTAAAAAATGAAATTATCATTAAATATTTATACTTATTCTCATCTATCATGACTAATTTTTAGAATATTATTCCGTATTTCGTGTTTTTACGTGAATTTTTATGTTTTGGTTGTGATCTTCTTATCTCGAAAACTCGCTATCTCGAATTTTTTTTTAGCGTCCCTTCGAATTCGAGTTATCGAGAGTTTACTGTATACACTTCTAAATTTCCACTTTCAATTTTTGTAAATGAGGTACCACTGCCCTGATCATTTGCCTACAATATTAAATGGCGTTTCTGAACTTGCATAGTGAGATCTTGAAGTGTCAGGAACAACTACTGTCTTTATTCTTATCAATTTTTCTACATGTAATGTCAAGTTCTGTTTTAAGCATTTAATGCTCTGTTAGCTAAAATTACCATTCAGGTTCATCAATAAGCTCCCGAGAGAACTTAAAACCTACTTTCTGTGAAATCATATCTTGTATTATTACGAGGCGCGTTCAAAAAGTAAGGGCCGTTTGCTTATATATAAATATTGGCGCTTCGAAGCACAGTTTTACTACTGCAGCGCCATCTACTGACTCATTGTGAAGCTACAGCGTCATTTGTTTTGATTCTGAAGTCGTATTGTTGTCCGTGAATGCAAAGAACAATGGCCACGAAAATCGTTTATCCCGCCAAATGTGAAGTGCGTTCTGTGATTCGTTTCTTATGTGCAAAAGGATCGTCGGCTGCTGAAATTCATCAGGAGTTATGCCTGGTTTACGGACCTACAGTTATAAGTGAAGGAAAGGTTAGACAATGGTGCCGCGATTTTAAAAATGGCCGAACAAATGTCCATGACGAAGAGCGGAGTGGCAGGCCCAGTATCCAGGCCGATGAAATCGTTTCACAAGTGGACCTAACACTGCGATCTGATCGTCGATTGACGATTAGTGGCCTGGCTGACAAATTTCCTCAACTTGGACGCACTACTGTTTACAATATTATCACAGAAAACCTCGCATACCGCAAATTGTGTGCAAGGTGGGTGCCAAAAATGCTCACCGACCACCACAAAGAGCAAAGAATGTCTAGTGGACGAAAGTTTTTGGCCCGTTATCAACAAGATGGAGATGATTTATTTTCTCACATTGTTACTGGGGACGAGACGTGGGTATCCTATGCCAACCCAGAAACAAAACTGCAATCGATGCAGTGGCGACACTCATCTTCACCAAAACCGAAAAAGTTTAAGCAAACTCAGTACACAAGTCGGAAATTCATGGCTACAGTTTTTTGGGACAAAGACGGTGTTCTTTTGGTTGATTTCATGGAACGTGGGACAACAATTACAGCTGACGTGTACTGCGAAACGCTCAAAAAATTGAGACGTGCAATCCAAAACAAACGCCGCGAGAAACTGTCATCTGGCATAATCCTCCTCCACGATAACGCGCGTCCTCACACTGCTGCCAAAACCAATGAAAGAATTCAAGATTTTCGTTGGGAACTTTTTGACCACCCAACGTACAGTCCCGACCTTGCACCTAGCGACTACTTCCTCTTCTTGCAT
>JAFIDM010000002.1:55582302-55609488 GCA_023159025.1 Thereuonema tuberculata
GATGGTACATCAATCAAAAGTGGCTTTTATTAAACGACACAAAATTGCTTTGCCTCAATATCAGCGATCAGTGCTTCGGCCTGTGCCAACTGAGCCGACGCACCCCGTATTGTGTCGCTTGCAGTGCCGGTCAAGAAGTCATCGGCAGGCGGCCAGCGCGTCTTAATTGGGCGCATTGTGCGACCGGGGCCCATGTAATTGACAGGCGCTGCGGCCGAGGTAATTACTTCGCAAAAGGGAGGCCCTCCCGAGAGCGCTACTGCATTGTAGACTGCTGAGCACTCATTAAGACTCAAGTGGGATTGCCGTCATCATCATCAGCGTTACCTCTCCAGGTGAGGAACTCGGTCCACCTTCAATACAAACCAATCTGCCAGTTGTAGCCAATAGCCTCCATTACGACAAAAACCACGTGCGTAAATAAACCCATAGGGCAATGGTGGGAATTATTTTAGCCTTAGGAACAACAGTCCGATGTCAGAATTGAGAAAGAATTTGAATAACCCGTTATTTGGTAAATGTTGTTACAAATATCAAGTAATATCGGAATTAAGGGTAACTCTGACTGATGAGAACTAATAAGATGGAAACAGCCATTATCAAGTTCCATTGAAATATATAAAAAAAAAAAAAAAAGATTCACATTTGCAGAAGTACACATTTTCAGTTAATAAAACGGTACATTACATACATTTAATTACATCTCCTTTGTATCTACAATATTGCCCAATAAAAACTGAGAAAAGGGATCAGTTCTTTAATTTGTTCATTAACTGTACGGCAAAGTAAATAAAACTGTTTTTTTCCCTAATAAAATGCAGAGGCTCATGACCATCAATTAAAGTGAAACAACTGTACTAAGAAACAAATGATTGAGCCCAATAAATTTTAGAGATTAAAATCAAAAATGAAGCCATACACCTGTTTAAATATTTACCCATTTTTTGATGTTATTTTTGATGTTAAGATTCCTCAGTACACGTAAAATAATTACATTCTAAATTTTAGAGATATTTAGAAAACTTTTCGCCTATATTAAATTAAACTGACGAGAAATGAAAAGAAACATATTCGTAAATAAGTCTTCATATAAATTTTTGTAAATATAGCTAGGTAAATCTGTAGGAGATGTGCGGCGAAAGTAGTAAACAGTGGCGCCACAGTCGATGTAGTGTCGTCTAGACAGTGCTGGTTATTATCACAACGCTTTACAGTAATTTTGTTTTCCTGAATGTTTTCGTGAAAGGTTGTTGTGCAAAGCCAGTATTTTTGTGTGGGGAGGAAGTCGGCACAGCATTTCAGTCGCTAAGAAAAGACAACAACGTTCGCCACTCCCGCCAGATTAGAATCTGTTGCTTCTGACCACGTAAATAAGTGCTCCTAACCAAAACCACCTAAAAACAACTCCCCTCTCCCCACCTAAGTGGATGAAAGCATTTCGCACAACGGCTGGCCAACTTGAGCTAAAAGATAACTATCGCCATTTGCATGGTTAGCTTTTAGTCATGCAAGCCCCCTCTACGAACCACCTCGTTGTCGAGAAACACACACTCACTTCGAGTAAAGTAAGACCCACACTTACCCCATTTGACGAAATATTTATCAACCCCTCTTCCTTGAAAATACAGCAACCAAACGATATAGTAGAATTTGAAATGTAAATTGACTGCGGATGCATTTATTTAAGAGAAAACACACTCACATCCACACACAAAAAGACTTCATTATTACCTTTGGGCCAAAAGAAACTTTAAACACTAAAAATGACACTACAAAGAACTGAAAGCGTGAATTAAAAAATCCACCTTTCTTTCGTGTATTATCACTGATTTTAAGTGAAGTCTATGTATTTCGAGATGACTACTGCCCTTTACAGTGTCATTTATTTTAAAAATGTACAACTTTGGAAGATTTTTGATTACTCTCGCTTCAAATAATATCTAACAATGTGAAGAGTCTTATAAAATATCTTTTGTTTTTAACGACCCATTTGGGAGCTATTGTGATAGCGACCAAAATCGGTAGCTGTTGCTTTTGTTCTGTCCGTCCATCCATGTCTGTCCACCCCTAACAACTCTCGAACGGGAAGGTCGGGATCAACAAATGGATTTCACCATCGTGTTCAGAGCCCAAACACCACAGGAATTGGCATTGTTTTCATTGATTTCCGCTATTAGCTTAAATGTTAGAAATACAACAACAATCACATTTCAGTTCTAAGGTAATGCCTCTGCTCTCGGACTCATATACTGAAGATTTGTCAGTTAGAATCCGTATATATAGCCACATATGTACATATTTTTTTTCCCTTAATCTTTTTTTCTCAATGTCCAAGTTTTTTCTTATTTTCCTTTTTTAATTTTTTTACTAATTTATTTTTGTTTTTCCTTACGTTAATATACTTCTTTTTTTATCATTATTTTTCCATTTTTTTATTATTATGGGTTTTCCATAAATTTAGCACAAAATTATTTCAGAATTACCAAGACTTTACGTGAATTGTTCATTATTAATTACACAAACCAAACAAAAGTGACTTGATAATAGGCACTCCATTATGGGCCAGAAACTATAGTCGTGTTGTTTTATTCTTTCTTTTATTGTTTTAAACTAATTTATTCAGGTGCATCGGCTTTGTTTGTGTAATTAAAATTATATCACTTGTTTATTTTTTTGCCCTAATGAAAACGCCTATTGTCCTCAAAATGAAAGTTGGCCGGCGGAAGTTTGAACTGCGCAGCCCTTCCGGTAGCTGATCAATTATGTTTTCCTGTCACAACGGACGACGTAGTCTGTTTTCACTGAGAAAGACATGTTGATAACGCCAAATTAAAACTTCTCTCGACTATTTACCGTTATTTCAATACCAGTTGCTAACAATAAGTATTTATATAAATAAATAAATATATATTATTTATAAATACAATGCTCTTTTGCAAAGTAACAAGCCTTTACCGTAATGGCGACGTCCAGTCATAAACTCATACGGAAGTGTCTGACCAGACTAATCGATGATACATGCGCAGATCTCACAAAAACAGGGCGGCCATCATTCACTGGGAGCACAATAACTATCAGGAAGGTTTAATTTCTGTAATCTTTTCGGAATTTCTACAAGGCTAGAAGCACCTTTGGGCACAGCCGGGAGGTCAAGGCCAAGGCAACGAAAACAAAAATGAATTTAAAAAATATTGGAGACGGAACTGTCCTCCAATTGAGCACCAAAACTTTTGGAGGATTCAATAGGAGGACAGCTCCGTCTCCAATATTTTTTAAATTCTTTTTTGTTTTCTTAGCCTGACGAAAAAGTTCGAATACTGGAACTTTGAAACGTCGCATTGTTTTAATTTTTAATTGTTAATATATGTGTAAAAGGTGTATTATGGTCTCCATGTTTAATTAGTTTTTACCTGCACATTAAAACAGTTTAATTAAAATATTATTGTTTAAAACTTAACTTTTGCTTTTCACTCACTGCCAAAGACGTATGGATCTGGTGTTTATTACGACTACAGTTGAATCCTAGAACTTTCTGTTGTAAAATCGTTTCGCTCTGAGATGCATATATTGCGGATCGCTACACAACCTGCAATAAAGTTCTGGGGGAGCGACGCTTTTCCAGGCGGGAATAAATAAAGGCAAAACGGCATCAAAAGTCCTATTACGGTACCATTCCCAGGCGTCCCCCTCCTTTGATCTATGCTCCAGAAAATGATGTTTTAAAACACAATATTTCATTTTTTGCAGACGAAAAGCTTATATTAAAAAGAAACATATATATATGACGTAGATGCGATTATTTTGGAAGCCGTTCAAAATCACAACCCAGGTTAAATATATATATAAAAAAAAGCTGATTTACACTCGAAGGGGGAAAATGACAGCAGCCCCCGTAAAGCTGAATTCAAAGAAAATGACAGCAGTGTTTTGCTGCAGTACAGTGATGTTATGCAAGGAGAATTGCTTTCCCGGAAGACGAATGGTGGCGATGGGAATACTTCTGAGACTTCTCGGTGTTATCAGTGACATTAGTTTTAAAAAAAAATGGAGATCTTAATATCCTTCTAGCTTCCAACCTAATATTTCTTCTTTTTTTATATGTATTTTTGTTTTTCAAAAAGATGAAATTTTGCAAGACTGGCGTATGGTTGTTACCTTGTCAGTTTTTCAAACAAATAAGAGAGAAAAACCAAATAAATATAAGCCTCTAAGTCAGAATAAAACTAGACCAAAAAAATAAATAAATAAATAAATAAATTGTTCTCATATTTATACGAAACCAAGTAGTGACCTCTTCTAACAATCTAACAATCTTAAGTTTTCCAATAAAGCACCACTGCTTTATGTCCAATATGTCTGTCCGACTTATTGTTTGTCCGTCTAGAGTTGGTGTTACACAGACAGCAGCAGAAGCTCAGAGAGCTTTACACTTTATTTACTGAATCACTAAAAAGTAAAGAAAATTAAAAAAATAATAAAAAAAGTTCTTCGCATGAAAACTTGCGAATTTTGTTCCATGTTTCTCAATGATAATCCTTCACAACACGACCTGCTTCCAGGTTATTTTTATCTCAAAGCAGCGGCTGTGTGTGTGTCAAATATAATTGAAATTTTAAAGACTAAGAGTAAAGATCTTAACTTTTTTTTTTCATTGAAATATTTTCCAAGTGCGCTCTTCGTCGAGAAGACGAGTTCCCAAAAGGAGAAAACCCGTTCGAAACCACAAAAATGACGTCTACAATGAATAATTAGAAGTTCTTTCAGAAACGTCTTGTAACTGAAGAACGAAACTATGGCACTGTGCTATTTATATACATTTAAGCCATTTCTTACAGACCAGGGATAATCTTGGGGATCCGCGAAACTTAGATGGTGTTTAATATCATACTCCTTCTTAGTTCACTCGTCTTCATTTTAATGAATTGAAATCCATCACAACAAACTTCTTCAAATTATTTATTAAAATAAATAGTATACACTGCAAATTTCCGGAAAATTCCCTTATTCCTTTTTCAAGCTGAATTCAAAGAATTAGTTTATTAATTATCTTAATGACTTTAGGATCATTTTTTTTTTATTTTTTAAATGGTTTTTACTGATATGATTTAGTATTATTCAAATATAATGATATTATTCCTTTGTTCAGATGTGAGTTTATTTGTTTTAATCGAGAATATGTCATCTCATGTTTCTCTTTTGTTTGTCTTTGTCTTTATTTATCAATAGCTTGAAAAAAGAATAAGGAAATTTTCCGAAAATTTGCAAAGTATATTATTTATTTTAAAAAATAATTTATATTATTTATTTTAAAAAATAATTTATATTATTTATTTTAATAAATAATTTGAAGAAGTTTGTTGAGATGGATTTTAATTCATTTAGATGGTCTTTATTTAGCTATCATTTTCTCTAATTCAAGGGTTGGCTCAAGATGGTAAGAAGGCATTGGAGAGCCAGTAAGCAAAGGCGCCTGCGTTGAAGACTGTCTCGTTGACTCTAGCAACGTTTTCTAGCAATCCGGGGCTCGGTCAGCTTATTTTGACTGTTTCTCTTAGGTATTTTATTTTATGCCTTTAAAAATAATATTCTAAGAAGAGCTCCGTACACTTCACCAGATTGCCCAAGGCGTCAACGGCTCGAAAAGAAGTTTAAGAATCCCTGATGTAGACTGAGTATAGCAGGGAGAAAAAAAACAACCCACCAAACACAGGATCTCGAAGAACATTAGTCAAACAAAAACTTCCCTTCCAAATTATGTTTCCTTTTGCATTCTAAGAGGATTAAAATTTCTTTCCGTTTTATTATAGATGATGGTGCACGAGAACGAGGCTCCACGTTTCCATTGAAAGGTTGTAGACTGCAGATAAGAACATCAGACCTCTTATTATTTACTGTTTATTTTCTATTATAATTCTCAGCTGATAAATAAAATCTGCATTTCCAAGCCATCCAAAGTCGAAACGTTTGAAACCAGTCCAATTACCGAGGCCTGTTCAAAAGCAATTTTTCAAAATGGCCGTTCTTTCTTCCAGAATGAAAATATTTTTTTGAAAAGTATATTCATTTAAGAAATCGAAACGGAACTAATTGTGAAAATTAAACCGACATCTGTTTTCTCCTTACTCGTTTACAGGTAGTAATTTCAATCACGCAGAAATCAGAATTCGATGGTAAGTAATTCTGAGCCAGTGTCGAATATTCCAGAGCAGCAAATCCAAAGTGCATTTTTTTAACTCCATGAACCCAACAGCTACCAAATGAAAACATAATGTTGTTTATCCAAATTTCGGTATGAAAGGGTTCGTATGATATTTATATATCAAGGACTTTAAGACAGATTTCAAGCCGTAAACATTTTAAGTTTTAAAAGTTTTCATTTATTTATTTTTACTATTAAGTTTGTATGAATCGGAGTCCATTTACTTAAGAAAACTTCAGTTCTCTTTCGATACTTGCGCATGCGTTGAAATGACGCATGCGCATACGCATGCCAAGAGCTTTGGTAATGACATCGGCCGTTACAATGGCTGCCATAATCAGACACGAAGATAATCTTTGTTTTTTTTTGTTTTCATCGTTTGAAAATATTCATCTAACTGAATTTAAATATTAATTAGCTCTAATCTTTTTATTATAAATTCAAGCCAGTCAATACCACACAAAAAAAATGCAAGATGGACTTTCAAATATACAGTAAAACCCCGTTTTGCGCTCATCAAGGGACCGTGACCTAAAAGCGTAATAAACAGGACAGCGCTATATCCAGGTTAACGTCCGGGGACCGTAAAAAAGGAGCGTAAAGAACGGGATAGCGCTGTAAGCGGGAGCGTTATATCGAGGTTTTCCTGTATTTACATAGACTTTCAGTCGACCCTACTCCATTAATATCTTCTTTAATACGATATTTCTTTTCCTTATATAGGACACTTCTTCAGGTTTGTATTCCTGTCCTCACTTAACCTGAAGAATTTTTCTTGTATAAAGGAAAAGAAATATTGTATTAAAGACAATATTAAATGGAGTACTGTCGACTGAATGTCTAAAAAAATATTATTTAAGAAATATTATATGAGTTATGAAGTATCTTCTGTATAACTTTCAAATCTTCAAACCATATGTAGAATTACGGTAGAATTTTCCTACTACTGATAAGATATATAGATATGGGTAATCATGTTTTATTCCTGAACAAAAAAATCCAATACGCTAAGAGTAAGGAGATATGAAAACAAAAGACAAAGAAAGGGATAACAAATTCAATTTAAAAACGATAACTTACCAACGAGGAAAAGCAACTGTTCTCCAGTGGATTTCGATTGATAACAGATAAATGGACAACTTACCTAAAAAAGAAAACAATGAATATTATTAATAAATTGAAATCAAAACAACAAATTTACAGAATATAATTTATAGAAAAGACTGCATTTAACATTTAAATAAGAAATTTCAATACTGATGGCGTTTTGTTAAAAAAAATAACTGGTTATCTTAAGGGCATTCTCTGCAAATAAAAAAATAGAAGCGTTTGATTCTTTATTTTTATTATTATTATTCGTATTATAATATTATTTACATCTTTGATAGGTTACGCAAATCTAAAGTCTTGATATGTCTACCTGTCACGTTTTGTCCACTAAATATAGACCGAAAGATAAACGCGAGTGTTTCATGCTATATGCAGGGTTTGCTCAGAAGCCGCTAAGAAATGGCTCAAAAATGGAATCAACCTATGCAGTGAATTTTAGTATTGGTCAGATTTCATTGGTTTTTGAAGTCGGGAAAAGTTGTAATCTCAGCTTCAGATAAATATTCACTTATTTTTATTCATGTAAATTACACCTAAGCATATGTCAATGAATAAGACCATATTAACTTTAATGGCGAGAGGAGTGTTTGTTTTATTCTACTAATGTGAAAATCTCTATAGAAGGGGAGGAAGAAAGAGTGGATGCCTGATACCATGGAATTTTGAGAACCTCTCAAATAAGTCACGCCAAGAGCAATGAAAATACAAGTGAACATGTTAGATCTCTGAAATACAAGTCCACGCCATTTTCCGATCACTGCCATCTGTTGTATCATATTAGGAAGCCAAACGGAAAGTTTGGACATTTCCAAAAAGATAATACAAGATATGAATGGGTCGTGGCTTTCCAGATTCCTGGATGCATTATTGCGATATTCTAACGACAAGACGCCCACTCCCAACAGACGATGTTCAGTATTCAAGACTTAGCTTTATGACCAATAAGGCCGTTCTGTTAAACAATTCCAATCCAATGTCCAGCAGCTGCCGCATACTGTCTTTGCGCTTTGGGTCCTTCAGTTTATTAGGTAAGCTGATGTTGCTTCTCGCAAAGATGCGCCATCTCGATACAACTGCTGCCGTGTCAACCTTTGCCTGATCCCCTGGGCTGCTGTCACCTCCCCCCCCCCCCTCCAGCAACGACCGCAGTTCGCTTGGGCGTTTACGCTTCGTCGAGATTCAGACTGCGACTGGAATCGACTGCTCCCGCCTTCGATTGGCCGATCGCGGCAAGCGGACCCGTTGGACGACTCCTCTCTGCAAACAGGTCGGTGAATGACAGCACCTGTGACCGGGTCAAAGACGATGTCCCCACTCCCATAGATTTACAACGCTACAATAAATGAAGACCGGTTGCTTAAAAAAAAAACCCTAACTTGTTTCAGTATGTCTTTTTAATTTTATAATTAAACAGGCCAAAATTGCAGAAATACTTTTAATCGAAGGCTTCTTACGTAAGAGCCCAATCTGAAATCTTGAACAAATTACAATTATAAATTTTTATATACATTTAGTGAGACAAAAGGTTTCTGTAATACGACAATGTGAGAAGAAACACACCAAGCATTGTGGAACAGCTACCCTTGCACCAACTTCCTAACAGGGATTGGAAGATCAGAAACTTTAGATATTTATTAATCTAGAATTACGAGGCAAATATACAGTATATTATATTCTCAACCTATTCCAGAACATATGATTAATAAATAATTACTTGTCGTATTACCTTAATTAGAAAAGGCTAAAACCATCTTTTAGCACGATCTAAAGCTCCGGAGATTTTACACAACGCTCTAATGTATGGCATTCAATAATATTAAAATCGCCATTGCCCAGCGACGTCAAGAACCCCACACCAGCTTTATCACCAACCCCCATTAAATACTCCATCAACATCTTCTGAAGAGATTGGCTCGCGCTAATAATTATTTCCCAATTAACTAATGAATTCCCTGCAGACCAAAGCTGGACTAATTACTAATAGTTAATCGAATTAAAAAGTTATTAACTGAAACCAAAGTCTGCGACAAGAGTGTTTGCCCAACTTACGAGCGGAACCTACAACATGTCGCGTAATTATTTCATCGTCAGTCGTTGTTAATGAAAAATGGACGGTCCTTCTTTCATACAGACGAAATGACAACTAATAATGAGTAAATTACAAAGGGATTGTAACAACTGGTAAATCGCTTCACTACAAAAGAGACAATGGACACAGCTGTTCTATGCGTACACTGCGCTGGCCAAAGCTTACAACCACTTACCAATGAAATACTCCTAAAAATCTCCGAACATTAACTCTTGTATGAATTGCAATAGCCTTCTCAGATTTAAGACATTTTTAGTTTTTAATTACATTGCTTACTTAACTCCAAAACGCTAAAAGTGATACCAAATTGAGAGCCGCACGAGGTGTGTGTGCCGCATGAAAACTATTTGTTTAAAGCCTTTTTTTTTAGCAATTAATACTACGACCATGCTTAATTTATTAAAATAAAGTATTCTCTCTTTAAACTGAGAAAGACCTTCTTATATGGCGATAGCTGATCACTTACGTTCGCCTGGAAATCTTGACGTCAAACATTGAAATGGCGTCTTTTCAAGTTACTGTCAGTACGCGAGGGAAGACATTACACAGCCACTCCGAGTTATTAAAAAAATTTATATAAAATTATCATTTAAATCATAACAATAATATACAAATCCATTCGTAACTGTATAAAACACAAAACCAGAATGTTTTCGTTAGGTTTATAAGATTTAGTTAAGAATTTTAGCAATAATCGCTGTTAAGTCCTGGAAATATCAATCCATAAGCGGATTACATCAGCAAAGGTCTTTCATTAGTGAAACGAACAATAAGCATTATTATTATTTTTTTTCCTATAGTTAAAATTACTTTCATTCTTAGCTTAAAATGTTATTGATATAATTCTTAACACGAAGTTCGTTATAAAATTCTTTTTTTTGTGCGCTGCGAACTAAAATAAATTTGAGAACCACTGTTTTAAGAACTCAATAGATAATAATAACAATAAAGATACAACAAAACGTAACAGTAAGGTATATTTCAAAACGTAGTTCATGAAGTATATTCGTAACCATACAAAGTACAAAAACCAAAATGCTTTCATTATGTTTTATAAGATATAATTAAGAATTTTAGCAATTAATGCCGCTATTGCGGCAGCGAAACATCAATCCGTCAACAAAGGTTTGGTTGAACGGATAGCACAGCGACTGATTTTTACGCGTCCCTACGAAGCTAAGTATTATCCCAGAAAGTTGAAATTTTTATGGTAGATAAACGAGGCTGTAGATGATCCCTGTTGATTTTCTTTGAAATTGGATCCATAGGGAAGCAAAAAAAATACTAAAGTACGAGTTTTAAGTGATGTGGCTTTGTTAATGAGTCACTGTATGTTAACACTAATTACACACAAGCACAAAGAAAGGTGAAAGTTCACTGCCAAATTTAAAAACTGTCATTGACAACTTCATTTTGGTATTCGAAAGTGGGCATGCGAACCGTATCTTGTAGCGATGCTTAAGCCAAGACAGGACGACTTGCAGAGGGCGAAGAGAGCGCCGTCACGATGACGCCTGACAATGAATATGTCACACAGTACGCATTAAGTGTTCGCGTTTCGGGTGGAAAAGATGGTCTGTACTTGCAAAGCAGCTAAAGCTGTAATTTATCAAATGGAGACGCAAATGAACTTGTTGCCAGCACTGACATTACAAGAAACATAATAGTACATGATACACAATATAACATCAAAGCAAAATTGTGGCGCTAAAATATCCACAGCAGGACGATTCAAATCAGAACTTTCAATAATAAAGCGAATTACGTATTAAAAGAACAATTACGTTGTAAATTTTACTATGGCAATTTTTTGTGAAAGTTTTCTGAAATATTTTACCTTACTTAGCTCTGATTACAGAAGAAACTTCTGTAGCTACTTCCTCGATAAAATACATTTTTTTGGATTTTCAATTGTCTGCAGCATTTTTAAAATTTACATTTTATTTTCTTATATTTATTTAATTTTTTCCCTCTTATAAAATTCTCTTCCATCCCTGAAACTCACATACCAACCTAATAACAGCATAACATAAAATTTTATATACCGATGTACAGTCTTCGCGGCGAGTGATGAAACTCCCAGAATGCAAAGCAGATTATAGATTTTCCTTTTCTGGCCGGTCGATAACATTCAAATAGCGGAGAAAATGGCGGTCGCTGCTTCACATTCAACATTTCGACGAGGAAAAGTTCTCAACAGTGAAGCTAGGGAAATTATTCTTAACGTTGCTCGTCGATTTCAAGAAGATGTATGTTAGATTTTTGATATTTCCTAGTTTTGATAATTGAGATTGATATTTCCTAGTTTTGATAATTGAGATTGAAATTTCCTAGTTTTGATAATTGAGATTGATATTTCCTGCGGAGCTAATGACATTGATACTGGAGAATTAGTCAATGATAATGTTTCAATATTCCGGTTTCAACATTCACCGCGACGATTGTAGGGACTTGTAAATGACAGAATATAATAAGAAATCTATTTTTTTTCCTTATCCTTCCAACCTCAACAATCTGGATTCCCAATTAGTTTGACAATTTAACATAATCGTCGCCAAGCTGATGCTTCAACAATGTGGACTCCTAATAAATTTAGCTGCACCAATTGATAGGCGCTTCATTAGAGGAATGAACCTAGAAAACCATGCTGTCGAACTAAATATATTTCTTTACATTCATCATAGTTCAGATACACTTACTTTATCTTATCTTGTACTAATATATATAAAGCTGAAGTGTTTGTATGTTTGAACGCGCTAATCTCAGGAACTACCAGTCCGATTTGAAAAATTCTTTTTGCGTTAGATAGCACGTTTATTGAGGAAGGTTAAAGGCTATATAACATCACGCTACGACCAATAGGAGCGGAGCAGTAAACATAAACATCAACCAACGGGTGCAGCGGCGGCGGGGCGACTTGGCCGCACGACGAGAACCGAACATTACCGAGAAGGGCCGAATTTAATACGGGTGACACCGCGGGGCACAGTTCGTAAAAAAGTATAAATAAAAACGTCCTCCTTATATTTTACTGAAATACTTAAAAAGAAAAAGAAAACTTTTTATTCCTGTTCTTGTTTTCGTAAGTCCTCTTTTCAAAACCCCATTCCCCACCCCACCCACCTATTCATCATCACTCGCCTGAATTTATAAAAAGGCAACTGTGGCGAAGGGATCTCTCTCTGCTATGAATATCCGCAGAGAAGTGGGGGCTTATGTGAGCTTAATAAAAGCAGGCATCCGTCAGAGTGTCAGAAGAGCCTTGGTTGATCCTTTTCCCGCCCACCCACTACGGATTCCCAGTGAAAGATAGCTTTTCGAAGGGAGAACTATACACGACCCTTCTCTGTTAAGACAATCGCAGGCGAGGAATGAAGATATTCCCAACAGAAGGAAAAATCCCCCGAGGCGGGAAAAGATAGGTGATTTATTATTCAAACAATCCATCACTACAAGCACCTATCAAATATAAAAGAACGGAAGGTGCAAGAATTACAACGAAATGGAGGTAGGGATGAAGGAAACTCGCCTGGAAGGCTTAAGTTTTGCGGATAGTTTTATCAAGGCTTGTAAGAAAGAGCCAACACTAGGACTGTTAGAATTACAAACTAAATAAAAATCTAAAATTCCGCCCATTTTTTTTTTTTAATAGCAAGGGATTGCCGTAATTAATCTCAAAAAGTCTTGCTCGTGGCTTACGAAATCATTTTTACTCCCAATTTTCACAGTTTTACTGAACTGAAATGTGAGTATTTGACGAAGATGGCTAATTTTTAATTCGTAACAAAAAGTTATAAGAACTTAACATCTACTTTCCTTATAGTGTGATTTTTATTAATATTTTATATTATTTGGTCCAACGCTAATTTCTCAACAATAACCCAAAGATTTGGTAAAAGATTTCAAATATAAAATTTAGATTGTCCTAGTCTTCGAATATGCACATCAAATTTCAAGATGACCCATACAGTGATTCAAAAATTATTAGGATGGATTATGGGACAAAGTACACCAATCAACAATCGAAGCAGTCATTAGTTGATGAGCCGTTGGTGAACAACAGGCCATCAATTAGGAATTGCAGTTCACCAACGACGATTTGCCAGTCATTTACTGATGGTCGCTAAAAATCTAATGTGTTTATAAAAGTAGCTGAGATTGGTTAATAACATTTAACGTCATTTCCGGATGTCTGTTCATAGGCGCAGTACGTTAAAAAATGGCAGCCTCCACGGAGTAGAAAAAATACACGTGGACAGAATGTTTTTATTGACGATGCGAAATGTCCAGATAAGAACCTTCACAGGCATGAAACTTATTCAACATTATTTTCGGAATATTTAATAGGAAAAATATAGCTACTTCATCGTCAAAATCACAGGAGTCGGTTTCAATCGAAGCCGACGCCAGCCATCTTTAAGTTGAACGGCGTGGGGGCTGATGGGAGTTTTCTATTGAATGCCGCATTTTTAACTCGCCAGTTTCCGAGCTGTTAAAATTTGGCGGTCCAGCAGCGTTCAGCGACTGTGAAATCCCTAACGCACATTGGTGCACAGAAACTATCACTTGATTAACCATCAAAGTTAACGAAGATTTGGTGCACTCGGCCCTGAGTGTTCTTATAGACTTCTTCTTGGAAAGTCGTCTATAAATGAAATTGCCTAGGAAATCATTCCGCCGATTTGAAATAAAAATTCAACACTTTTTATTCATGTTAATGTTACTGAGTTGTCCCTACCCTTTATTTAGTTTTATTTATTTATTTATTTTACTTTTTTTGAAAATTAAACAACAACAACAACAAAAATACAAGAAAACTAACTATTTGGGTTTTCTCCAGTACTGCAATCTTGAACAGATCTCACTTTTTGATTAAAGTAAAATTAAAATATATATATATATATATATATATATATATATATATATATATATACACAGAGAGAGAGTATATACAAATAAAAATGCCCTCATAACGATCGAATATTTAAATATAAGGCTTTGAATGCGAGCTGTCCTCGGTAGAATGTGTACCGGGTTTTTTTCGGGGCGAACATTGAGCTGACCCACCCGGCCTCATATCAGTCCCGGGTCAACGAAACGATAGGAGCCTTACCTCCAACGCCCCCAACTGGCTATCACACACCCCAATGGGATATAACTACTCAGGATTATGGTTTTTAGGAGAGCTATTTGAACTGTACTTGAGGGAGGACTTGCAGGTCGTGGGGCAGCATTTAAAAGCTGTATCCTCTGTTTCACAGATTTTTTTCGTTCTAAAATAATAAGATACAGTTTCGTCAGTGCTTTAATAAAGATTTTCTTCTCGCTCTTTCTTTCTTTTTTTTCCTTGACATTTTTTATTTGGAGGGGGGGGGGGTCTTCAGCCCCCTTAATCCCCTCCGTGGGTGCGCCACTGCACCTACCTACCCTACTTTTCACTACAAACTATATCAGTGGTTTCCAACTTTTAGATTTTTAAAAAAGTAAAAAAATTCCCAAATTTGAGCAATAAAAAAAAAAAATCATTCCTCTGCCTAATCAGATATTTTGGAAAAATTGATTCCGCAAAAAGGAAAAAAAAACAACAACTTTCTAAAAGTGAAAAAAATACTTATAAAAGCAAATTAATAAACGAAATCTCCAGATTATCCCCGATGAATTCCACGATAAAGCACCGGAACTACACTAACAAATGGGAAGAGAATCATCTAATGTTGTCTGATGTAATAAAAGTTCTGATATCAAGCTGCGGATCCGCAAACATCCGGTCTAAGTGTTTGTAATTTCCTTCTCCACCATTTCTTCTAAATGTAATCTCATCCCTAAAAAAAAAAGTGGCGTCATCTGACGGAAAACGTTCCGGGATCTCCCGCCTCCTCCGGTCGGAAAGAAAGGCGGCAACAAAAGAATCAGAAAAATCAAAATCACCCAATTAAGAAAGAGGGGAAAAAACGTTTCACAAGGACCCTGTCACAGATGCGAATGTCCGAGACAATTAAAGTCATTCCAGAAATGTGTTGACCCGAGAGTCATCTGTTAAATCGCTGTCGTCAATGGCGCTACAAAAGCGTTCTATATAAATAATCAGTTCTATTCGTTAAGCATCAACCAGCATCAACCAGAAAAACCAAAATATGAAAGTTTGGTGAAAGTTCCTGGAGACGTTCATTTTCCTCTTTTTTCTCAATCTAGGATGCTACGATCGATAATGGATTCCAGTAGTCCTAAAACTAAATAAATAAAGCTATCAAATTCCAAGAATTGCTTATTACGCCGTCTTCACACGAAAAACGAACTTTTCGATTATTGGTTTTAATGGATCACTTGTGGTTTACGCCCCTACCGACGTCACGTATGACGTGTAAGCACATGCTGAGAGATCTTGTGGGATAAACAAACAGAAAGCCCGTAAGGCGAGTATATAACTTAGTGTGAATTACTCAAAAATTCGTTGATTTTTGATATTTCAAGATGGAATTGTTCAGTACTGTGCAGTTTCTTATTGTAATAATTCTGTAAAAACGCTTGGAATATCCTTCTTTAATGTAATAATTCCTCTATATCTACTTGGGTTAAAACAAAGCACGTGGCTTTGTTTATCCCACAAGCCAAGCAGTAACCTGGTGGGATATTTTGTAACTACGAAGCCCCGCCTATCCTCAAGTGATCCGTTGAAAAAAGAAAGAAAAGACGAGACAGCGCTGAAAAGTTATGATAGCAATATTTTGTCATTCAATCTGCAATGCGTGTTCTCTTTAACAAAAATTCAAAAAATCTTTTACTTTTCCACCTGTTTTTCATTACTTTCTCTTCATCCGATATCAAAACACGAAACTGTCCAATGAATTTCCTGTTATTTGAATCACAAATCATGCGACGTTCAATTCATTTCAAAGGATCGATCGAATAAATGGTTACGAAGTAAGGACTCGCAATTTGGACTCGATTTGGAAGTCTGTAATTCCAGGTTCAGGCAAATCTTGCATCACGTGACTACCGAAATTATTTCCACCGATTGCTGAGTGCAACAGTCTCCAAAAAAAAAAAAAAAAAAAAAAAAAACACGACGCGGGAACAGCAAACAAAACAAAACAAAAACGCGAGTTTGAGATCTAATTCTGCGACGATTTTGACAAGCATGTTGCTGATAAGGTTAAAAATGCAGATGGCCTTTCAGACCTCGGTACGGAGTGAGAAATGACCTACCAATACGGCATCCAAGGATAAAAAAAGGGGGAGAAATTTCAGTATCACATTGTAAGACTTAATAAATATGAGTCTAACAGAATACAGTGTAAAACAAAGGTTTGTTTTATATAAAAATAAAATACAAAATAAAGGTGGTTTTTTTTTAACAGAAGTGCAGAAAGAAAAAGTGTACTGTGAAAAAAGTTCTAAACATACTATTTATTTACCATTTACATATCTATCTATCTATAGAAATTATGAAGGCTTATTTTTTAGGGTTTGAACTCTAAAGGGCCGAACAGTGAACGCCCATGTCAGCGAGAGAGGTTCCATGCCGTACGGCTAAGAACATGCCGTCGGCTCCTTATCCATGGACAGTTGTGCTTTAGCGAAATAATTTTTGTGGTTGTTTTTGGTTAATTTAATTAATTAAATTATGTAATCACAATTTAACGCAGGTGAAACCGCGGGGCACAGGTAGTTTACTAATAAATTGGGTACGTAATGTAACAAACCATCACATGAACCTCCTTGTTAGGGTACAGTATCTGCGTCTGTAAGGCTGGCGGGCTTCTTTCTGTGAGGGGATGACTGCATTTCGTAGCGGCCTTACAAGACCTTCGCGTTCAGGTTTCACAGTCATCCAAATTACTTAAGTGAGCTGCTGAGGACAGCGTTCGCCAACATTATATCACCGAAAACGACTCCTTCCTCCATCGATCAAAAATAAACAAAACTAATTTAATCGCACGACCACTCAACTTGTACATATTTTTTTTTTATGCGATCGCAATCTGAGGGAAGGAGGAGAAGTCGGCTCTGATTTTGAGATGGAGTTGTTCGATAGTCAAACAAACCGGTATTGGATCGATACAACACAGTTTCTCCTCTGAAGCAATCGACAAACTCGGTCTCTTCCTCTCTGCCAAACAATTTCTTCATTTCCTCCTCCTAAATGGAGAAGAATGGTTGGGTGAGTGAGTGGATTGCCGCGATGACAAATCCTGCATTCCATGTGTTTTTTCCCTTCCATTCGACTGACAAACATACAATTGCTTTAACCCACCCCTAACCGTGCAAAAACCACTGAAAAACTGCTGAAGCGAACATGATAACTTTCTAATAACAAAATCTAACCAATTTGATTACTTTTATTCTGTTATTTTCCAAATTAGGTTGTAAAATAAATAATAATTTTAACAATTACAAACTGTAAAACAGTTTATTTCATCAATGTAAAGTTTTTGATATCACAAGAACATCCTAAAACTAGGTAAGGGTAGCGATTAGTAAACCAATCACGATGCTTCGCAACATCTTCTGATACGTCTATGAAAACATAATTGATATTGCCTTAATTTCCTTATTATTGCAAATGTGATTGCTGCGATTGTTGTCAATGATATTTTAATGATACTTATCCCCAGTCAAAACGGGAATATTAGTAATCTGATCTTGATCAGAACACTAAAAGCTTAAATGTCTATTTTTATTAAACGCAGCCTATCTAATTTGTTTTAATTTTATTAAGATATATTATTGATATCCGAAAGATAATGTACAATTTCTGGGACTTCAAATTTGTATATTTAAAAAAAAATAATTTAAATATACAAATTTTGAAAGTCTCAGTAACTGTACATTATTATAAATGTGATTGTTGTCAATGATATTTTAATGATACTTATCTCCTGACAAAACTGGAATATTAGTCTTCTGATCTTGTACATTATCTTTCGAATATCAATAATTTATCTTAATTTATTGACAATTGAAATATCTTCATTTACTGCAAAAATTTACAAATACTTACTTTAAATACCTAAACCCACGAAAGCACGAGCAAATTTAGAATGGACTACAAAATGTACTACGATGTATTTCAGACATCGCTCAGGAATCAACTTGTGCCATCAGTGAGAGTGAATTGTTCACCTTCAAATACAAAAGAAAGATCATTTGTTATCCGTGTAGATGTAAGACGAATTTCAAGGATATCATATCACTGGTTTAAAAGTTTTACGGAGGAGACAGACATCCTAACGCTCGTTGCGAAAGCTCCTAAAAAAAAACTTGGTACCATTCGTTTGCAATTCGACAAAGTAACGGATTCCCATCTCAGGCTGGCGGGAAATAGGACCCGAGTAGGGGTAGGATGGAAGTAGGACACCTCCAACAAAATTGAAAATGTCCACGAAATACCAGGATTTGAAAATTGAAGTTTAGAATCTCTGGGGGAAAAGAACAATAGTAGTAACAGTAGTGATAGGGAGTGCTGGCAGCAATTCCAAACGAGTCGAAAAAAAAAAAGTGCGTTTGATGTTGATAAGATCACGAGGGAGCAGTTGCAGAGAGACTAGTTACAAAATGAGGCGATACCTCCATGACTGTAAAGTTAGGCGAACACGATTCATCCCGGTCGTGCGTTTTGGACTGACATGTCTGGCGGAAACGTGCTTGATGCGACATCCGGAATAGAACACGGCGGGACATTCAGCGCATGTCTTTCGGAAATCCAACCAATAAAGCACAGAATTACACAAACAGAAATTAATAGAATTTAGCAAATCAATCCTGAGATATTTTCTTTTTGAATTTCTTAGATTATTGGGATTAATTCTTCAATTCTTTAACTAGCGAGCGATCGGCTATCCCAGAATTCTATGCGAACATAGCCGATGCCGTGCAATTACGAAAAAAAATCTACTGATAAATTCTGACGCATAAAATTAATGCATTCAAGTTTAAACTTCATTTATTTTTGAAAGATAATCTCAATACTGTGATACTAATCACAGCTGAAGTGGACACAATTCACGCCATTTCTACAAATGGGCGTGACGTCAAGACAGACGTGTTCCAAAGCTTCACTGTGATTGGTTATTTTTCGCCCGAACAATTGTTTTGCTTGAGCAAAGCAGAACTAGTCGACCAACTTGTTGGGTCGACTTGTTCTAGCAACGGTCCGTCGAAAACTTGTTAGACAAGGTCGCAAGCGACCTGGTGTCGATCGAAAACGGCTTTTGCTTTATCGTGTTTGCCCTACTTTATCTGGCTAGGACCCGAGTAGAGGGCTCAAAAACCCGACCCGCAACATAATAATAATAATAATGTTAGAAAATCTAAACGAATATCATGAGGCAAAGAATCTCTTCAATTAAGCAGAAATCAAAGAAAATCCTTCTAATTTTTATTAGAACAAAAACAAACAAATATCATTTAATGGACTGCATTTTTAGTAATTTCAAGTTTTTAATTTTTAAAGGCAATAATAATAAATCTTAGATCAGAATATTTAAAATTAAATTTTTTATCACTGGTCCAGATTTTTAGAGATTAAACACCACTACAAAACACGACCATATCTTAAAAATACCTTACAATTTTTGTTGCAGACTGTAACATTTTAATAATTTACAAACAATTTAATAAAGGAATGCAATTAAAAATTGCTATTTCTTCTCCTACTCGTTATTTCATCAAGAATAAAACTTTACCTTTAAAATATTCATTGCAAAGTAGACTTTTGCATCCTTTGCTGCATAAGATTCGTCTCTTGAGGCTACTTCCGCCTTAACGCAAAGAGTAAACATCAAAAATGGATAAATATTAAATAATTCAGTCGGGGACTTATTTACATTGTTATTAACGATCTGAAATTCAAAGTTTACTGCATTGATCTTTAGTTGTAGTCAAATCGAAATTCATGATAACCATTATAATATGGCTGAGGGTTTGGATGCAGTTCAGTTCCAAAGAACTGCAAATAGGAAATGTCAGATCAAAGTACGCCTTAAATACTGCGCAAATAAAAGTAGTTCACCAGTGATCGTTTCTCGCTAAAAGACCCTTCGGGAAAGGGTTAAGGAGATATTTACATTGACGAAGAAATTGAAAGCTGCTAACAGACGATGTTACAATTTATCCTCTGCATCTACATTCCTGAAAATCTAAAAATATTTACAATATTAAACCAAGAGATATAGTTGGCGTACCAGCTTTTGAATAACTCAACGGTAGGAGCTCATGATTAAAAAAAAAAAAAAAATGTTAAAATGTAGGCCTATTTTTTTTTTTTTTTTAAAGTTTATTTGTTTACATTGAGTTTTTCGCCCGTGGCTCATTTTCTACCGGTCCAATTCTTTCCAAAATCAGTAGGAATCTTCTGTGTAATAACCTGTAGCTACCTCTCAAATTTCAGCTTTCTAGGATGCATGGTTTTTCAGTTATCGGCATTGCTGCATTAAAGGATATTAAAAAATTTAGCCAAACCCATAATGCTTTGTGAAAACGACCTAGACTGCTGATTTCAAAATAATTTAAAAATTCAAATCATAGTTACTGAGATTCATTGCGCTGCTTTTACAGAAGAAAAGAAATAATTCTCTAAATATCCAAAGTATTTCAAGACTTTTTGCCAATATTTTGAAAGAACACCTAATAAAATAGGAAAGGCACTACTTAAAAGTGAAAGCGAAATACAAGCAAAAAAAAATATCAGAAGATGATCACGTACAGCGCTTTCATGTGAAGGATGAAACAAATCACACTTAACGATAGACTGGTAATACAAGCACTCAAAATATTAATAAAGAAAAAAGCATGTTTACAATAAAACAAAAAATATATATTATCTTTAAACTATTGCTTAAACAAAGGTCACCAACCCGATTTTGAGAATATGCAATTCTAAGAATTCTATATTAAAACAAAATTATACAGGGATTTGCAATTAAGAACTGATTCTCCATTTGCCAAAAAACTCTTCCCTCAATAAAAACGAAAGAACCACGTATATATCAACAATAGATAATGGGGAATGAAATTCACTAAGTGAATATAACTAACGACTAAAACCTTTTTTTTTTCCCAGCTTTTTATTATTTTTATAGGTTTTTTTATTATTTCTTATAATGAATTTGACTTTTTTTTTGTGGACATTTCAAAGTTATTTAATAGTTTCCTCAATAGGTGGTGGATTATTAAAAAAAAAAAAAAAGGCTGAAATCAAAATTTTTTTGCATATACTCCATTTAAACAAATAAATAAATAAAGAAAGAAAGAAAGAAAGAAAGAAAGAAAGAAAGAAAGAAAGAAAGAAAATAAAGTAAAAACAAATTAAATAATCTTTTGTTAAGAACTTATTTATTTTTTTTAAAATTGCTTCACAACTTTTTCTTGAAAATTTCCTTTGTTTAAAATATGTAAATGAAATTATATAAATTTAACAGCGGCTTATATGTACATTAATTTTTAAAGAGAATGTCTTTTTTTGTTTTGTTTTTTACATTGACAAACATAATTAAAAAAAAATTAAAAATTTTATTAAAAAAAGAAATCGTTCAATACTCCCAATAGTTTCGATCAAATGCTAAACCATCATCAGCAAAGAAAATGAACTTTATGGCTTGGCCGAAATCTTCTGAAATGATCTTAAATATTCAGGTATTTTTAGTCGAATTTTTTTATAATTTTAATTTACAAAAAAAGTTTTAAAATAAATTATGTGTATTCGTTTAAAAAAACATATTCCTTCAATACTTTATATACAACATTTAAATTCATGATAAATACAGGTAACGACGAAACAAATGCATAAATAACAAGAGGTGCAAAATAATCGGCGCCAATCATTCATTCTTTCATCAATTGTTGTGACTGAGAACCTCAAATAACAAAATTACTGACTGCTAATCGTTCGACCAATATTTAACTACGATGAAGTTCAAAACCTGAGCATCTCGAGAAAAAGCCTAGAAAAGACTTAAAAACTAGAATCTCCCATACGCAGAACAGTTTTCGTGACAGAAAAATAATCCCCACTGGCTGGCCACGTGGCCATCTATCTCGCCGGCCAATCGCAATGAATTCCACCTGTCACTGGCTCTTGCGATGTTGTTACATAAATCGTTTACGCAAACACCGCAGACGTTTTATGGATGTTGAACAGTTCGTTTTACATCCAACAAACGTCCGACGACTTCTATTTACATTTTTCACAACAAGAAACGCATTTCAAGTCGGAATGAAAAATGGGACAGCTTGTCCAAGCACTGCCACAATTACCGTAAACTGTATTTGTCTGTTTTGTTTTTTTTGTCGGAGGAAGAGGAAGACAAGCTGACAGGCACACGCAGAAAAAGTCGCCTTTGCACTGCGACAATAATAAAGTTATGGTTAATTTTATGGTAATTGCTCTTCCACATTCACACTTCCGCTGTAAAACGTAAATACGATTTTAATTTTTAAATATCGTATTGTAATATGTTCAAAGAATAGCTTATATGCAATTATTCACCTTCAAGTGTATACATGAAAATTCAGCCAGGTCTACACGAGCGAAAACAACTCCGCGGCGCTAAAGTTCTACAGTACGGAGTGAAATTTCCCATGTATTTCAGAATTTATACATTTAAGAATCTCTTATCCCTCGACGAATTTTTTCCCTATAAGAAATTCCTATGGAGGCTAAAGTAACGCGGCGTTTTCAAAGTTCGTGTAGACCCGGCCTTAGGAAAGATTAGTAGCGCATGCCCAGTGTTAGTTTCTGCATCTTCACTTCCAGCAGCCCTTTTGTAAACTTGTGCTTCTAAAAATCGATCGCAGAAAAATAAAGTTTTCAGGCGTTTTTTTTCTTTCTAGAGTTATAAGTCAAATTAACGAACTAAATAAACTGAATGCGTGACGAATAATTTACATACAGTGGAGCACCGTTTATACGTTTCTTGTTTATACGTTTTTATCAGTTACACGTTTTGTAGAATGGTCCCGGCAAAATCCAATGCGTATTACCGTTAAATAATTTCATTTATACGTTTTCCTGAAATCGCAAATTTCATTTATACGTTTTTTCAAGAACTCAAGAAGAGAGAAAATGCGCATTTCAACCTCAGATTCCCATTTGCCGATTGTCCAGTCTTAGAAAAAGCAAGCAGTCTTAGAAAATTGCACTGAAAAACCTATGCCAAGTTTTCAATAAGCTTTGGCGGGTTTTAACACCATGCAAGAATATCTCATTAGCAGTGATTTAAATGAAGTTAAGATGGCACTTTTAACCATGCACAATGAACTTGTTTCCTGCGTATTCAAAAAAGCCCTGCAACCTAAAATAACAAAATATTTTGTAAATGCTGAATGAATGTGAATAGTAGTACTAGTTGTACATTAAATCCGGAATAAAAAGTTTTGTATTACATACCTCTTCTATTTCGTTTTCATGTAATATTTTAAATTACCTCTGACTTTTTATTGTTGGTTATTACGAAATTGTTCGTAACTTTCGTGAATTTCGTTTATACGTTTTTTCATTTATACGTTTTTTTTTCTCAGTCCCTTGAAAAACGTATAAACGGTGCTCCACTGTATTTATATTATAACGGCCATTCCGGTTACTGCCAACTCAGCACTTTGGAAATATACGAACTTCAGGGCAAATTAAGTATCTCAAATACACCGTAGAAGTTATATTTTTGCAGTTGTCTTTCTTGTCTAGAAGTAATCAATGTTGACTGTTCTAAAACCATTCACCATCTTTCGCCTCCTACATTGCAAAAAATGAGCTGAATCGGAACAGCATTTTCGGAAAGACAATTACAAAGATTACCTTTCATTTTCAGTCAAGTTTTTTTTTCCTCTGAACTAACAGCTACTAAGTGTCCTCTGATTAAAAATGAAATATCATTAAAATCGGTCCAGTCATTCTTGATAAATTTACCATATTCTGATAGGACTGCAGTGTGTAGAAGCTCCGCTCACTCTGCTTAGCTCTAAGTACTATCAAAAACATTCCTCAAAAACTAACTTTTCAATATTAGAGGCAAGAGATCAGCACCAACTAAAAACAAAACTTTTTCCTCCAACTCTTCATCCTCTCTAATGAAAAATAAGCAAAAAAAAAAAAAGATAAAAATGATTCCTGTTTTTAAGCCGATCTATGCGATTTCCTGATTAACAAATAACTAGTACTGTATTTTTTTTTTCTTTCCTAATCTGACTCCTGCCTAATTTGAATATTTGGAAAAATTTACAGATGACAAAAAAGAGAAGTGTATTTAAAGACATGTGATTCTTCCCTTGTAACTTCCTGTTAATGTCAGTGTCATATTTAATTCACCACTTTGTGTCGTGTATCTTCAGAACTAATCCCTGCCAACTTAACAACGATTTGCCAAGTAAAATGAAAAATTAGGAAAAATAATAATAAAAGAAAAGAAAAAGACGGGAGAACGACATCGGATCGGCAAAACAGACAGAAAAGGAAGGCGATTTCCATTGTTTTTTTTTTTTTTTCTTTCGTAATTTGCCCTAACGACCGTCAAAACGGAATTGTCAGGTTTCGAAGCACCGATCCGCCTTCGCAAAAGAGATGATCTTCTCTGATGAGACGAGACGAGAGAAAAAAAAAAACCTAACTTCTGGCTCTTCATCAGTGACATTTCTTTTTTCATTCTTTTTACCCTCCCGGGGCAAATGGGGCGTTCAGATGGCAATAGAGGTGTGGGAGAGACGTCTTGTGAATTCGGCGAGAGAAACCAATACCTCCTCTTCCGCTATGTGTCGATTTTGAATAATAGTGTAGATAGCTAACACTAAAAGTAAAACTTCAAATCAAACTTGAAAAGGAAAACAAAAAACTCCTTACTTCTTAAAAAGTCCTATTAACTATGTCTCATCTATTAACTGAAATTGGTATTCTTTGGTATTCAAGCTAATATCTCTCACTTTTTATCTCTCACCAATGAATTCTAATCCCCTTTTAGCTAATCCGTTAATCAGCGCGAGAATTGATAGGATTAAAATTAATCCGATTTCGGCAACTCAAATCAGTAATACGAATTTCAGTATTTCTTTTTTCTTACAGAAAACGGAGTATTTATATTGTCTACATTCAGCCGATATTAGAATTTGAAAATACTTTTCGATTTTGTGGGTTTTTTTTTTTTTTGCGACTTCTAAAAGTAAAAATAAATAACTTTTAAGAAATCACATCTTTAAGTAATTGAGTTTAAGTTCTTAGAATATCTCGTACTTTTTTTTTTTTTTCCCTATTGAGGAAATATCAGCTATTGGAATTCGTACCAGAAAAAGTGCTTAATTATCGGAAATGAAGATGTAGTTAGAAGTTAACGATCTGAACTGATGAAAAAGGCATAACTTATTGAAAAGAGTTAAACTATCAATCCATTTTAAAAATGAGAAGGAATCCCTTTTAATAACAGAGATATATTGCATCCATGATAATAGAATGATAGGATCTTTTTATCTTTAGTATTTTTTAAAAAACTTTTTTAAAATATTTGTGCGTTCGGCCTAAATTTTAACCATTTTTAATTAATTTACGAATGTTAAATAATTGTCAATAGAATGATAGGCTTGAGATAAATAATAGTCCTCTGTAGTTTAAGTTGTTGTTCAAACTTTAAAATGTTAATTTTATTAACATATTTTTAATTTTGTACGCCAAGAAACTTTTATGTTACGCTGTGCGCCGCAAACCAAAAATCACTACCTTTCTCCCTGATGCCCATCTTTCCACACTTGAGAGACTTATCTGAAGTAATATTGCTGCCTGTGGATTTGGCCATCCGCCAAAATCCGTTAGCAACGGGTGGGTGGGGATCTGGTGAGGGGTCGATGTCGACTTCACAGCATGCGTCTGACGTACTTCGGATACTCGTCAACGGGAAGGGCTGGCTTGCCGGCTTAGCAAGTCGTCTTCGGCGTCGCTACTGGGTGGGCTCGGTGAAGCTTGGCGGTCCCTTGGTCGCCTCAACCTCGGGGAAGGCCCGTCTCGGTCTTCGGACTTGGGATAGCTTCGGTCTCCGTTTGCCGGTCACGACCCTTCCGTTGGCCGGCTTCGGGTGATGTTTTAGCGGGGAGAGCGAACTGGCGTTCACCGCTAAACTTAGCTGCGCTGTGGCTCTCTTCTGTTGCCGGCGGCGTATCTTTCGCTCGGCCGGCTTCCAGGCGGGGAAGGGCGGTTTTGCCGTACGCTTTGGAGATGGCCTCGTCTTCCTGCGTTCTCGCACAAACGCCTTCTTCGTACTACGATAACTACTTTGGGTCTCAGCCCAGACACACACTGTAAACGTCCTTTCACTGGGAAGTAACCTTTCCCCTTGGCCATTCGGGGCCGAACACCAACTCTACTATTCTATCTCCGGCTGGAGATAAACTTGTGGCCATCAGCCACATACTAACTCGGAAAGCTTCTCCCTGCGGCTGGCTTGCCGCCACACTAACTGTTACCTTTCTCCAGACTGGAGACGACCTTGCGGCTTCGTGCAGCGGAAACGAACTGTCTTTCCAAGGTGGAACGCTCCATTATATACCGGCGTCCGGCCTCGCCATCAGCTCAGGAACGGTCTACTAACCTCAGAGGTGACGGGGAAACCGAGCACCGGGCATGGAAGAGTCCACCTTCGGGGGGGAAACAAACGGGGAAAAATCACCAGGTAATAATATGATAGAAAAATGTCATGATGAAATAATGTGATAGAAAAATGTCATGATGAAATAATGTGATAGAAATATGTCAAAAATCACTACCTTTCTCCCTGATGCCCATCTTTCCACACTTGAGAGACTTATCTGAAGTAAT
>JAFIDM010000002.1:55609498-55620638 GCA_023159025.1 Thereuonema tuberculata
TCATGATGGAATAATGTGATAGAAATATGTGATGATGAAATAATATGATAGAAATGTTTCATAAATAGTAAACCCAACTTTCCCACACTTACTAACTTTTAAATAAATAGCACTTCTTTGATTTGCATCATGTAACAGCAACTCTGCAAACTCTATAAGAGGCTTAAATTTTTGCGTGCTGTACATTTACGAGATGATAGAGTGGTAAGGCGCTCGGCTGCGGATTGGAGGCGGAGGATTTGATTTCCATGCTCCTTCTCCTTCAAATGGATCTAGGATCTACTCAGCCCTCTGTAAAATGGCTACCGGGCTTTCTTTCCCCAGGGGGTCAGGTTTGGGCTGACCACTTGACCTCATCTCAGGCCCGGGCTACTGAAATGTTAGGGCCTTACCTCCAGCACCCCGTTGGGCCTTATTGGGCCCCGTGGGATACACGTAACCTAACATTTAGGAGAATTCTAAAGACATTAAAACTGTTACCTGACACTGTCTGGAGAAAAGGAAAAAGTTTCTTTCTTTGTTTCCTCTCGCGCATATGGGTCATTCCACAGAAAACGTACCTTTTTACATACAAGGCAATTATTTACTTAAGAAATATTCAAAGTTCTTCTTTCAGTGGTTATAAACAGCAATACAAACGAAGGAAGATATGAACATTGGTATTCTTTGTTCTTTCATTTTATTTCTATTAAATTTTTAAACAATAGTGAAGATATGTATACCTCCGTTACGTGTCACAAGTGCTTCGTCAGAAGGGTGGTTAATTATTGCATGAATTTAAGGAAATATTGAATAAGTGAGTCACATTGTATTTCTTACATTAAAAGATGAACTGCAGTTCGACATAAAAAAAAAATGAGAAAATGTTAGCTTGAACATATGTTTTCAGGTTTGAAAGTTTGTCACAGACTTTCCCTGTATCCTCCGTTCTGAAGATATTTTAACAAATTCCCATTAGATGGCAATGGTATTCACAAAGAGTGGATGAAGGAGGAAAAGACGCCACTTTGTTTTAGCTCTATCTTGTGTTTGGAGTAAAATAGTATGGTTTAACTATATTCTATCTAACAGTTTCTTCAGGATTCTCAAGACGGTTCTAATCTTTGTGTATCCTCCGTTCTCAACTTAAACAAATAAATAACATTGAGAAAATAGATAGAACTTGTTGAAGTTATTCTTAAATACGACTCAATTACATTTTAAAGGATGTTCACGAGCTAACCTCACAATAAGCATGACAAACTAGGGAAATTTTGCAGAAATGTATCCTCCGTCGATGTATCCTCCGTTACATTAACATAGAATGGAGGATATTAATTTCGTAACAGAGGGTACAAAATCATTTATTTAAATACTATGAGTCTCAATAATTGATTTAGTAAATGTACTATATTGTTTATTATCATTATCTCAATAATTAATTTAAAATATTTATAATTTTGGAATATTTGTTTATTATTATCGGTAAATTTCTTTTCTGCTATTTTGCGATAAGTTAATGTTCTGTTTAACCACTCAGTTTCACAATAAATTGAAATTTTACTTAAATTATGAGTTATGCTTTTAAAATATGGTAGATTTCATTACTATATCTTATACTTTGTTACAGTTGTGTATCCTCCGTTCATATCAAAATTTTATTTTATTCCTTATTTCATGAAAAAAGAAGAAACAATGTAACAATTCATTTTATAATTCATAGAAGCTTAGAAAATAAATTTCAGATTTGTTTGTCAATATTTTTTTTTTAACATTTTTGTCTCTTAAAAGGTACGTTTTCTGTGGAATGACCCATATCACGAAATTCCCCGGGTGTTTAACACACTCGAAAAACATCTCTGCAAGTGAAATGAACGGGAATAAACAAATCGAATCCTAAATTTAAAAAATGTTTTAAATATTTTTTTCTCGTCTGGGCACAAGTTAAATTTCTCAAGTTTTCATTAAAAAAAAAAAAAAGTTCCTGAAACAACTTAATGTTGTTTCTACTATCATTAAATATTACATTTATTTTTAAATTTTAAAGTTGGGAAAACAGTAAAAAGGAAACATCTCTGTATTTGTAGTTCCAATACCTGCTCAATATAAACCATATCTTAACAGTTTCTATTCGCTGGAAATTAATTATATCACCAGATACTTCAAATTACCTAAATCGTAATAATTTTAATCTCACCGTAGTTGCGCAAAAGACAATAGATTACTAAACATATCGGATTAATATACACTGACTGCAATTCATTGTCAATTCAATACCAGCTTCGCGTTTCGTATAAAATTCGTATTCACGACAATTCATTCCATTGTTGAAGAGTAATTCACCTCAGAACAATAACAATGTTCCACACAACAAAGCAGTGCGGAGGAAATTTCACAGGTGGTGCTGCATGCCGAGCAGGTACACGCGTCTTCAAACTCGGGGAAGCGCCGTAGCTGCGGTAAACCTGACAATGAATTATTATTCCCGTCACAAAAACAGAACCAAACCGAGAAACGCTAACAAAATATAGAGAGGGATTCAATCACGAATCTTAAGAAAGTGGGGGATTTATGGACCGGAAGCGCAAGACGTAAGTTGGAAACACAATCGCCCTCCCACCCATAATCTAAAAAAAAGAAAGAAAAGGAAGCTGACAAATTGCCGCGTAAACAAACGACGCTCTCGCCTACCAGCTGTTAAAGAAGACAAAACCAACAACTATGAAAAGAAAAGAATAGTTCTTTTATTAAGAAATAGTAATGGAGTAATTAATATCCAACGCAACAGTTGCCTTTTATTCACTCAAGAGAGAAAGACAAGGACAAACTGGCACTAGATGCAACTTGACATGGAAAACAGTCTTCTTCAAGGCAACGCAACATGTTTGATCTATTATTATCTTAAATGAATAGACATAAGTCTGAGAGTAAATATATCAGAGCTACATTTAGAAAAGTTTGTCTACTATATCCATTTTAAAAATATGAAACTTAGGAATCACGAAACGTTTAAGCTCGGTCCGTGTTTGAGACTGATATTCATTGGAAGCACGGTAGTGGCAGCGATTAGTAAACAAATCACAATGCTAGCAACGGCTTCTGATACGTATAATATAATTGATATTGCTTTAATTTCCTTATTATTATAAATGTGATTGTTGCGAATGAAATTGTTGCGATTGTTGTGATTGTTACTACTGATAATTTAATGATATTTTAATGATACTTGTGCACAGACGGACGGACAAAGCGGGGTTTTAGGCTACTTGTATCAGACGCCTAAAAATATGATTTCTTTCTGTAATCCATACCACGAAATTATCTGGAGAGCATCACAACGACAGAAGTGAAATCAATGGAAATAAATCAAATCTCGAGCTTACAGTTGTTTTTTTTAAACGAATTAACGTAGTTTCATAACCATTTTCAATCCATTACAGAATGAAGTTCCCTCCAATTTTCCTCCAAATCTTCAATCGAAGGCTTCCTTTGCCAATCGAATTCAAGAAACATTTTAATTTCATCTACTCATCTATCTTCTCGACCTTCTCTCATTTCTCTGTCAGTCTAGAAACTCTGCTGTCCATCCTTCGTCTTGCAAATGTCTTTGAGGTCTCGTCTTGTAATTCCAAACTGTTTCAATCAGGGAAAGTAATTCAAAGATTACAGAATAAAAAATACCCATATCTGTTAATCTGTACCATAAGAACTGGTAATACATATATACATACATAGTTCTCTGCCAAGGGCAGGTCCTTCACTGCAAACCCAGCATTCTCCAATCTTTCCTATTTTCTGTCTTCCTCTTCGTCTCCACATAAGATCCATTTACCATAATGTTGTCGATCACCTTAAATCTTCTTCTGCCTCGAACTTTTTTACCGTTCACCATTCCTTCCAGTGTATCCTTCATTAGGGAGTTTCTTCTCAGCCAGTGACCCAACCAGTTTCTTTTTCTCTTCCTGATCAGTTTCAGCATTGTTCTTTCTTCACCCACTCTTTCTAGCACAGCTTCATTTCTTATTTTGTCTGTCCATTTCACATGCTCCATTCTTCTCCATATCCACATTTCAAATGCTTCTAGTCGTTTCTCTTCACTGCGTCGTAATGTCCATGTTTCTGCCCCATACAATGCCACACTGAACTGGTAATATATAATGCTTAAATAACATTGTTACTTTTCAGCACAGGGAGGCCACTGCAAGTTCGAGAACCTCACATTATTAGCTCCAAACAATTCGTGGTCTGTAACTATGGGAATTTGATGTAAACAACAACACACATTAAAAGAAAATCCCTTATTACAACAAATATTTTAGAAAGCATTAAAAAGTTTGAGAGAACATTAATAACATGTTGCCAAAAATTGTAGTATGATTCAACATCATCCAAATGCTGTACGTCAGAAACGAACTTTGAACTGTACATATTCTGGATTAGAAATAGGAAACACTGCCTTAATTTACCATTTTGTCTTAAATTGCTATACTTAAATTTGTCGCTAACAAATGTATCCCACATCTTTAATTCTGAATGTATACAACAAAGTAAGTCTTGTTGCAATGTGGACGACAAGTGTTTCTGAAAATCTACACAAGAATTTAAAAGAGGCTTGGAGCCAGTTTGTAAAATAATAATTTTTTTGTGTGCAGTATAGTAAGTACAGCACAGAGTAGAGTATCAACAAGAAAGCTCATTTCCGAGACATCCTGTACCCCAACGCTCAATTACTCCAGCTAGTTTTTCTTAAGGCCAGGCTTCGACAAAGAAGGGAGAGCGCGCGAGATATTGGAAAGACAAGTCAACAAAGGAGGTGACGGCGCTTCTGACGCCGTGTGACACACAAGAGAGAAATACGGGCGAGTCCATTTGAAAATACCCCTCTCTCTTTCTCTGATGATGGGCCTGTTTTTCTCTCCCCTCTTTCTTCTGCGTTTCCTTTCCATTTGTTCTGCTAACTGACAAAAACAAACATCTCATTCCTGAAGGCATACTGGTAAACAAATACGATTGGATCACGGATAATGGAAACAATCCCTTTTCCTCTTCTTTTCTCCTTATTTTATCTCGTGAAAAATGGTCATTAACTGGTCTCTCTTACCTTTAAGGGCCTCGATCTTTTATTCTAGGATTCAATTAAGAGTTATCGAACTGAGACGCAATTAGCGTTAATGACTCAATTTGATTTAAGTTTTCCTTCTTTGTACTCCATCTCTACAAACAACAAAACATTCCTATTTTTATGTCCAATTCGCTGTATTTTAATTACCTCGGCGCAATAAAGCTGTAAACGGCTTTTACCAACTCTGTTTTAACTAAAATAACATAAATAACATCTTATGCTAAACTTATATATATTTTTTTTTTATTAAAAAAAAAATATACAGTAAAACCTCTTAAATCCGGCCTAGTGTGGCGCCCAGTAGGCCGGATTACAGAAAAGCCGGACTACCGTGAGTGTTCTTAAAATAACTCAATAGCTCAATTTTTGTGAAGACATAATGCCAGGTTTAATTAATTTAACCCCATTTTCATAATTTTGCACTCAAATGCTTATTAAAAACAATACAAATAAGAAGTGTATTTTATAATTACGGTAGTCTTATTTATTGTATACAGTACAATGACTCGTCAAATGCGTTAAACCAAATTTTAACAATATACATACTGTAAAATAAAAAATAAAAAAAAAAAACATCTAGTTTATAATGTTAAAAAAAAAAAAAAACGCATTACCGTGGGGGCTGGATTACCGAAGGGCGGATTTGAAAGGTTTTACTGCAATTAAAAGTACTGTTGGAATGAGCAATTTAAATCGGCATCTTGATTTTTCTTAAGATATAACTATTTGAATGAGTAAGGACAAAGGAGAAGTCTCACAGTCTATTCCGTTTGCCATTAGGAAGACAGATCCATTGTCTAGCAGCAAGGTCATTCTGTTTAGAATGAAGTCAGGGCAATCATTAGAGCAATATTTCAACACGATCAAATACTTGGGCTCATGTTTTTAACTCAAATGAAATAATGGCAACTGACTAACAGAAGAAAAAAAAAAGCAAACTGAAAAGAGTAATACAATGCAGAGTCTCGTTTATAACGCAAAAGGTCGGTTGACCCTTCGTTTTCCAACCCTCCTACTTTACCCACAGCTCCACTAAAATCAGTTAACAGCAGCCTTGGGATTTCATCTCCTATTCGACACTCGCAGCCCATCCTTTGTTTATGGCTTCCCAATAATAAGACTAACAACAACAAGACTTTTATCCAGTGTACCAACGCACAGCTAAAGGACTTCATAAATATCTTTCAGAACAATTTCCTTCATTCATTCAGAACCGCATCATTACTATTCAAATTGAAGCCTTTTATGTCGACTTCTGGATATTTATATGGTTAATTTTAATCCTTTACCATACAACGCCCGAAATGTTAAGTTTATGTAAATAGCATACATTAATAGTGTTAGTGCTTTCAACATCGCTATTTGCATTATTTTATGTCCACATACACAACTCTCTTACCAACTGTTATTTTATTCGTTTCCTATCTATATTTTCTCTCCTGGATTATTCCAAACATGTCCTAAATTGGGTAAACGCTGGTTGGGTTCCTTTCGGAAAAAAGGAAAAGATCCCGATACCGGGAAAAGATCCTTAACAAGTTTTGAACCAGGCAAAGGATTTTCCTGAAATTTGCAAGATCCGTGGGTAAAATTTTACCTTGTGATCCCGGAAAAAGAAATTCCAGAGGAACACTGGGAAAATTTTTTTTTATTTACATCCAACAAGGGATCAGTAATCGTGGCGTATAGTAATTTATAATGTGGCACGTGTTTTGACTGATTAAAAAACATTACATTACATAAATGACATCAATACATAAAAATAAAGCAATACAGAATTCACGACCAGTTTCACTAGACAAGACGTCTAGTATCTTCGGGCCAGACCGGAGGAAAAAACATCATTTTTTTTTTGTTCTATTTCAATTTAACAATTTGTGGACTTAAATCAAATTTCAAGGAATGGAAATTTAGAAGAAGACAATATAAAAAAAATTAATTACAATAGATTATTATCAATAATTTATAAACACATGTTTTTTTCGATGCATTTTTGCTTTGCATGCTCATTATTCTACTTTCTTCTGTCGAAAAATTAAACCCTGTCTTGACTTTTCAATGGACTCACTGAATGCTCTCTTATAAATCAGAATTGCTTCTTTTTTTGCCTCTACAGCGAAGAAACAGAATCCGTACGGATTTACAAGTCTGGTAATCCAGAAGGCAACTGTATGTAACACCACCTAACGAATGTAACCCGAAGGAATCAATATGAATAATTAAAATAAGTTTAACTTGTGTTGTGTTTTAAAATTTTATATTTCTAAAAAGCAATAATAAAAACACACCACATCTCACTAAAAAATTGTATTTAAAACGTTTAAAAAAAATTAATGCAATTTTTAAATGTTTTTTCAACGACAATCTATATAGCAATTTTTTTATATGTTTTAAATAGAATTTTTAATAAGGTACGGTGTGTTTTGTTATTGCTTTTTTTAGAAATAAAAAAAGAAATACAAAGTAGAAAAAAATCTACTTTTTATAGAATTTGATATAAAAAATAAATTAGGGAGAAAATCTACAGCCTGACATTTCTATTTCTTTCGAACTTAAATTTACTAGTGGCAACCCGTGAAATATTCACGGAAGTAAAACAGATTCCACATTTTTGAAATACCATGACATTTTTCAAAAAAACAAGACTGAAAACAATGTTCATTTTTTAAAAGTCAAATAACAGCCCACGTATAATTTGACTGATAACTAAGCAATAAATCAAAATATGTATTTTGATCATGGTAACTCTTGCAAGCATGTAATTATCCGTATTTAGAGGTTAGTTTCGAAATATGCTTGAAGAGTCAATAAGGTGTGAGATCACTTGTAATTAATAAAACAATACGTGTGTAGTAGTTCATGACTTAAAATAATTTATATAATTTAACCTCTTCCCCTAAAATAATGTCGATCCTAAATACTGTTTCCTTAGCGAGTTTTGAGAAATGTTGGTGGCGCCACCTTGTATTTTGTTTCTTGCTGAAATACTGTGTCTGTAGCGCTGTTGGGATGACACACAAACAAATATCCGTACAACCGTACAATTTTTGCCTATTTCTAGTATGACTGCGGACGGTAAAGGAACGAAAAATGATACATGAAAAAAACCACCGAAAAATAAATATTCATTACATCTTTTTCTTTAACAATAATATCCTCTTCGAGTTAAAAGGGTGTGTGTGTGTGTATGGGGGGGTTTACACTTTAATTTTCGGATGGTTCCAAATATCCACTTCTTTTTTTATTCAACATTTACGGTTTATTTATTTTTTTTCTTTATGTTAACGTACAACAGTTTTTCTTTATTGTTTCTTTTTTTTTTTCTGGTCAATTTTTCTTCCTCCGATTCTACCGAAAGTTGGACGCTAACTATATCTTGTCTTTATTTTTCGTAATTTCTGTTTTTAGTTTTAAGCCTGATTTACTTGAAAACTTTCATTATATTTCCTTGGAATCTGCTCATAAATATTTCCTTGGAATCTTTTAGTTTCCGCTTTCTTTGCTTTCGATATCTCGTATGCTTATATTCGCTTGTGAACCTCATCCCTTTGATGTCGTATGAGGAATCCTAATTAACAATTTATTTTATTCAAATATTCATCGTAATTGAACGAAATGTCTGCAAACAACGCCTTGGAGTTACAGGAAGAGCTTCTTTAAAATTCATTCCACTTTTCGTCAACTTTTGGAAATAAAGTTAAAAAGCCTCCAGGCTACTTACATTAAAGAAATGTGAAGCAAACAGTAAAAAGTTGTTAAGTGAGCTCATGCCTCAATTTTACTAATCAATTGGCGAGGGTTCGGAGTTTATATTCAATCAAGGTATAAACAGTTGTGCGCTTGAATCTTTGATATCGCCAAACCCAAATTTCGATCCACAGCACATCTCTGAAGTGAATTACTTTTATTAACATATTAAAGTACAGTTTTACAACGCCTTTATCGTGAACTGCTAGAATTTTAGAATCATGCTTACTTGTTAGAGAATCCAAATGATGGAACTCGGTCTTGAGTTTTACGAAATGGCAGGAAATCAAAGCCCGATTGGCCATTAGTTCAGTAAATGCTAAAACTGCGTTCTGTGCCATCTGTCGTGCAGCAAATGCAACAGGAGACTTTGTAAAATAGAATCGTGTTATGTTTTTTTGCGAGATTAAAAAAAAAAATACTTTTGAGGGAATCAAAAATCAAATTTCAGATTTTTAACAATACTTCTGAATTAATTAATATTGGTAGTATTCCCTAATATTGCGTAACACTTCGCTTACTTCGCTGTAACACCATTCAGATTTCCATGGATCACAGTTAGTTGACTGAAGTTGTCTGTACAGATCAACAGACCAGTGTGTGTGAACAAGTTCCTGGCACTTTCCAT
The DNA here is from genome assembly GCA_023159025.1 of Thereuonema tuberculata. Lineage (NCBI taxonomy): Eukaryota > Metazoa > Arthropoda > Chilopoda > Scutigeromorpha > Scutigeridae > Thereuonema > Thereuonema tuberculata. The sequence goes on from JAFIDM010000002.1 coordinate 55,618,975, forward strand.
TCTCCTCAAAGTAGCATGAATTGTTTTACTGTTTACTAATTGTTTTACCCAGTGGATGGGAATAGGAAGTCTGAGATGTCCCATCTCCAAAAGCCTTGCCTTGGACATCCCAAACCATCTACAAAAACAATTAAAAACAACAAAGCAAGACACGCAACTTTAGAGAGAATAGAAAGTGCCAGGGACCTTGTCCGCGCAGAACAGCCAGTGGTCATCGTAACAATTAATCTTAATTAGTACATTGTTGAGGTGCACTAACACAAAGAAACAACTGTTGACGTTTGCTGCCCAGCAGTGGTCCACAGAACACGAAATGATTCACAACCTTCTACACAAAAGAAACTCTCTCTCCAAGCTCCTCTAACGTCGAGAGGTGAACATAAAACCTAACCTAAAACCAAGATCATCCAAAGAATTTATCTTATTAAATTACGACATTGTTAAAAGTAAGCTTGAATGAATAATAATGGAATGAAGTCCTGACAGTTGCAAAAAAATGTTACACTTATTGATTTTTCATCGCACTAAAAAAAAAAAAAAATAATAATAAAAAATAGCTAAGTGATTCTGCACATTTTTAGCGTAAGTACTTGTTTGTAGCCTAGTTTGCCAGTAGTGAGACTGCGACAAGAATTCCCATAGAAAAGCATTGGAATCTAAACATGGATAGAAATTGGAATGAATTTCAATTAAAAAAAAAAAAAAAATCCCCATAACCCGGAAACTGAATGCGGCTCCTCCATCCCGAAGTGGAGCGCCTTACCGTTTGACTATTGAGCTCACATTTAGGAGATGTTAAAAATTGAGAGTAAACAAAATTTTTCCGTTTTGTCATTTTCACAACTATCAAAAAAAAAAAAAAATTAAATTAAAACAAATTTTAAGGAAAATAATGCTTCAGGAAAGTAGGGAATTTCTTTCGAAATTCCGATTTAATTTGCAATAAATACGAACACATTCGCAGTGTGTTTTTGTTTTCAGGTTTTACATTTCACCCTTCAAATATGACATCGGAGAGAGAGTGGCCTGCATGTAGAGGCGTTGAGTTGGGCTGATTGCATATCTGCTGGATAGCATTCTGTTTGTAGGAATTCAGATAGTTCCACAATTCATCGCTCCTGTAACTAGGGCCGCTCTTGAGCACAGCCCTTGCTCAGGACCTTACATTTTTGGGGTCTCGCATTGCACAAAAAAATTAACAAAAATAGAATAATTTTCAGAAAAATACTAAAATTCAATAAAAATTGTATTGTACCAATGTACATTACACTGCACACATTAAAATATAACAACAAAAAGTAGATTCATAAATTTGTAAATAGAATGTACTTGAATAGAGCTTTCAAGTACCTACACATTATGGAATTCAGTATGTATCCAGATCGGCTAACGGGACGTAACGGACCCGATCCGGATTTTTTGGTTCTTCAGGACCTCGGAAGTATCTGCGAACGGACGTCAAGGGCGCATGACTGTACTCGAATAAGGGTCTCGCAAAGTAAACTTGCTGGGGTCTCACAAACGCTAGGGACGGTCTTGCCTGCAATTCAAATGCAAACTCAATGAACGGAAGTGACTAAGCACGGCACGGTTCGCCATTAAAAGTCACAATTTATCTTGGGCTTACACAGACGGAAGAATCATTCTGGCGAAAAGAACTCGGG
>JAFIDM010000002.1:55630538-55649223 GCA_023159025.1 Thereuonema tuberculata
AAAAAAAAAAAAAAAAAACCTCAGACAAAATTAACAGACTTTATTAGTAAAATTTAAATACGCATGTGGTAATACATGCTTTATGTCATTAAAATTATTACGTTTTTTAATAATATTTATTGTTTATGTATTTTAAATCTGTTTTATGTAGTTTAAAGTAATTTTAAAGGTGAATCTCTATTTAACGAATTTTCCATATAATGAATTTTTTCGGGATTTTGAGATTTCGTTAAATAGAGGTCCGACTGTATTACAAAGGGATAGTCATCGTTTTAGACCGTATATTAGTGTGATGAAATTATATCTCTGCCCTATCGTCATGGCCATTCATCTTTACTGTGATGATTACTCTTTAACAATACCAAATAGAATGGTACTGCGTTTGTAAATTATTAGTACGCGTTTCATTGTGTGGTTTTTTTTTTGTACTGAAACTGCACAGGAACAAGATGTGAAATTCAAGTCTGATTTATTCTGAAAGAAAGAATAACGTATATAGCAGAAAGATGGAAACATTCAAGCTCACGCCGGGATTCGAACCCAGTTACGGTATATTTACAAATGGATAACCTCTTTTCTTTTATATTTTAACCAAGACTCATCCCGAAGTAAGACATTACTAATACACATTAACCTTATTCCTAAATTACTTTTTCTTACATTTTTTATCTTTCCTATAGTATAATTTAGAAATGCGAGAGCGGTTGAGTTGAAACGTTGCCGACGGGGCAGGTTTTTCATGGCGGCAAATTCAATGTATTATTTGGACAATTGTAGTACATGCGCTTGTTAGTTGTTAGTAGGTACTTGAGTCACTAGACTTAGCTGGAAAGAACCTGAGCTTAAATAATAACTAAAAATCGATTGATTTAAGCCCAGGTTCTTTGCTGCGAAGCCTAGTGACTCAAGTTCCTCTGAAGTCCTCAGAAACGAAGCACAAGAAAAATAGAGAAAGACAAATATAAATCGTAGAAGATCAATTTATTCTCTATAATAGATAACAATTACAATTAAAGATGTACATGGTATGCTTACGTTCGAATTCCATCATGTCATAACATACAAGAAGTTATTCAGTGACGAAAACTTAAAATGTAAACATATAAGTAGAAAATGGAAACGAAACAAAAACTGAAGAAAAACAACAAAATATTAAAGTTAATGGATTAATTGAGAAAGAGCAAGAACAATATTAAGCAATATTAAGGTTTTACCGATACCGTAATATTGGAATTAAATGGCAACAATTCCATTCTGGAGGTCTCTTTGATCCGTATCTCCTTAGCTATTGATCCAAACTAAAATCAACAGGCATCTTCCTTATAAAGTTTCAGCTTTCTTATACTAAATAGTTTTGTAGTTATCATGATCATGGACGGACTATCGACTAAGAAATTCAACCGGAGTTTCCACTAACCAAACTAATTAAAGCTGGAGGAAAGTCTTCGCACTATCTCTAATAACCCTACACGCACTCGATCTTAACATTTTCGAAAACAAAAAATAAAATAAGAAAATAAAAACTATCTAAATGATGGTCGAGAAAACTTTTTCCCCTTCCGCAGAGACGAGATGACCATTAACGGCGGAAGAAATACAGCTCTTCCTAATAAGGAAAACAGTCCACCGCCAACATTATTTTTTTCTCTTTCCCCCTACCTCTCCGGTTTATGAGGTTTCCATTAAGAGCGCGAAGACGATGGGTTATTCTTTCACTACAAAGGGAGAGATATATAGAGAGAGACAAGATAAAGAAAAATGAAAAGAAAGAAATTGCATTTTTTTATTATTATTATGGATAACTGCGAGTATTCGAATACTCCCCCTCAGACGCAAACAAGTGGTTTTTTCCCAGCGGCCAAAAAGAGCCTTCGTTACATCGCAGACCATTACAGAACAATATTTAATCATCTCGGTACTTTTCGGACTTCTATTCTTGTTCTGTTTCCTTTCCCCTCCCTCCCCCACACATACTATTTTCTTTATCACTCCCAACCCACACCCCCGCTTGCTCACCAACATGTGTTTTCAACGGCTGTCATTAACCAAAAAATGCAATAACTCAAGTTGGATTCGATCACTTTCTTCTTTCTAGAAGGTGGTAGAACCCGATCCGCAAATGCAGTCACACATCCACCCCCACCCCCACAAAAAAAGAAGAAAAAAAAAGAAGCCAGACTACGCTGACCAATCGTTTACAGGTGACTGGACGAAGCAGCAACAGCAACAGGGAAGGCCCGTTAATTTTAGTGCATCGTCGAGGCACGTTTAATATTTCCTGTTTCTTACGAGATAAAAAAAAATGAAAAACGAATTTTTCGATTTTGAAGTCAAATAAAAACAAACAAAAAACAAAAAACAAAAATGGATATTTCAGTTGAGTAACACTAAAAAAGTAAAGAAAAAAAAATTTGATATTTAGGGTGAATCAAAAAAATGTACTAACACTTTGATGTACTAACTATCGAAGTGTTAGTACATTAATTTAAGACACCCTGTATATGTACCAGCCGCTACATAAATAGTCGCGAAAGAGTCGCTATTTCCAATTGTATATTTATTTTCTTTGGGATTTATTTCCCTTTTTTCTTATTGCTTTCTTTCCATTTTTGGCCAACAACGCAACTTTCCATGCAGATCTCAGCTTAAATTTAAAATATGAATTCGGAGAAACTTAAATTCAACATGTTAAGACAAGGTCTTTGGTTTCCTTTTGATGTAGAAAATACGATGAGTAACTAAATCCCTAAAGGAATTAATTCACGCAAACGCTAACGTTGACGTGATAGTGCGTTTCAGCCTTCACGATGAGATAAATCCGGGTCCTGCCTGTTATTTATTTATTTTGTTACGTCAGCAAACATGAATTAATTAACATGTAAGTGAACGTGTGCCACAAAAGTTAAAATTTATAAAAGAATATGGTTAAGAGTACCCGTATTAAAAATTAAAAGTAATAACATGCTAAAACATGCGCGACTAGTTTCGTTCGCCTTCCGGTGAATCTTTCTCAGGCGTCAAGACAAACATGACTTACGTTAAAAAAAATAAATAATAATAAGTTGAATATATGAAACAGCGAAGGTTCAAATGCGAAGTGTGGATTTCCCTTCTTACTGAATATCCCCCTTCTTCATAGGAACATGTTCTGCCCACTTGCTTCAATGACAGGTCTTCAGAGATCGACACCGGCCGTTCATTTTAGTCTTAAACACGATAAGGTTTCATTCATTTATTTATTTATTTATTTGTTTTATTTCACTAAAAGATGAAGCAAGAGAAAGCGATAAATGAAATCGAATCTTCCAGAAACTGCCCACATTTCGGTGGAGGGCCGTTCGCGATGACCTATTTCACTGCATTTAACCTATTGGTGGCCTCTTTCCATTCTGTGTAACAATCGGTCGTTTAGCTTCAGGAAGCGCTGGTTCAACCCCTGCCGCAATTCGTTTCAATTTCCGGTGTCCAAATACAACAAGTACTCTTTAACTCTTAAAGACTGGTTGATCTATTACCCACTGACAACTGGATTCACGAGGAACGCGAGCGCGTGTCCGTTTGCCTTCAGTACGCCTTCACACCTTTCCGGAAAATTGGGGAACTGCATTACAAAGTGGATGTGAACTTGCCGGACTGAGAGGTAACGAAGGCGTTAAATAAAAATACTCTGGATTCAAGCAGACGTTTCCTAATTTCCAAAGCAGCAGCAAATAGCTATTATTAATTCTTGGGACATTAATAAAAAAAAATAACCATTTGAGAAAAACTTTAAACTTATTTTAAAATCACTGTATATCATAAAATTCTAGAATCTTTTTTCTGTTATCCTCAGAATCTAAAAGAACTGCAGTTAAGTGAATTTAAGCTTATCTCAACGGGAGTATGTAGATTTTATTTCGAGGTGGGCCAAGTTAGGAAATCGTTGACTGTTAGGTATGTATGCCTGTTCTATTAGGTTACCTTCTCACGAATGTTGCTAATTTAAAATTCGCTGTTCAAGGGATATAAAAGAAAGATGCACATAATAATGGCTTTGTTATTAGCCTAATAATGGCCTAAAAAAAACTGACTTGTGAGATTGATTGTAGGTCATCGTAATTAATGTATGCAACTCGTAATAGACCGTTTAACTGTTCTCGTAACAAACAACGTGACACGACATCACAGTTTCAACAAGGGTTTGCTAAGGAAGTTTTGGAACAGTCGAATACTTCAACAAGCATTTGTATGCTGTGTTTTGTCCTTTTTTTTATTTGAGAAGACCACTGAATAAATAAATTACCTGAAAGCAGGTTTTTTTTAGATTTTTTTTTTTGGATAAACATCAATACGAAGCACACTATACAGTGGAACCTCGAACTTGGAACACATACCGTTCCATGAGACAAATCGACTATTGAGTTAAATTTCCCCATAAAGAATAATGTAAATTGTATTTAACCATTCCAGACACCCAAAACGTACCCAATGTAAAATATTTTAAATGCCTATTTCAAAAGATCATATTCGTAAATAACGATTAAACAAGTATATTTGATTTCAATAATTGAATGTTTTTATTTATAACAGTAAGTCTAGCTCCTTTCAAAAAAAAAAAAATAATGCAAAAAATTTTAACGTGCAAGCATTACTTGAAAAATAAATAAAAAAAAAACGCACAAGAGTAATGTGCACTGATGCACTGATCTGTTTTTGGAAATTGTGATACCGGGAATCCAAGATAGCCTATTTCAGGTATCCTGACCATCGTCAGTTGGATCATATGTTAGTTGCATTTTATGTATTTATTGTTTAACCGGTAATCCAATTTTTTTTTTTTTTTTGATTTGTGCGTTTTTTGATTTATTTGTTATTAATAATAATAGTAGGAGGGATGTTACTGTTCATTGGAAGGTGAATCCACTAGTTGATAGTTGTGGTTCATTGCGTGCACACAAACAGAGACAGAAGACGACCATGTGACGACACCACGTGATTCTTTGTTCGACTTTTGAATTTTTGTTCAAGTTTCAAACCAGATTTTCCTCGAATTTTTTATTCGAACCGTTCGAAGTTCGAGGGTCTACTGTACATACGCAATGCACATTTTCCAGTTTGTACTACCATACCACACACTGCATCCTATTATGAGAGCTGTTAATTTCCGCACTGGAGACATTTAATTTTCAGTAGCAACAGTTCTAATTCCATGGGCTGAAACTCATAAATGACCTAAGTAGAACTAACGCAGAATATTATTTAATATTCAAGTACAAATCAACAGCTCTCGTGATCGGGTGCAATGTGATATGATACGAATCTCAAAAATAAGCAGAAATCATTGCTTCGTAAAATTCTCAAAGGCAAGAGGAAAATAAAAAATTCCAAAGTGGGCGGTCTTGAATTAAAGTTGCTTTTTTTAATTTTATTTTGTTTCCTTTTAAAGAAAAAAACGAAAAGTCCTTACTGTAATACTAGGAGACCGTAAAATGTCACACGAAGCGGTTTGTTTGAACTATGATGTCATATCACGTGGTTTGTGACGACACACCAGAACGACCTGTAGCTATCATCTAACAATGGTTCTACAGAGATTTGAAAAGATTACTAAGCTATCTACTCGCGAACTTTTAACAATATTCCCGCCTTCCCTTTTTATTCTATTATCCTATCCAGTCTTTGATCATCCACTATTCTCTTCTAATTCCTTCAGACTCTTAATTTACCAGTTCACAGCTAATCAAAATGGAACGCGAAAAACAAAAACATGCAAAAAAGGAAAAAAAACAACCTCAATTTGTCTTTTGAAAATTGCTTGGTCGTATTAAAAGCCGTAACCCTATTACGCGAAGCTTTTAAACATCAAGCACTAATGAACGCAAAATCTAAGCGGAAACGGAGAGTAAAAGCATTTCTTTTCTTGTTTTTCTTTCTTTAATCCACTTGCTTAGAATATTTTGCCAATTTATGTCGGCAGTCAACCGGAAACGAAATCACCTGGAAATATTCAGCTCCAGGGTTGATGAAGTTCCGGAAGGTTGGCAGCTGCAAATAATAAACTGTCCTCGGATTCACTAAAGCAATCACAACATTCAACAGACAAACAAGTCGAAGGCAACCTTAAAGGTCAAAACAGGACTCAAGTCACCGATAAATACTCGCCAATTCAGAACTTCAAAGAACTTAAAAACCTACTTCCCTTAACAGGTTGTTGATTCAATTTTTGCTTTCCTCACGAAAATCATTGTGTAAGTCTCTAATAATGTTTGAACCTTACATGAAGCTTCTTGAAACATGATATATATGTACATAAAGTCCCTACGGTGAATAAAGATCCTCCCAGAATGCAACGCAGCTTATAGATTGAGCTTTCCTGGCCGACCGCTAACATTGAAAGAGAAGAGGTCGCTTCTCTTCTGTTTCAATGTTAGCGGTCGCCCAGGAAAGCTCAATCTATAAGCTGCGTTGCATTCTGGGAGGATCTTCATTCACCGTAGGGACTTTAAGGATGGTGTAAATTATGTATGTTTTCCAAATTGTCGAAAAATGTCGAGCGCATAATGGCGACAAAAATTCTTGTAGAAAAGGAGTGGAAGTATTTGTATCCTACTTCTATTACCTCATTGTCTTAAACAATGAACACAAGTAAAATACACGTATTTTCAAACGAATACATGTTGCTGCGGCTGTTAGGTGGTGAACGCCAGCTACGACTGTTGCCAAGAGAACAGAGAGCCGTCTACTTCTAGTTAACGTTACGTAAACAGTTCTGAAGAAGGAACGAACAACGGTCTACAAATATGTCGGGTGTGACGGTCAAAGTTAACTGGTCTGTCAATATTTGTGTATATATATTATGTTTCAAAAACCTACAAACTAATACTGCGCACTTTCAAAAAATAACAAAAAAAAAAAAAACGAATTACCACAAAACAGAATGTTTCGACCTGCGCAAAACAGCAATGTCATCTTCAGCTGAAAAACTGCCAAACAAAGAGTTACTAACGACCTTCCAGTTTTCAGCAGGTCGAAACGTCCTGCTTTATGACAATTTGTTTTTTGTTTCTTAAATGTGTGAGATATTTTTTTGTTTTGTTCCTACGGTTTTGGATAAATATTCATTCCACACGTTAAAGTTGAAATGTAACTATATCGTTTGAATTATATGTTCAATTTTTTTTATATTTTTTGCAATGTTCGAAGAATTTTAGAAATAAACAGGCTACTTTTTTTTTCGAAAATTTTCTATCTACTAATATGAAAATTTTGGTCGTAAGTGCGAATGTTCGTAAGTAAGACGGTCGTAAGTCGAGAACTGCGTATTTTTTTAAAAGACCTCTACAAAAAGTACTGTAGAAAAAGTTTTCCTTATTAAGTTCGCAATTAAGTTTTCGAATCCAGAATAAGTTTCTTAATTACTAGCGATGATGGCTTCGTCCGTTTGCTTCCGCAGTTAATACACTGGAGGCGACGTCGCCCTGTGCAGGGAGGCATAAATTCCATCGACGAATTTGGTCCGGGCATCGCGACGGTTATCGGAGAGGGGGGCCTCGTCTGCGCGGTTGAAAAGTGTCAGTGCATCCGTCAAACCCAACATACGCGCTCGTTTCACGCTTCGGAGCTGCGCCCACGGGCAACGGACGGTCGACGACGGCGTAGGCCGAGGACGACCAAGCCGCTGCCAACATCATCTGCACCGCCATTGGGAAGAGGACTGAAGGAAAAACAGTCATTAATTAACAGCAAAAATCTAAGAGCTTTTATTTTAGGCAAACGCTGATGCAGCAAACCGACTTTCAACTTGCCCACTTCAAGCGCTAACGTAAATGAGACGGAAGGAGTTACCGCAAATAGCGCCCTCAACAGGAATCAGCAAGACTCAAGCAAAAACTACCTAAAGAAGAACTGGTATTTCAGTAGAACAACAACAATAGGAAAAGGGTTTCATGGAAAGGTGTTTTTTTTTTTTTTTTTTTTTTCTTTTTATATCGACCAATCATAATATCAAAATGTGGAAAACATTTATCCCCGTATCCGTTTGAGCTTTTGCATGCTCGATGACCCTGGCTGAAGTGTTTAATAATACGAAACAGCTGTCCAAGGATTTCAGCACAATTTAGAATATCCCTGTATATAAAAAAACCCGAACTAATAACAGGCATCAGAGTATATCGAAAAGGAGACGTAAATTGGTAAGCTGACGACAGTGTGAGATATTTAGGTTTTCTAGCTTTTTAAAATTCATGAATTACGGTTTCAAATTCAGGACTTTTATTTTCATTAATTTTAGACAGAAGTGAAAGTCTTTAACTTATTATCCTATTTATTTATCCTATTTAAATTCAGAAGCAAAAACAAGGAAAAATTTCTACTCCCCAATGAAATTCAGTTAAACAATGGCTAAAATTCCATTCCTGAAAGCAGAATGGATTAATACGAATTCAAAATAATACGCACTAACACAACGAACTTTTAAAAATTCTTAAAACTACTTTCCGCAAAAGTTTCTACCTTAGAAAAATTTCTTTTATGAAAAGAAAAGTAAATAAAAGAGTAAGAACGACAAAAACGAATTTTAATCATAATAAAAAAAAAAGCGAGCAAAACTCATTTTGAGACATCACTGTCTAACTCGTCGAACTTCTTTCTTCACTATCGTCTTCTCGAGCTAATTTCTTTGCAAAATCCCATACGCAAAAAATTTAACGCGTTAAATAGCTCGACTCTGCCGTTGTACTAACGCTTCGCCGATACGTTCTGAACCTGGGGTTCGAATCCCGTAGTCGGCATGAATGTTTTCATTCTTTCCTGGCTTTGTCTGGAATTTCTCACGTTCTTTCTCTCCTTGCGCCATCTAAGGCATTCTCTAAAAATTGTGGGGTTTGTATATCGGGCCTAACTGCTGCGGTATCGCTGGGTGCAACCACAGCCCACGACTCAGGGATATGCAATAAGATGCTTTCGGCGTGCAGCGAGTGCGCATATGTAATTAAAATACAGCATCGCGCTAATCAAAACGCAAGCAAAATTATAGACGTCAAATAACATAGGCGAAGAGAAATACGAAACTATTCTATCAGTTAATATTTACTTATATTTTATATACATTACATCACATATATATATATATATATATATATATATATATATATATATATATATATATATATATATATATATATATATATATATATATACTTCAAAAATATACTAAATGATATGAGGAGCTTAGTTTCAAAACCCGCCGTCTCCAAAAATAAATTTTCGGAAAATAGAGGTTTGTTAATGCATTCCTATTGAACATGGCGGGCTTTGAAACAGCACTCGTACCGAAATCGGTAGATTTTGAAGTTAAACTGTATGCAAACGGCGGATTTTGATTTGAACTTAGCAAAAACTCCATTCGTTCGAAATTTGCAATTTTTGGAGACGGCGGGTTTTGAAACTAAGCTCCTCATATCGTAACTGCTTAAAATAGACTAGTTTATTCATTTGTAAATCAGAGGTGTTTTCAAATGTATTTTTTTTTATTAGCAATAAAAGAAATGAAAAACTTTTGGTGTGCCTGTGATTTTTGGGAGCATGAATTGGGTATGCTGCAGGATTTCTACAAATGTAAAAGCACGCCGTGTAATGGAGATTGAGAAGCACTGGTTTACAGTAAAGCAGCTTGAGAACAAACACACAAAATGACTAACTGATAATTAACCTCACTTCCAAGGAAAATAAACTAAAAATTAACAGAGAAAAAGATAAACAAACTGTGCTGACAATGTCAATACAACTTCTGATCGTCGCTTGCGAAGCTATGCTTTCAAATACATTTTAAAACCAAGCTGGGAATCCCAAGGGCTTAACAATCCATTCGTCCTTTTATCTCAGACCATCTTAAATTGCACCTTTTCTCTTGTTCCTTTTCTTTCTTGTCTGTTTACACAAAGCACTCAAGACTACAAGGGGTCTGTTAGGAAGTCAAATGCTATGGAGAATATCTTGTTTACGAAACCTTATTAAATTACGGCCTTTTATCGGAATTTCCATTGATTTCAATTCATTCAATGCAAATTTTTGGCAGAACAAGATGCCAACTTCCAATTTAAGCCAAATTCGACAAACAACAAGTTAATTAGCTACGGAGAATTACGGCGATTTACGGAAAGTCAAAACGAAAACCACAGAGGGACGCGCTCCCACTTTGGCAAACAACAATAAAGCGAACGAAACCCTTGTGAGTTGGCGGCATCTTAAATACAGCAACAGCCTCTGTCACAACAGCAATACCCTAGAAATTGCAGAAGGGACGGGAAATATTATTGGTGAAACATTATAAAATGTTTACAACGTATTTTACGTTTGTTAATATTTAATCATTAAATAAAAAATAACCATTAACTCCCATTGAACTGTGTATTACATTAAATTAAAGAAAAAAAATTACACAGGGTGTTTCGGAAATGGGAGACAAAGAGTATAATAAGGTAACGGTTTATTACAAAAAGTAATCTGGATGTCATGAACTGGAAACAGGTTTGATAATCAAAGAAAATGCCTTATTTACTTTATACTTCCTAATGTGAACTGAGGTTTCTTTGATTAGGGACCATTCCCAAAGCATTCATTTCCTAACTCTAAAACTACGGCTCGTTCAACAAAATGTCGTGGAACATTTTAAACTCAAAATGACCTTTGGAACCCGTATCTCTTCGCTTTATCTGCCATTTCCGAAACACCCTGTATATTATAGTAACTCGAGTTCTTACACAAACGGCCCCTTTTTAACGTCCGAGCCCCGACTGTGTAGAAGGGCTCGAAAGCTCCCTCAAGTCACTAATGTACAATTTTTATTCTGTAAATTTTTAGTAAGTTCAATTTGTGTTTAGTGATTATTCATTTAATAATTATAAAATGTTTCAGTGTACTAAATAAACCTCAACTTGTATTTAACGCATCACAACAGACGACTCGTCACTCAATCTTCAAAAACCGTTTCTCCTGTCTACATAAGTCACGTTGATGACATTATTGTTTACAGACAAACGGCGGTATACCGTTGTTCAATGTATTCCGCAGCTGTCTAGGAAACATGTAACTCCATATTCCAGAAGTTGGTTTCTGCTGGCCTAGAAAGTTGAAGATTAAACATCAAAAGTTTGGAGCCTGTAGCAACAGAGACAGATTTCTAGTTATCAGTGAGCACAGTTTACTAGCAAAGATTTCTTTGTGACTTATTTTGCATTTTTTTACATCAGTGATTCCTAATCGGTGTGCCGCGGCACTTCAGGTACCATAAAATCAGCCAGGGTTGCCGCGAGATATTGTAGGGGAAACCTGTGAGTCATCTCCCTTAGTTGTCTTAAGGCCCCCGACGCACTTGCGTATATTTATCCACGAAGTCGTAAAAAACCGCAACATTGAGTCTCCCCTCCGCAGGGAAGGGTTCATTAGAGAACCCTCAATTCGCCTGAGGTCTGAAACCAACGCGTACATATAGAGCGAAATCTATATTTTTTCTACTGCAACAAGGAGTCATCACAATAGGAACAATTATTACATTGCTTGAGGCAGCAATAAAAGGGGAAGAGGGGAAGAAGGGGAAAAGGGGAAGATTTTACGACTTCGTTGAAAAATATACGCAAGTGCGTCTTAAGCCTAAGTGTTCTACTCTACTGAATCCAAGGCTATTCTAAAACTTTATTATTGTATTTTATTCCTTTGATGTGATTGTTACTTAATAACGGTAAAGGAGCAATTTTAAAATATGAATATAATGTTTCTTTCTTGGGTTTGATTCCCAGAGGCGGAACAAATTTATCTCCTGATTAAATTAAAATTTAATGAATAAATCGAAAACATATAAATTGCAAAAAATTCAGCGAAGGTGACATAACATTCTAACCTCACTCTGAAAGATGTCTCAAACATAAAAAAGTTGGGAACTCGTATTCTAAGTGATGCAGACAGCCGTGTAAAGAACTCGAGGGAAGACTGGAAAAGCCTACCCATGTGACTTCTCAGCCTTCAGACGGACGGGGTAGGAAAACAAAAGAAAAAACAAACACATACTACAACAGATTGCGCCCAGGATTTGGGAAGCAAATACCGAGATGCAAATTCGAAGAGCTAGAGCACTCGATTACAGCAGTCGGCTAACCAGTGATGATGAATTAAATTAATATTTTCCTATCAGAAGTTAAAAATTGCTTGTAAAGTACAACTTGTACATTACATTACAAATTCTTTGTATTTATTTATTTTCGGCGTAACACTGTATTACAAGGACTGCTCAGCAGAAACATTCGCTGAGATGTTTCTCTAACCTGCAGTTGACTTGCCAAATTGCGAAGTACTGTATAAGATACAAACGTACACACGGTTGATAGTTTCATGCTAGTATTATTCAAATATTTATTTTAAATACGCTTTACTTTTAAATATTCGATTAGTGTGTCCGGTTTCCTCGGAAGAAGATTACTATGTAAGGTGGGAGAGATATTACAATAGCGCTCCATTCAGAACCCGCAATCTAACCCCAAAATATAATAATTCTTCTCTCTAGAGAAATCAAGTATTCAGGAGGAAGTTTGGATTAAGGCTGAGGCGATTATTATTTCATGAAAATCCGAGCGTCTTTGCCGAGGCTTCATGTGTGCCCAAACTTTCCTGTTCTACCGTTAAGATCTCCGAAGCCACAGTGCACCTGCGACACGGCGTGAATCCTGGAAACGTTAGATATCTTCAAGAGCACCGTTAACTACAATAAGACCTTCGTCTTCCTTCTATGTCTTCCACAAATCCCTCTGATCACTCCTCTGTGGACGAATCTGTGCCGAGCTAGAAACAGAGCGACTTACGTAAAGAAAGAAATAAAGGCAATAAAGAAAGGGGGAAAAAAAAAGAGCATCTACAAATGAGTCGATTATGTAGATTCTGTCACCAATATTTAGTTTCAAAAGAATAAGTTAATATTCAGTAACAGAATCACACTCCATATACTTTACTGCCAATCCTCGTACCATACATTTTTCTTTTTGGTTTGAGGCTGGTATGATTTGCTCTTTGTTTTTATTTCCTTTTTGGTCGTCAGGAAAAACTGCAATGTTGAAAAGGGTTCTTGACTCAAGAAACTGAACTATATAAAAAAGTAAAATGTCCTTTTTTTAGCGACTCTGTAGGGATGAGCTATAGGGATTTCCGTGTCCTGTCTGTCTGTGTGTGTATGTGAATGTGTGTAGCATATTCCACAGCTCAAATCAGCAGTCAGAGCCTAATGCGTCATATCTCATTGGGCTCCCCAAGGCCCGGAGATTTGAGGGAAAAAAATCCGACTTCCGGTTCAGGCCATCTTAGACTTCCGGACTTTTAGGGAGGCAATGACCGGGTCAGAAAAATATTGGTAATTGGACTACCTACATGGATTGGATGTAACTATACTGAATCGACTACATTGTGAACGAATATGAGATCCTCCCAATCCAATGTCTCTACTTCCGGTTCAAGTGGCCAAAATGGATTGTACGGGGGTCCCTTCAATTATGCGTTTACCAGAAAAACTGAGTACACTATTTCAAATAGCTCTGAAACACCCTTGATTTGCATTCAACAAATAATAAAAGTATGTAACGAACAAAAAAAATTTCTGCGAATTTCCGGTGATAAAATACCAGCAGAAATGACAGTGTCTTTTGTTTTCCCTTTCATCCTGATGGCCCACAACTCTAAAAATAAAAGTCTCGAAAACGGAAAATCTCATGTCTACTTACGTTAATCTACCTTTAAATAAACTATAAATGCATCATCAGACATTCCCGTGGCGCCTGTGAGACGGAAATACATTAAAATTAAAAAGCGTTTGCCTTTAGCGCAATCCATGAATTGTTTAAAAGTCTTCCTTGAGACGCTATTGAGAAGCAAAGGCAGTTTGTTAAAAATGGAAAAAACAAATGAACAATAACGACAATAGTATATATAAAAGAAGTCCCTGAAAGAACTGAGAGGGTATTTCCTTGCAAGTTATGTCTGGATTTTTCAGATGCTTTATTGAAGCCACTTACGGTGATCCCTCGTATACCAATCGTTCCCTTATAATTCTCTATTGCCAGGGTTGCTATTAAAAGCGGACCGTATTGTAAAATCTCTTCTGTTGATTTCATCTCGCCGCCATATTAAATTTGTCGAAAGGAAAAGTGAACAGTCAAACACCAAGACGCTGGAACTGTGAAGCGCACAGTTCCGTATAAAGATTTTTGTATCTTTTTCATAAACTGGGGGATGGCTACTGACATTAAGCTTAAGGATTATACATTGTACAAATATAAAGAAAGAATTAAAGAAAAAAGGACTCATTACATTAAATGTTATCGATAATATCAAGTGGAAATAGGGGGTGCTGCAGTTCCACAGTGCCTAAACGCGAGCCGCCACTCGCGAGATCAGACAAACATACAGGCGTAGATATACAGTAATGCCTAAATCCATCATTTCCTTCCGGGGATGGGGGGAGAGAAATCGGTTAAAAAACTTTTTCTTAATTCAATGACTAAAGAAGCCAATCCTCACGATCCAAAAATATTTGTTCTTCCTCCGTGGAGAGAAAAAGGAGGGTGTGGGGGAGAAAAGAATGTGAAATTGGTTTTAGTGGCACTTTATTTTCAAGCCACGACCGTCTCATTATTAATGGGCAAATCGCTTACACAGGTTCTGCGACGATTACCTCCAACCCATCGAATAGTTAGGTCTGGATGATGCCTGGAAAACCAACTCGATAATAAATAAATAAATTAAAAATCAATATTTAAAAAAAAAAAGTTGGTTTAGTGTTAAATTATAAAACGATAAGATAGACGATTCGTTTGTCGATCTGTGTGTGGTGTGTCTTCGCTATTCAACAACAACGCCCAGAGAAAGATGGCCGCTCTTTTCGCACACTACAATAGAAGAATCTAATTAAAAAGTCCTTTAATAAAACTACTGTAATGAAATCTCGTTTCTAACATTCAGTTAGTAAGAACAGCAGTTACCGCATCAGAAATTTCAATTCACGCAGATATAAAGCAATTATTAGTCAATAATTTTCAATCATTTTCCAATGAACTCTCAACTCAGCCAATGTGCGTGTGTATGCTCAACTTCTGAACCCGCTGGATGGGTATTCTTATTCGATGACATGGGATGATGTAACTTTTGCATCTGGAATCTTTTCCAAATTGGTCTTTGTCGATAGATCACCACGAAAAGACGACAAAAATACTCAGTGAAAAGAGTTAGAATCTAAACAATGGATTTCTGTCCTATTTCTCTTAATCCCTCATTATGTAAAACAATGTAAATCTTTGAAATGGCTCAATTTTTTTTTAATGAAAAATTTGTACTTTTTTATTCAGCAGTTTTAACAATTTGAAAGTAAATGTGTACTTCTCGTTTTTGTCATTTTCGCGAATTTAAAAATAAATCTGTAGGCTGGAAGTGACCGTAAACCGGAAGTCATACTGTTCCCTATCTCTGCAATTCGTAAAGGTTCCAGTAACGTATGACTCATATGTGTCCTAATTGTAGTAGGAAGTACTGATCCCCCAAGTCTTCCTAAAACACCCCAGGCATAATGAAGGACAATGCCACATTATGGCCGGCACGAGTCGTGAAAGTCTCCCCTCCAGTTCTTCCCCTTTTATTGTTTTACGACTTTAGAATTGAAATTCCTAGATGCGCACACGGCCAGGTCCACATATAAATTCTCCTGTTTTGAATTTATAAATTCTTCATATTAAAATGAAGTGTGAATAAAATGCTTAACGTGTGCACATAGATACAAAGGGCAAAATAAAATTGACACACACTTAAAATACTTTTAAAAAAAAACATTTATAACACATTAAAATTCCAGTACCGGTTTCAACTAAAAATTATCAACTAACAGTATCAACTAAAAATCAAATTCAATCATGTTAAAATGAAATATATTTCGATATTCTCTTCCAAAGGCTTCTCTTCCGCCCACATGGGCTCTTCTCTCTTTTTCTATGTAAAACAGGATGCGCGCATTAAATCTTCGGAACATCAGCATCCAAAATAGCAACCAACACAACACATCAGTAGCGGCTATGTTTACCCCATTTATATTTAAGACTTTAAAAAAAAAATCCGTAAACCGATCGTTCCAAACGAAAGTACCTTGCCTTGCACAATTTTCTTTATTTTTTTTTCCTTCTTTTTCTTCCTCCGCTCTCCACTTAAAAATCCCCCCTGCGAGAAATTGTTGTATACAGCCAGAACCGGAAGAAGAAAAATTTTTGGAGCCCGTTCAAAACCCGACGCCCACATCGCGATAGGCGCGAGAAGCAATAGTGCCGCTGCCGCCGCCCCGAGGCTCACTTGGACCGGGTTCAAAGCGTTCAGCGGGCGCAGCAGCTCCAACGCCATGAATAATTCCTCTTTTGTTCGAATTCTATGGTTTTTCCTCCTTTGCGTAGTGAAAAGAAAACGCCTTTTAAAATAAAGCCACCGCCATCGGTAATTGGAAACGATTAACAAAGAAAACCCTAAATACATTCTCTTTCAATATGTTTTCAATATTTTCAATAGTTACCTTTACTATTTCCTACACAATGTAACATGTTTCACTTCCAGTAAATGGTTTACAAAATCAATTTGTATATGTGCTAGGTCTCTTGCTAATAACGTTTCAACTAGTGAAAGGTGATCTTCTTGAAAATTAGAATGCATACTTCTAAACACAAGACGATCTATTTTTAGTATCTCGAATTTCTCTGTGCGGATTCCTGAGGAGAAATTTGCGCGTTAAGATGGTAATCGTTTCCATAAGAAAAAGTAAAATTTTAATTTTGATGATTCAGGATATTCGCAAAAAGAAAAAAAAAAAAAAATCTGTGAAGTTTTTTTTTTCGAAGAATTTGCGAAGATTGAGAGCGATTGATTTAAGCAAAACAAACCTATTGGATTTCTTTAATTCTAACAATGCATTGTAACCCTTGCGTCTTTTTTACGTTTTGTCGATAACCGTAGCAATGGCGTACTTAAAAGAGAGAAGAAAGTAACCTCTAATCTTCATCCACTCCCAAAATTACAGGTAATTCAGCACAAAAACCACCTCAACTGTTGTTCCTAATCGCTCGGAATTACCCCTAATACACTAGCAACTCCTTACACAGCTGCAGAGCTATTGTTCACTGGGTAACTCTAGCCCGATGGAGTAATGTTAACGAAACGTTTTCTCCAGTACCACTCAAACTAATCAATTGGGTTTTAGCAATGACAACAATTGCCATTTGCTTTGTTTCCCCATTTTCCCTCGAGCTTCAACACTGTATCAACGGTGACATTTTGCAGACAGAATACCCTGTGTTTCAATAGGTGATGTGATTTGATTATTCCTGCTAACCAAAGCCAGGGAGGGTGGAAACCAATACCTCTATTACGTTACTGACACCACTAATATAATGACAAAACTTTGTCATATCGGCTGCCTACTGCGTTTTAATGAATTGATAGCCATGAATAAAAGCACTAAAAGCTAACGATCGCTGTGTCATTCTAACTTAAAATTAACATCACTCACAGTTCAGTTGCTTTTGATGACGTAATTTTCTTATAGACTGATGTTTCCAGAACATAACCTGGAATATTGCTAAAATCCGTAACTGAATCTTACAAACTTTACGAAAACATTCTGGTTTTTGTATTTTCTACAGTTACAAACAATAATTAAAAGTGAAAGAATTAAAAACGTTCCACATTATTCCTCTTGCTTGGCTATGCAAAGTTTGTCTTTTCTTGGTCACGCTTATGCGATCACAAAACGACGCCATCTTGAACTGACTGCTCGGAGTTCATGTTGATGACGTCATGACTGGTGACATTTGTTTCAGACAAAATCGATCGCTATGTAATAACCACACACGGCAAACCCTTCTTTTTTGAAAATACTATAAATAGCAATATAGATGTCAACGCTACTCCACTGTCAAGGTTATCGAATTTATTATTATTTTTGTCGTAAACTAAAACTATTATATTACTGATTTTTTAACAAACCATAGACAACAGAACCATGAAACAAATCCTATATTTAACAGTCAGATACATTTATAAGCAACTAAATAACAATGATAAAATATTAGCTCAGTTAGGTTTTTTACCGAGGAATACAAATTAAAAATGTGTAAGAACGGTATGTGCAGTTTGTCTCCTATTTCAATGTACGAGATAGTCGCTAACAATGTTGCAGAGGTACATTTTTTCCTAGGAGGTCGCAATGCAAATAAAAAGGGTCTTTTGTTACTGTGACCTAACGACAAGAAAGCATACGTCAATATCGTTATTAGCCATCTAACAGCAGTCCACAGAAATACAAGATAGACTACAGACATACAAAACGCAAAAAAGTCTTCCACATTTCTCTGTAGCTCATTAAAGATTATTTTATTCTGTTCATTTCAGCTAAAGTATGTACAGGAACGTCCAAAAAAAATCAATTTTTTTTTTTTTTTTTTAAATTTCAGACAAATAAAATAATAAATTAACAATCATTCAGAGTTTTATCGTGATAACAGATCTAACCTTTAAAACGCCTGTTCAGTTGGGTATAAAAGGAAGTAGCAAGAAGTTTCACAACAATTCATTCATCTTCACTTACCTAAAGAAAGAGAGAAAAAAAATCATTAATCTTTGAATTTTAAACAATGTATTAATA
>JAFIDM010000002.1:55658409-55713346 GCA_023159025.1 Thereuonema tuberculata
CCCGCGCGCTTAAAAATGACTCGAAAAACGATCAGCACCTTCTCACTACCTCATTCATCACGATATCAGCTCCCGCCTCAACAGCAGCACCGCCACAAAAATGAAGAAGGAGAAGACGGAGGAAGATGGAGACGGGATTTCGAAATGACATCGCCATCTACATCGATCAAATGGAAAAGAAAAGAAACAAAACCCAACCAAACAACTTGTTCTAACCACTAAGACTTTTTTGAAAGAATAATTAAATGCTACATATGGTACAAGGATTATTTGAGTGACAAAATAAAACCACTGTATTTTAAAAAAAATGCTATTTTCATTTTAATAAACTGATATCTCCATTACCTTTTCTTTCTCAAAAACTTTTTTTCTCAAAACGTCTACAGTCAGTGACAAGTCAACTTTCGAATTGGAACAATCAGCTTCCAATTTCCTTGTAACTTCATTAGGCGACTGACGCTGATACATGCATTCTTTCAAGTGAATCACTGATACGAAACAACGTAACTACTCGTTGCTGTACCGACATAATAGCAAGAATGTACACGTCAGATTCACTTAGCAATGGTCTACAGAAAGTTAAACCTGCCTTACATTTCTCTAACAACCTAAGATTTCAGGTAAACCCTGGTTTACTGCATCTCAGTAATGAATTGGAATTAAATTTATAGTTTTAATACGTAGTTGTAATAAAACAGTCGCTGATATTAAAGTAACAATATGATCTGAAGCTGACCTACATCCAGCTGAAAGTGAAGATAAAAGTGTGCACGTTTGGTTCCAAATAAAAAACGACAGAAAATTCGTGTTAATTTCACTGGTTCTTATACAACAACCAATTATTCGGCTATAAAATTTAGCCGTGAGCCGGCAAAATAGAGTGAGAAAGCTAATTAACTTAGACAATAAGACATTCTTATCGCCGGAATCGCAGTGGTGCCTCAGAAGCAAAAATCAACAATAAAAAACCTCACATACGAAGAGAGAAAATGTATGTGCCAGCAGTGCACAGTGTTGTTTATTAAGTCTTTGGAAACTGCTTTTCGTATGCGTTGGATTGTTTATGCTTTGTATTAGGGAAAGTTTGTTCATAGTTTTCAAGATTAAGGGAAGACTGTTTATGCTTTACATGTACACTGTAAAAAAGTTAAATATACGAATCTACATAATAAGAGAAAGTTAATTTCTCTTGTTGCGTCTCGAAGCAAAGGAGCCATTTCTAAATGGATCTTTACCAAATTTGGCACGGAGTTTCACATGCATCCCAACAACGAAACTCCGGATCCGGATTAAGGGATTTTAAACGGGTAGGGGTGGGTGCTAACTTTCTTAAAAGGTCGGCATACCTCTGAAACCGCTCTAGTTGGAAACACGAAATTCGACAAGTGTTCGTTGTGAAAATTAGAAAAAAAATACGTATTTGATGAATTTTTGATATTCGGGTCCTAACGGTGTAGCGGTGAGGGGGAGAGGAGGCAAACTTTGTTGAAGGATACTTCTACGGGTTTTCGGATTACAAATAAGAATTTGTAATAATCACGTGATTTTGTTTTACCAACTGGAGAAGGTTTAAAGTGATAAAGTGGAGAAGGGTGGGGAAATCTTATATTCTCCGATTTCGATATTAATTTGATATTTAGAGGTTTTCGAGTCACAAAATACGAATATAACATTAATTTATAATTATCACGTGATTTTCAACAGTTTCGAAATGATCTCACAATTACAATTTCTTCCTCGTCAACATCAGGACTACTCCTTTTTTTTTTCATAACCGCGCGAAGCACGGATATTTTTACTAGTTTTTTTATTATTTTTACACTTTTTTTATTTTTGATTTTCTATTTTTCCTATTGGAGGGTAACTTCGCTCTAGGTTGGAATGGACTGCATCTTCAATGCATTTACTTCAATATAATTGTATTAGAACGAACAGATGCTACAATGAACGAAGTTCTCGACCAATTAGCCTACATTCGTTTTAGAACACACCACTGTATCTGCTAAATAGTAGAATTCAAATTCTGTAAAATTAATAAACTTTAAAATTATCAATACTCGCGAATGCTTACAGGAAGCAAACAACATGTAGAGGCAATGTCTTTATTTGAAACATCTCCAAACATTTTAGCAGTCACAAATAATTTGGTAATTATTCAGCAGGAATATTTCAACACCATGAGTCCCAGCTAATGAGTGTAATGCACTACTCCATCTTATTTTTAGATTGTTTTAAGAGCAACGGTTGATCACTTTCTTCTTCTACACTTTTACGGTAAATTTTAATATGTATTCCGGGATGTGTCGTTACCCAAAGAAAACCCGCTTTTACTCAATTTTGATAATCTACGCAGGTTTGGGAAGCACTGGTTTAACACACGGATAGAACTACAATATTTCGATAGTAATGATTTGCTAAGGAAATTTTTAGTCACTTTCTCGCGCCAACTTCTCAACGAGGACCCCACACGAAAAAAAAAAGATAAAATAAAAAAATAAAAAGTTCGATGTCTCATGTTCGTAAATGTGTATGTCAAATTTAAAGAAGATTTGTCCAGTGGTTTAAAAGTTAATAGAGGGAAATAAGCACACTACTAATTCGTAAGCCTCATTGTTATGGGAAAGAAGACTATTTTTTTTTTTAATATGATTAAGATGTCTTGAACATCTTAGGTATAGACAATGCTTGTTCGTTTCCTAGCTCTGAAGATGATTTTGGTCTTTCCATCTTATTTTTGGTCGTCCTCTGTCTCTTTTTCCTTTGGGTTTATATTTCAAAATTAAATTTGGAATCTTATCGTTTGACATCCTTTCTACATGGTTAAGCCAATTTTTTTGGTAATTTTGAATTTCTTGAATTAAACTTGGAGTTTTAAGTTGGGCTCGAATATCATTATTTTTCTTTTTGTCGAGACGTGTAAATCCTAATAAAGGTCTCAAAAATTTCATTTGTGCAGTTTCCAATCTTTGTTTGTTTCTTTGTTTCAATATCCAGGTTTCACTCCCATATTTAATTGCTGCTTTGGCTGTAATGTTATGTAATCTTATATGATTTAGATATTACCTACAAAATTAAAAAGCTTTCGTATAAAAAAAATAAAGGAAGAAATATTCGGAAATGGTTTCCGTCGTAAAAAAAAAAAAATCAATTCCAAGATACAACGAATTAAAACAATCGGGAAAAAAAATATTTGAAAGGAAAACTATCGTTTTTTATTTGCAATTGGAAAAACAAAAAAAGGACAAACTTTTGATGGTAAATTTTTCTCGATATCAAATTTTTTTGAAATAAATCTTCTGAAATGCAAAACTACTTCCGTTTCAAATCGTCGACGAAAAGCAATCCTCTGGGCATCCTCATTTAAATAAAATGGAAATTGATGTTTGGAAAAAAAAGGAAAAGTTGCTTTTATTGAGTCATCCATCATACGAAAGATAAGTGTGATGACAGGATGCCTGCAACTTGAATAACTACTCTCCGAATGCTCAGATGGGATTAGACGGAGAGAGAGGTCAAAGTTTTATAGCGCTATTAAAGGAAGGAAGGTGACTAATTGAAGTTGTTGTTTTCGCCTGAAGACCTATACAAGAGACCCCTATCGTCTGAATAATAACATTAGGTAAAGGATGCGATTTAACTAACATCGAATTACAGGAATTACGATTCCCTACATTACAGGAATCGTAAATGAAGCTGAACATCCTTTGTTTTTCAAGCTTTAAGCCTTTCGGGTTTCTGATTGCAGCGCCAACAGTGGGAAGAGCAGTCGACAAAAGAACTAAGCGAGTTCCGGCTATCCTCCGTCTCAAAGATGGCGTACAATTTATATATCCGTTACAGTACAGTAAAAAAACCATCGTTTCAAAAAAAAAATAAATAGAATTTTTCTGAATTATCTCACACTTAATTTTGTATCTGGCCACGTAATTTCAGTTTCTGGCGTAGCCGCGCGATCTGGAAAAAAAGTTTGAGAACCACTAGCATAGTATTACTACTAAAACGAACCCCCACTAATGTGCTTCCGGGGGATTAAGATTAAGCCCAAGACAAATTGCTTCTTCTCCTTGGAAATTTCATAAAGAAAAAAAAAAAAAATTCGATTGTCACTTTCGAAAAGAAAAAAAAAAACTAATCTTAAAGACAATTCGATTAGAACCTGATTGTTTCTCCTAGCCTTCTTCCTCCCAAAACCGGATCTTTCTCGAAACCCACCTGAAGATCGATTTCGAAATGAAATTTCAGTTCCCGCCTAAAAAAAAAAACCACAGGATCGCCTGAAGCTGTTAACTGCATCTGGACACACGAAAAGAGAGAGAAAGGGTAATGGAAAAGAAAGCATGGGTTTGTTCTAGGAAAAGGTTTTTTTCTTTTATTTGACTGAGTGTGCATAGTAAGACCGCTTGAATATATTTTGTTTTCTTTCTCTGTTTCTCCATTTGTCAGTTTCGCATCACGCTAAAACGGCGCGACGGATTTTTATTAAATTGGTTACGGTGCTTTACAGTGATCCAACTTAAAACACAGGAACGTTTATTTTGATTTCCACCCCCCCCCCTTCCATCCCTCTCAGAAACGATTCTCGAAATCCTTCGCTAAAACTACTGAACCGATTTCTTCAAAATTGATGCAAATTTTGTACAACCTTATGATTCAGTTTAAAATGGGGTTTTGTTATCGATCACGCCCCTTCCCCGTCCTCAGCGATGAATATCTAAGAGAATATGCAGTAAATATATATGCGCCAGACATATATTTGTGCATTCCGTTGATTTTTAATATACAGTAAACTCCCAATTATCCGCGGGCGGATTATCCGCGGACCTCTCCTATTTCCATTTTTTTTACTGTACAACAAATGACGGAATTAAAAAAATTAAATCTACAATGAGGTAAACAATAAAAGAGGCTAACAAAGTAAGCAAAGACAATTATAGACAATTTAAAGAACGACCTTGTGGGCGGAGCTTAGGTTACACTAAATTATTGGAGAGCCCCCTCCCCTTCTATGTGCACGTCAGACAGCTGACTTGTCAAATAAGCCACCAACTTGAATTTTTTTTATAAATTTGGAAATTTGTTTTACATTCTTTCATTCACGTACACTAATTCGTAAGTTGGGTGTTATTTGAAACAAAACATGACATCTGACGCTTGAGGTATTAGTTGTACATGAAGAGGGTAACATTAAAAACTTTTGTTAAAAAGTAAGAAAATAAAGTAAACTAAAATAAAATGCATGTACATATGTATTGCCATTTTAACTGTATGTATTTCCATTTTAATTCAAATAAAACATGTTAAAAGCATTTTTGTGTTTCAAAAATATATAAATAATACACATAATCATAAAAATATAAAAATAAACATATTTACATAAAAATGGAGCCTTTCGAACCCACATAGAGGTTCATCATCATGATGATGAATGATGGGGTTCGAAAAGGGTGCATGATGATGAACCTCTATGTGGGTTCAAAAGGCTCCATTTTTTTGTAAATATGTTTATTTTTATATTTTTATGATTGTGTGTATATTTATATATTTCTGAAACTATGTTAAAAACACACGTAAAATATTGCTCAGCATTTTTGTGTTAATTTGCATCCTATTTCGGATTATCCGCGGTTGCCGCGCCAGATAATCCCGCGGATAATCCGGAGTTTACTGTATTTTGTGATTCTAATGTACAAAATGTACTTTTTTAATGTACTGCGAGGCGGTAAAGCAGACAGCGACATAGTTACGACTTGAAATTGAAGACAGTACGAGCAGACCACTGTTGTAATTGCGAGCAGCCTCACTCCAGAGTACGAAAACTCATACAATTTCTCCTTTCATCATAATCAAAAGCATTACAAAATAAAAACCTCAAAGGAAGGGATTACTGTATTTTAAAATTCACCATTGGACGGCGTTCAACGAACGTCTCCCTACTACCACCAATCACGGAACACCACTACCTTTACTCCATGTATCCTTTTCTTCAATTTCCCGCCTCTCCCCAATACAAACACGCATTTTCTTTTTCAAATTTACTTTTTCAAGAAAAAAAACAACAAAAAAAACAACAACTTTTTTTTTTTATACTAAGCATACAGATGTATTCCTTCCCAGAATATATCAACGCCTTATTTAATTCTTTTTCTTCCTCTTACTACATAACTCACAATAAAAACGAAAATAAAAATATGTTTTTTTTATTCTGTTCAGTCGATTTGTATTAGCAATAGCCGGCCTGGCTGTGGATGTAATTAGACCATTGCACGAAAACACGGGAGATGGGGGAACAAAAAAAAAATAAGCAGAATAGCGAATAAGAGAAGATCTCGCTAATTATTAGAATCTAATTGGGCTCCAAACGTATTTAAAAAAAAAAAAAAAAAAAAAAAAAGAATTGGCCCCCCCCCCCCCCGAAGTTTCGTTGCTAAACAACCATTATCTTCGTGCAAATTAAGGATTTCTGGATCTCACAACATCCCCCACCCTTTCCATTCTTTTTTTTTTTTATTACTTTTTTTATTCTTTCACGTTTTACGTAACGAGAACAGATAGGTGGGCAAAAGTTATTCCCACTGTACGCCGAGCAATCGCGTGTCTGGGATGCTTAAATCGCCTGCTTCTTTATCAAGCGAGAAAGGGCAAATCCCCCTTCCCCCGGCTTGATTCAAAGCCGTGTGCAGACTTCATCCTCTGATAATAATCCACGCCGCTTCTGTTGGATTTTCCAAAAAAAATAAAAGGAACAATAAAATCCCCACACAAACTAAAAATTATATTCATTGGTATATTCATCATTTCAATGCTTAAAAGGTGAAATGTCTGCGAGGAGCTTAACTAATTACTCAGTGTGTGTGTGTGTGTGTGTGTGTTCTCTCTCTGAAACCCCAATAACTTTTCCGACTGCTGGATGGATCTTCGGTAGGTGAAGACTCCAAACGGGAGGTCGAAAAGCGGCCAACTTTTAACGTTGTAAATCCTTAAAAAATTAAAAATAAATTAAATATTAAAATAAAGAAACTAAATTGGCACTAACCTTGAAATATCTAAAACTTTAAAAGACCACGACGTTTCAGAGCTTCACACGTCAAGCTCCCTTATCAAGTGAAAATGGGTAATCTTTAATTAAAACCTTTCCTTATCTGAGGATGTTAAACAGAAATGGCCATTTCCATATTTAACAAAAATACCTCCTGGTGACAGATGCTTTAAACACGAACAGGAAGTGTTCGTCTGCGAAGGTTACAAATACATTTAAATTAAATATGTTTTGCGAAATTTTATTGTTTAATATTTCCCATTCTGTTTACTAATACAGAAAGAACGGATGCAAAGCAGAAACATTGCCTACAACTGCACTTCTACGGCGCAGGGGACAACCATGTTTTTCTAATCTTTGAACCCCAGAAAATTATTGGAGGCAAATATTAAAATAAAAAACTTAAGAAAAATCCATAATCCAAACATCACATTTTAATATTTTTGAAAACCTGAAATTTTTTGGCGATTAATGACGATATCGTGGTTCTCTTCTGTTCAAAGAGAGCTTCAATGAGGAAGTGATCTGCCATTTAATTAAATTATCCGTAATACCAGCCACTGCCAGGGAAAAAATTCAAAACTTTGTTTTGTATTCTCTCGCCGATTCCCACTCGGGTTATCGACAGTACAGCGTTGTAGTGACCTTCTCTGCAGTGGTCTATGACATACAGGGAAGTAACAACTTACAAATATTAAGAGTAGGGGAGTGGAAACAGAGCTCCTCTGGAAACCTACCGTGCATATTGAAGAACAAAAGAAGATCAAACGTTTTCATTTGAAATCTTGTTGAGACCTCAGCGTATGCAGGTACCGAAAAATCTCCATAGAAAAGGTTTCAAAACTGAAACTAAAGGATATTACCCATTTACTAATTCCTCTCAGCAAGTATCGCAACAGGGGAAGACTTCGTCCGAGGGCATCTTAATCTTCGTATATAGCCAACTTACAATCCAATTTACACATTAACTGTTATTAAATTCTAATTAAAAACTAAGGAAACTTAATAAAATACAGTGGACCCCCAGTGGACTTGTCAATGGTACGTGAGATTTGATTCGAACTTAAGGTTAAGTTCTAATCAAATCTCACGCACAATTGACAAGTCCATTCGGATCCCCTGTATTTTCGTTCTTTTCATTGTTGACATTCCAATGAGTGACCCTCGTCTCCCGCTTTTCCACTTCGACACTGTTTATATTTTCACCAGCAAAGTCCATTTTTGCAGGAGAGGAGACATATACTAAAACACACACAATTATATCTTTAAGGGAACTAATACAATTTTCACTAATTCAACGTTAAATAGAAACTCTACAACACACACGTTGTATTACAGATGCAATAATGCCGAAAATGTGTAATAAAGTTAATCTTTTTTTTTTTTGTTTAGGATTAAAACAAAAATTTCGAGGTAAGATTTTTAAGGAAAGTCAATTTTTAAATTTTTTTAGGAAAATTTACATTAAACTCCAGTTGTATTACACATACAATTTGTAAATATATGTACATATAAGGGATTAAAAATACATAAATAAAGAATGTTATGTCATTACTTATTTAAAGAATGATTTTTATTTTTGTATTTTAAATTTTCTTCGATCAAAAACAAACCTTTGAAATCTTAAAGTCAAACGGAAGTCATTAAAAATGAATGTTTTGTAAGGAAGAACTCCATGGAAATCTACTTTTGTTTTAGATAATTAGGATTTTGAATATTCTCCAGTTTCTCCGCCTCCAGTTGGTTCGTTTTCTTTCTTTTTCTTCCATTCTATCTTTCCAAAATATCCACAGGGGAAACAAAGCTACCAAATAATATTAAAAAGTGTCTTTATCTAAACTTTGACATTTCTTCCCGTTAATGTACGTCAGGGATATTAAAAAATATATTGAACTAAATGCAATTACAAATTTCAAGTTGAAGTGGAATTAGTCTAACGATGTGTCCGTCTGTGATCAAGATAATTCCTGACAACAATAATTGGCCAGGAATTTCAATAGCAGGTCAGGTTCCTATAGAAAGACTATCCTACTGATATACAGATTGTTTCACAATTCTCTGTCAAAACTGTAATGGAGCATCACGAATCATTTTCATCTATGAATGTATGTCCGCTGATGACAACCTTCGGTGCTAGAGGGCGTTACGGACTCAATTTATTTCCTGATACTGAACAAGTATTTTATTTAACATTAACATTATAGTTCTCTGCCAAGAGTAGGTCCTTCACTGCAAACCCAGCATTCTCCAATCTTTTCTATTTTCTGCCTTCCTCTTCGTCTCCAATAAAAGGTGATGTCTTGCTATTCGAGAGTTAAACACAAATTACATCTTGGTTAGGTAAATCTCAAAACTCAAGAGATATGTAAATTGGACAGTTTCGCTTTATCCACCTTTGGGATGATGAACTGACACAAAATCACACATTATTATTATTATTTCTTTTTTGATCTTCTTCGAATCTGTGCATGTTTACGAAACAACTTCTAGCAAGTACCAATGTAGTATGTACAATAGCATTCAGTCAATTCCGTGGCGGTATTTATACATTAATTAATGCAAAGTGTATAGATATCACACTGCTTCCAAGCGTGAGTGTTGAGATGTTGTACTTTTCAATTAAGTCACTTCTCGCTTTGCAAACATGACAAATTTGCCAAAACAAAGGTAATTTCCAATTTGTAGGGACAAGGAAATTAAAAACTTTTTAAACTTTTCTCGGTTGGTGATAAAAGCCATTCTCGGCGCTTCAGCGGGGAACACGACGTATCACCTCTGCGCTGTCCCTCAACGCCGACACGGAAATGCGACATCCGCAAGCGGGATTCCCTTTTTCAGTTTTTTTTTCTTTCCTTTTTCGTCTCCTCCCAAGGTACTTCCGAAAAGGTGGCAGACTTCCAACTTCGTGTACGTCTTCTGTCGCCCGCCTTTTCTCCCCCATTAAACTCCAGAATTACCCGCTGCCACTTCGCAACGAACTTTTCGCACAGTAATTACGACGACGCGGGGGCGTGTAAGCACCTCGCCGCAGCAACCAGACATAAGGACGGCCGTTCCGCCGCGACAAACCGCCATCCATCGCCACGCCTTCCCCTACAAAACGCGTGCAAAGACAAGAGTACGACTGAAAAGACCTTGCGAGCGTCAAGTGATTCACGTACAAACGGAGAGGAAAATAAAAGAAAAAAAGAAAGAAAACTAGAACAACCTATATCTCCAGCCCATCCACCCTCACGAGAAAAATCCCAAGACCAAAAAGCAGAGATAGAACGGTTTCTTGGAATGTGAAACATTGTTCTTTTTTGCATTTCTGAAAACCACGTTCTTCATTTCTAAGCTGTAGGGCATAAAAACGAAACTCTCTTTGTTTTTCTTTGTCTTACCGAGAGATCCTATCTTTAATTCATCTTTTCAACGATACAGTATTTAAAACTTATAAGAAATTCAACTTTCCCTTCATCAACATAAACTAAGGAAACAAATGGTTTCCTAATATCTTTTAATCTTTGTATCATCAAATGTCTGCTTTGTTTTTGCAAAATTTTGATATTTCCGCTTTCGTTTCAGTTCACTGATGATGATGTTTCGGATTACTGTGAACCTTCTTCAGTTGTTCGAATTAACGCGCCCTTTACCTTTCTTCGCAGACCTATTGAAAATCGATTATTTCTGCAGTGTTTGCATTAACGAGTAATATCCTGTTGGAATGCTTAGTTTGGGTAAACTGAAAGGCTTTCTAGAGACAACTAGAACATGACACATCCTTAGGTTGAGAAAATTACGAGCAGTCGCCGTTGGCAGAAGCTTGTTCTAAATTCGTAAGTAGACAATCTAAAGAGACGCTACGATTGAAACTACGATCTGAAGAGATGACCCATTACGTATTATATTAAAATTATCGTAATAGTAAGATATTATAATTTCAACCTTAAATAAATCAAGCGAATTTCAAAAATTAAAATGAAGATTTTTAAATTAACTTGCAAATATAAACCAAGGGCTGCACAATGAATAAATAAAATACCTTTCTGGTCTTATTATTTTATTTAATCACTGGGCCATCCCCCTGTCTCCCCCTGGTAAGTATGAGATAATCCAAGCGGTTATGGCAAAAGGTGATATTTTATTCTTTTTGAATGAACTCATTATTTGATAGCGCGAACAAATAGAATAAAAGTAGGACTGGATGTTTGGGGACCAGCAGTAGTCCAATGGTTAGCGTTCCTGACTGCGAGGACGAAGGTCCTCGGTTCAAATCCCATGCAAGGCGAAAAAAAAAAAAAAAATTTAATCTGACTTTCTCAGCTAATAATTAACAATTGCGCCGGACAGACAGACAGAGAAATAAAAGATTTTAATAATATACATTGTGCATCCCTTGGTTTATATTTTCAATAAATTTACTGCATGTTAAATTTCTGTATTTTTAAATTACTTATTAGGCAAATATTTTAAATTGCGGTAATATTTATATGATTTATTTATTACTCTCGCCTTAAAATTAATAAATCACTAATTTAAATTCGATATCCAACCGGGACATAATATATTCTTAAACCGGGACATAAAAATTTTTCCCATCCACATCATTTCTACTGCATTTGAAAATCGTGATTTTTTTTTTAATTATTCTAGTTTTAAATTATCCTAAAATCAAACCAAAGATGGATAATTTCTACATTTTTATATCTATAAATTAATAAATGTATTGTAAATATTGTAAATGAATTAGAGTTTGTATTAGAGAGATAAGTAATGATTATGTATTTACTTTATCAATATTATGTTGCACGCGAACTATACAGACATTGCCAGCCAGAAAATAACTGTCCTCCCATGATCCAAGCAATTACGGAACATTGTGGATTACGGTGTTTCATTATTACTCGACATCATCCACTTACTGTAAAACTATTGATAGAAACTCCATCCAAAGTATATGTAAAACCCTAGCAATTACTTTATGAAGAAACCCTTGGATACCTGAGTTTTTCTAATGTCTGAAAGTGCCCAAAACACTCATCTGGAGCAGGTGTTGTGGTGATGAAAACCAAAAAAAACTTCCAACCAAAAAATTAAAATTTAAAACAGCTGGTACGTTCCAATTAAATTACAGTGTGGCTTCATTTTGTGGCTCCTCACTGCCTATCACTGAGACTGACAACCTTATGCGGACAGTCTGCTTACGTACGACGCGACGCACTAAATTCATTGCTTAACTAACATTATATGTGATACCAATCACTATGCTTACGTAAGAAATGCAATGCTATCCGCATTACGGGAATACTAACAATGCTATGAGGGTTCGGATCTCATGTGGGTTTCGTGATGGTGGACGATCCGCGCTGAGCAGGTTTTCTCGGGGTTCTCCCGTTTCCCCTGCACTTCTCCCACCATTCTTTCTGAGTCTTTCTCTCCATCTGTCCGTATTTCCGCGGGATAGTACAATAGACCTCCGGTCGCAGTGCTTGGCTTCTCTGCCACCCACATTCACTACATAACATAACAATGCTATGAAGTAAAATTGTCAGCAACTACAGACTTTTCTTTGGTAATATTTTTTTTCTCTCTCTAAATAATTCGAGACTTTTCCAAAACCAGGTCCTCATTAGGCTAACGACTCTCTAGTGCCCTAGTCATCTTTGGTTATCAAGCTTTTTTTTTTCTTTCCAAAAGGTGTAGGTACTTGCATTTACGATTATTTTTTTGATCTTGGCCAAATTCAAATAAACCATCCCCTTTAACCATTAGAATGTAATTCTTTTCTTTAATCATTACCATCAATACCATACGAACAGCTGATTTTAATATTAAGTAAACTATTTTTTACAAATAAAGAGTCCAGGCAATTTAATGCCAAGATCTAATTCAATGAATAATAAGTACAAAAAATAGAATTTAAAAATAACTCAAATATGAATATCGTTTAAATAACAATTAAGTTTTATAATCATAATTTTGCTCGAACCACACGAATCCAGCTTGACATTTTCTTGTCCAAACGCTCCTTTCCATACCTTACCATTTAATCCTATCCCTGCAAACTTTAATATCAAACGGAACTTTCCAATAATGTTGTAAAAATATTACAGGAACACTCAGCGTCGTAATATAAAAATTTAGCACTGTCATTTTGTAACGTCGCTCTAGCGGGAATATCGAGAACTACTGCCGTTTTACACTCCAATTATACTTTTGATAATTTCAGGAAACGTTTTAGAACTAAGCCTTAATTTCAATTAGGCCTACTATTACTAACAACTCGTTACATTCTGAGGCATTTATCACATTCCAAGTGTAAAACGAAAAAGAAAACCTAAGATTTCAAAACCCATCTTTCGCGATTTCTTAACAAATTTCTCGAGGAGATGGCATGGTGTCTCTGCAAACTGAATCCTCACTACACTAATCTTCTGTAGTTCTCACAAAGGCATCTTTTTCGTAAAAGCGCGCTCTCTTCCGAATCAATAAAATCTTATAGAGATAGGAGTTTATTAAAACTGTTAATATAGGAACCAGTCTTGAATTTGATGATTACATCAACAACACAATGCCGCTGTCTTCGGATTGGTTGGCGTAAATCCGACTGCTTTTCAGATTATATAACTGAATACCGAAAGACAAGGCAAAGCCGTATCTCTCTGCAACACACACGTTTTTGAAAGGCACTCCAATCGTTCATAACCATGAAGACATCACTGGCAAGGCAAGGTAGAAATGGATTGTGAATACGGAGTCTTTATTGATATTTACGTGTTTATTTGATGGAATGTAATCCGGCACTAAAAAAAAAACCTTTGGTAGTGCATCAAAAATTTGATTTATTTATTACTGTTGATTTGATTTCTATTTGAATGGAAGCTGAATAACATCTCTCGTCTGGTACCCGGGAAAGCTCGTGACGTACTCTCCAAAAATTCTTATTTAAAAGTCATTCCTTTCTGAAATAACGAATTGACATTATTAAATGTATGACTCAAATATTTACAATGTAAATCAATAGTTCTCAAATTTCAAATGACGAAATAGCTTTTTCAAAGAATGCAGCCTTCGCAAACGACTTTCTGTACTAACATTATTTAAAAAAAAAAGAAATTAGTGCAACCATTACTATGACCCTGCAGAATAACAAATTTTAATAAATTTTAAATATTTTAAATACAAAAATAATTAAAATAATATTTTAATATATGTTTATCAATATTTTATTTTTTAATTCAAAAAGCAAATTTTAAAACACCAGTTCGTCTACGCAATGTCTAAAAGAAGTAGATTAAAGAGATAACATGAGATATATGAGTATATTAAGGCCAAATGAAGTTAAAGATGCGGATTTACTAAATGTAACTCAAAACTGTTTTTGTATTTTTTTTTTTACTGCAATTGTATTGTCTTCAGGAGGATAGCCTGGCAATTATTTTTTTATTAATATAAGTACTTGTATTCCAAAGGATTATTTATTTACGCAATGGATGTGGGTGCAATGGCGGTTTGATGATGAAATAATTTATTTATTTTATATTATGTATTCGCCTTAGTTAAATGGTACGAATACGAGCCGGCGTGGCGTTTATGGGGACTCGAAGACACAGGTTCCAACGTTTGAATGACCATTGAGACCATAGCATTTTTCAAAACAGAAGGATTTGCCATGTATGGTCATTATGCAGCGATCGATTTTTGTCTGGAATAAATGTCACCAGTCATAACGTCATCAACTTGAACTCCGAGCAGTCAGTACAAGATGGCGGCGTTTTGTGATCGCATAAGCGTGACCAAGAAAGGATAAACTTTGCATAGCAAGCGAGGGGAATAGTGTGGAACGTAAAATAATAATAACAATAATATAAAAATGCCATCGTAATTGCAGAAACTACAATAACCAGAATGTTCTTGTAATGTTTATAAGATTTCAGTTACGAATCTTAGCAATAGATGGCGCTGTTACGTCCTGGAAACATCAATCCGTAAGGAAATTACGTCATCAAAAGCTCTTCTTTCATGAACTCAACTGCAGTTGATGATGGGGGGGGGGGGGGCTCGTTCCAAAGCTGTCCTCCCATACGAAGGAAAAGCCGTTTTCATTTTGCAGAGAGCTTGTCAGGGATTGAACGTGGCTCCTACAGCCCACAACCCAGTGTTCTACCACAAGATGCATCAAATATATATATATCAATGACATACTAAATTAGAGGAAGAAGAGAGGCTCCATATTTTTTTTTGACTGATGGTCGCCAGATAAATGAATAACCCAGGCCAAGCTTCAGAAGTCAGGTGATTTGATTCCTCACACTCTGCTGCTACTTTCCTGTAGATGAAGCAATTTAGTTGGTTGTATTTGTAACAGCAGATCCTCTGCCAATTAACAGTCACTAGGATCGTTCAGCATTTATTGACTAGACCTGTACAAACAGTTATTTTTTTATTTTTATTTTTTTTTTTACTTATGCTTTTAAATCGCTAACAGCCATCGAAATGGAACAGTGTTAAATTATTCACACCCGCTGTTTGATCTGGTTAATGGCTATTATGAGAAGTATGCTCACTTTTGTTGGAGCTGATGGAAAGGGAGGGGGGGGGGGTTCAGCCGCATCATTTGTATTCCATTAAATTTTTAAACTGCGTAACCGCAAAGCTGTGATTGGGGGATCGTTTTGGTTCAAGGTTTTCGGCCACAATTCGCGCCACTTGGAATTTGCGGTTGAGTAAACACAAGCCCCGGAGCCTTATCTGTTTCGTACCCATTACGATTTAGACTGTGCTTCATGTTGGAAGATACATGTTCGAAACATCAACCAGCTCAAACCGAATTGCTTTCAATAAATTTCAAATTCAAAATTAAATGAATCAAAAGTTAGAAGCAGTTTTCTAATCGTATCACAAATAACAACTATAACTCTGGATTGCTTTCAATAAATAATTAATATTCAGAAACATAGTAATATAAAAATTACTAGTCTGGTCACAGTATCGGTCTAAGGAAAAAATATGAACCTCTGTCCTATTTCGAAAGAGCTGTTTAGATGTACCGTTGCAAATCTATTGATAAGAAAGAGATACAGTAAAACCCCGATTATCCGAGTTTTCGCTTTCACCGAGCTATCAAATATTTCTAGGATTTTTTTTTCGCAAATTAATCTTCGTTCGTCTAGTCATATGACCCCCTACCTGGAATCGGGAATGGTTTCGACACCAACAATCCTGGGTTATCCTTAAAAAAATGGCGAAACGTTGCTGCAGAAAAACGTCAAAGTAACGTAAAACAAAAAACAATTAAGGACTTTTTTAAGTAAAAGAACTCTTTCAATATGAATTGTATATGGTGTATCTGTATAACTTTTGTATTTGTTAAAATATACATTTAAACCTAGACGATTTATTTTATTTATAATTTTAGTTTAACCGAGTTTTTCGGTTATCCGAGTTAGTCTTGGTCCACATTAGCTAGGATAATCGGGACTCTACTGTACTACGTAATGCTTCTAATATATATTATTCAAGTGACAGATTTGCTAACTGTTAACAAATTCCACCGTTAACATCAATGCATTTTGCAACTCGTGAGAAAGACAATGGCGATTTACTGTGGGAGAGAATTTTAAAATACTGGATATTCAAACAAGCTCTAATATGGAAACCGTAATGTGGAATAGAACACACATTCATTTGAAAGGTTTTTTTTTATTGGAATGACCGATTGGATGGCCAGTCAATGCTTTTGTAAATACCAACAGAAACCCATTTGGCTGGATGAGCCTAAGGGCCTCTCACTGGAGAAATGATCTTCGCCGACGACTCTTATCCGATAAATTCTAGAATCTACATTGAAAAGCCTGTTTGAAAGCCTGTTTGATGTTCTTTTGATTGAACCACTGATGTGGTCTGGGTCACAGAAGGAACGTAATGGCGGCCATTAAAAATATATATTTGATAATCGTCGTTTAATAAGGCAATACAGTGTATATAAGGAACAAAAAGGAACACAGGAATGCTCAATACTCAATACACAGGAATGCTAACAACCCTCCAAGTAATCGCCAAGATTGTTCACAGTACTTTGCCTGCGTTTGGGAAGGCAGAAAATACCTTCATTGGCTGCATGTGAGTCATTAAAGTATTGGACCTCTCGCCGAAACGCCGTCAAAATTTCATCTGTTCGCAAGCGTTTCCCAAGCAACGGGTAGCTTGAGTTTTGGAATCAAATCAAAGTCGCATGGATTCAGGTCTGGCGATTACGGAGGGTGTTTCAAGACTTCTCATCCCCATTGCAAGGAGCAAAGCCTATGCAAAGCCTGTGCAGGAGCTGTTATGTTCATCTCACTTGCCCCTATGACATTCCTTCACTGACCTAGACCACATCATTGATGCAAATCAGAACATCGAACAAGCTTTCAAACGTATATTCTAGAATCCCAATAATGACTCAAGTTTGTAAGATAAAAAAATAGTTTCCTTAACGGCCCACATATATTTATGGGTTTTGTATTCAAAATACAGTTAACATAATCACAAATTAATATTCTTCCACTTCAGGCTTACTTAACTTTAACTACTCTTTAATAAAAAGTGGTCTTTTTCATCCTACTGCAGTTAAACTTTAAGAATTTGCAGTCTCCTAAACAATTATTAGACCGGTAGCATGTCATCTATACAGGCGCCACTATCACAGGTCACGTGGCACGTTCTTAATGCCTCGAGGTCAGAACTATCTTCTGGAAAAGCGCCATTTACTTCGCCGTTCGTAACGGAAAATCAAGACTAACAGGGTCTCAAGAAATTCCACGTGGCCATCTCGTGGAGAAAACGTTTCAACTCTGAAGCACTTCATACAAAAATACATTAGGAAACCGGAATAGACGAAAGCGACCAGGAAAACAGAGTTCAATCTATTTCCAATGACTGCAAACTTCCAATGAATACAAAGTATTTTTCGTCAAG
Source organism: Thereuonema tuberculata (assembly GCA_023159025.1). Classification (NCBI taxonomy): domain Eukaryota; kingdom Metazoa; phylum Arthropoda; class Chilopoda; order Scutigeromorpha; family Scutigeridae; genus Thereuonema; species Thereuonema tuberculata. The sequence goes on from JAFIDM010000002.1 coordinate 55,676,387, forward strand.
ATTTTGTCTCGGAGAGGCATGAAGGACCTTATACCGTGAAACTTAATATTTCTGTACCATAATATTTTGTCGAAAATGTTATATTGGTAGAATCTTACTAAGTAATCAATTTTATCCACCAAAATATTAACGTGATAAAAAATACAAACTTTACAATTAAAATTCACATTTTCCCTTCCTCGCCAAACTATCTGCTTCAATAACGGGAATTCCAAATTAGTTATAAAGACGAATAAAGATCACCGTCGACAACAATGTTCGTTTCAACAATGTGGGCATCAACATCGTCTTCCACTCTAATTTGAAAGCAACGCTGAGGAAGCAGATAGTTGGGCGAGGACGGGAAAATACTCATTTTAAATTTCAAGCCATATTTTTGCATCAAATTAACATTCTAATGGAGATATTTTTGATTCCTAAGGAAAGCTGCAGCGATTAGGTGATTCGAGTTACTGGGAAGGACGAACCTAGGAAATTTTTCAGATACTTTTCTTGAAATGCACTGTGGCAACTATCACAATCAGCTTCAAGATCAACGCAGAGCAACGGCGCTTTGCACGGATCTCGACAGCGTTCCAAGTTGAAGAAACCTTCCCTACCCCTTCTTCCATTACTCCCGTTTTTATTCTTTATTATAGTCTTGGGGATGCCTCGTACACTTGCCCAACCAATGTTTATTTTACGACTGCCATTGCCCTGCACGAAAGCACCTGTCCTCAAATATTTATTTGACCTCATCTTCGAGTGGATGTTAGAGCAATCCACGGCTCTACCCCTTTAGGCTCCCCCTTCAGCGATATGACCACTGATCAAAGGGAGAACTTCAAACAATGATTATGTAATGTATTTAAATAAATAACATAGAATATATATAAATTAAATAATATAAGGGGATGTTAGTTACAGTATTTAAAAAAAAAGCTTTCCTAATGTGATTTCATTTTACAAAATGTATCAAATTGTTTTCAAATAAAATCACCTAATACATAATTCCCCTAATTCTTAAGTCATAAAAAAAAGGAACAAATATTCAGGAGGGAAAAACCTAAAAAAAAAAGGAGGACTTTAAGAACAGATAAGCATGGCAAAGATATCTAGAAAACGTCTTTTTTGTTAATAAGAGGATAATGTACTCGTATATTATCAATCATCAAAATACTACAAAGAGAGCAATTCTTGTAAATAGGATTTTGAGGAAATTGAGTGAATCTATCGTTTTCGGGTGCGAGAAAGCGATTTAGCTAAGTCTCGACTTCGGGAAAACTCATTTAGGGGATAAATGATTGACCTGGAACCAGGTTAATGTCCTACAGTGCTCTACTTTATTTTAGCTTTATTTAATTCTTAATAAATTCGGTTTTTTACGTGTAATAATAATTTTATTTAATAATTTTTAAACCTTTTTCCTTCAGCGTTGCGTGTATTCACTGCGGAGCTATCCATATCCCAGAAAGCGGGTTAAATACTCAGGTGATTGTCTACAGTGTTCTAACTTTATTTTCGTTTAAGTTTATCGAGCAAAGCTCGGTCTTCCAGATATTTCTTATTAAAACATACTTTACACTTTATATTTGTTATATATTTCAATATAAAATCTTTCTCTCTTCTGTGAAATTCAGAATATTTTACTAATAATCTACCCAGACACAAATACGTATATATTTTAGGAATTACACGGTGAGATCGCTAATGAAATATTTGGACGAGAGAGAGAGAGAGCAAATCACAGTGGAAAATATTCCACTCGTTCCACAGATACTTAAATGGAATGGAACGGAACATGATAGTAAGATGAAATGATCACAGGCGGACACTTGGGTGGATGAAAGTAAAAAAAAAAATAGCAAAAAAGATTGAAAATAAGTTAAAAGTATGATGATATAAATAATCACATTTTCAGTGTGGTTTTATTTATTTATTTGGTTAACTGTTCTGTTGGATAAGAGAACATAGAGCAACGGTAAGAAATCCAAAAAAACTGAATTTCATTTAAAAAAATAATTATATTTCGACAGTTCGTGTTAGGTCATAAGTAATAATAATAATAATAGCTCCAGAAGCAGAGGAGGCAGGACCGAGTACGTGTTGTATCCATCGTCCTGTCCGCTACTGGTCTGGTGCCTCATACATTGCACCACAGCCTCAGCACACTAGAACTTCACAAAAACACTTAAGCACAACTCCAGAAGGCTGTGATACTTAACACAACACGCTTTGTTAGGAAATTTATGGACACAACCACACATCCCTAACCATTCTTCCAAATTTTTTTTTTACACTCGGCAATATGTGCTTTGGTCCTTGACCCGCCATGTTGTCTTTGCTGGGGAAACCCATGGTTTGAAACTTTTGCATAATAATAATAAAATCTGGAATTGGAATAATTGTAAGTTATTACTGACTGAGTCTACATTCCGAAGGAGAGTAAATTCACACAGTCAGCGTGTGTGTGTGTGTGTGTGCATTTCTCTACGTCAAGCCAACAATTTCTGAATCGCTGGATGAATTCTTCTTAAAACTTGATATAGTAATTAAAAAACAAGAGACGCTCTAAGTTTTATACATGTAATTTATTGCTACTTGAAGACAACAAAAATCCCCCTCGAAAAGCACCGATTAATCCTTTTAGTAATCCACCAATGGGGGTGTTTTGATGGAACCACAAGTAATCGGAATTAGACAACTTAAGAAATGCGGATTTCATTATTATTATTTTAGAAAATGTAAAATATGTACTTTTTTTGTATCAATTTCACGATTTAAAAAAACCTAATCGAAAAATACAAAAACCCTACAAGGTTTAAGGGCAAGAATCTTTCAGGATCTTTTTGTATTTATTTTTTGTGAAAATTAAAGGTGAGGGAATAAGAGAGAAATAAGTAGTTCGAGGTCTTTAAAGACCTTTAAGTGCTAAGGAAGAACTCTCTGATAACTAATAGGTTAAAGATGATAATTCTGAAGATGGCGAAATGTGATGATTAATTTAAAAAAAAATCCAGTATAATTAAAAAAAAAAAAAAAAAAAAAGATACTAAGTGGTTTTTAGAGAACCAGTCCCTATTCGCTCGTCCGTCAGCACATCTGCAGCCACCAACAGACATGAATGATATCTTATTGGAACCCAGTTAGGAACAAATACGAGTATTGGTCTACGATCACTTCTTGTCATACAGAGATCGCTCTGGTTTCGTGTACAATAAGAAACCATTTTTTTTTCCTGTTAATCTCGTGAAATTAATACCTAAAAAATAAAATTCTAGTATTTTAAGAAGTGTAACGAATTAAGTAGTACATGTCCGGACCAAATCGTAAGGGCCAAATTGTGTGAGCCGGCAAAGGAATTAACACAACAGAAATTGTTGAAAAAGTGTGAAATTAGAATCTGTGCTTGGTATCGGCACTCCATTACTGCTACGAAATTACAGTATCTCTCATCAGCTAGAGTAAAACACTATTCAACAGATGTAAATCGACTTACTAACAACCATGATTTAAATGCATTTAAAGTTTTCAGAATTTCTTTAAATAAAAACACCAAAACATCTTAATCACCAATATTTCATTCTTGTTATCCAAGAACTTTATCAAACTTCATCGTGTTTTAACTTTTAATTATTTTATGTCGAGTGTCACGTTCTTCTTTTGTTCATGATTTTGAACATTTTTATGGTTTATACTTTTGATAAAGTTCTTGGATAACAAGAATGAAATACTGGTAATAAGGATCTTTTGGTGTTTTTATTTATAGAAGCTGATCGTTAAAAAGTTAGAAAGATATAAGAAGTATTTCAGAATTACCTTCCAACAAATTTAATAAATAAATAAATAAAAAACATCAATTACGTCTTTTAGCCTATAAAACTATCTAATGCTAATCGCTTAATGTCAATAATTTCTATCAAATAATAACTCTAATTTTATTGTTGAATGAAACTAAGGAGAAGTAATAAAATGGACGATATTTTCTGCAAACAATTTGTTTTCTGTTCCATTATTTACTTCACCTTCTTTTCAGTTTTCTTGTAAGGTTTCAGTTCAGCCTTCCTCGTTTCCACTAAGTGCGCCCTCCAGTGGACGATACATTGTTTTTAATCATTCAAAGTAATTAGAAGTCATCTGCTGGCCTATTTATAAAATCGGAAAAACAAACCTTTTTTTTATACCTTTTTTTCTATAAGAATTTGAAGCCTGATTTCCTTATTTATGCAGTTATGTATTTACTTTATATTAAAAATACAAACAACAAACTTCCAATTATTAAAAAATATATATATATTATCTGCTGAACACAAACAATAGACTTTTTCCATTTTCTGACGAAAAAAAATTAAATAAATCCGCATTGTTCACTTAAATTATTGAAATCCGAATAACTGTAATTAAAGCTCGAGCAAATATTAAAAGGATTAACAAGCGGATTAATATTCACTGCCTTAAGATAAGAATAAAATTCTAATGTTTATGTTCTAAGCCTAATTCTTTTTTTTTTTTTTATTTACGGAAACTAATTGTCACCTTCAATCACATGGAAAAACATTTTAAATATAAAATCTAGCTGGCCAATTGCCTTGTTTTAGGAACTACAGTTCGAACGTTATTGAGAAGAGAGAAGAGGTTGAGCGCACGGACATATTCCCACACAGACTGATTGAGTACGAGAATATGCTAAAAACTTGGAATTATTCAAACGGTCAAAGGGTCTAAGTCCCCAGACTTTAAAAAGGAATTTCGCAATCCATCTCTGAACAAATGACGAGTAAAAATAGCCTTTGCGTGGTCGCGCATCAATTGTTGCTAATGAAGCCTCGCGCGGGGACGAATAGCTCCCCCTTTAAAACGCCCGACTAGATATTTATAATCTTGTGTTGGATGCTGATTTATGGGACGGTGCAAGGGGGGCTGTCGCAGAGGCCGTTGCCGAGTCAGCAACAGTTTCTGCTGTTGTCATGTCAAAAACTCACAAATGGAGCGAGGCAATTAGGCCTAACGCAAGCGCATGCTGCCCAGTACCCAGAGTGCATCGTAAATCTGACACACGACTCTCTCAATTTTTTTTTTCCTCCTCTTACTAAGGCCCACTCTCTGGAAATTTTTGGAAATGTGCCTCTGGTGTAATTACATGATGATGGATTGCTAGAGAAACTAAAGGGGTGAAAAGAAATCAACGGAAATGTATGCATATATACGTAAACATACGATGCCAATTTCTCTTAGAGGGCGAAATAAGAGAGATGATACGCAACAGTATGGAACATTAGATTCACCTGTGCAAGCCTGTCTTCTCACAGCTGCTGCAGTGACTCGGAAGAAACCCGTTCCTATCGTTTCATTTCTTACAAATTCGCACTTCACTGTTACAATCTTACGATAGGCCTCCTAATACGACAGTGTTCAGCTAGCCTCTGTAGCTGGCGTTGATGGGGGCGTTTCATAAGCCTCTTACTTTCGCAGGCTGTGCTCATTATCAAAAGTTACAAACGTTCTGGAAAATAACTGTTGCCTGTAGTGCTTACAGGTCCGAGTAACAAACAAATTTACTAAAAAAATGTCAGCAAGGTAATTTACTGCACCTGGGTTAGAATTTCCATCTTTATTAGGTGGTGGCTTAAGAAATCAATCACAAGAGCGAGTTAGCAGGTTTCGAGAGAATTTCCAATTGGTTCTAAACGTCGAAATGTGAAGTAATTCTAATCTAAGACAGTAGATGTCGCTAAATATAAGAATTCGTTACTTTTTCGCATTCACATTACTTCGAATTCGCGTCAATTTTCCTACGACTCAAGCACAACTGCACTACGTAGACATAGAAAGCAGATCAATGGTACGAGTATATAGCCATTGGTATAATTGGTATAGTGGTGTAATAGTCACTGGCTTGTCGAATAATTTAAGATCCAAAAAATGTAAAGTTAAGCCAGTTTCAGAAAAAGATCGGGAGTGACTTAGGAATCGCTATTCTGTGATGGCGAAATGGTCTAAGCATCCATCTTTCATGCTAAGGTTCGCTGGATCGATTCTCCTACATGTCTTTTTTTGTTATGTTTTTCTTTCTCCCTTTCCAGTTTTTTAATTAATCTTGTTTAAATTACACATATTTTAATTTTATTCTCACCAGTCAAATCACAGGACCACGCAAAGATTAACTTTAAAGTCATTTGAGGAGACACGAGCGAAATAGTAGTGGAGGCAGCCATGATGTCAAGTAGTTCAACAACTAAATAGCATAATTAATTTTTACTAGTTTGAAAATTTACACAAAAAATAATTTTAAACACTTCATATCAGTACACAATTAAAGTGATTTCACATCATACAAAACCTTTTCCTTGCAAAACGATTATGTACAGAAAGGTGGAATTATGTTTCGGGCTGATAGATATTGTGTAACTTGGTTCAATGACGTCACTCTGATCTTTTTCTGAAACTGACTTACAAAGGAATTGACAAGATGGTAAAATAAAGAGTTTTTCTCATTTTTTTTTCGCACTGCTTCATTACCGACAGGACGGATAATTAAATATTTAATTAAGTGTAGACTCACCAACTGAAAATGGGAACCACTTTCAAAGAAAACATGGCTTACCTACAAAGAAAAAAAGAAAATACTTAATATATTTCATTTTGGTAATTACATAACAAATCGTTAAAATATTAAAATAAAGAAACACTTAAATGTAAATATTAATAATAAAACAAATAAAAGCTACAGACAACGATGAGTTTTATTAATCAATCTTCCTTGGTTTTTAAATGTAAAGAAACAAACGAAACAAGTTCTCTTACAAAGAATTCTATTTTAAATGTAAATATATTATTATTATTTGTATATTTGTTGATCATGTATATTTTTATCGTAGTGATTTTTTTTTCCCTCATAATTTACTCTTCTCACTAACATCTATTAGAATAATCAATCCTTAAATTTTGCTGATAAATCGCATTCTCTAATCGCATTTAACAAATACTAGATCACTACTTTTCCTTTTATTTCACGGATCAACTACTTTTGCTGCCTTTTATTTCTTTGTAACTATCTTAATTTTAAGTCAATTTCCTCTAGCGTCTTTATCTCGCCCAAAGTGTCGAGCGCGCCCAAACCAATGAAGCCACAGGAACTAAGATAAAAGCTCAATAAAAGATATATTGCGTAGTTCATTTCCCAGCCTTTGCCGGCTACAAATGAATTTTCACAACGCATTAAAAAGATAAAAAAAACTCATAGAATCATTAATAAACATCAATGGTTTATTATTCGAGGTGAAATCTTAGAACGGCCGTTTCATGCTCTTTGGCGATCGTCAGCTGAGAGTAGTCACGAGTATAGCGCTTTTTACCTTTTTTAATGTACTACGAAAATTCCTTTGAAGCCGGTGCAAAGCTATCTTTTCCATGATTCTTTCAACCTATCTCTTTATTGTGAATTTATTATTGCTTTTTTTTAATTATTTGTTCCAATTAACCTTTGTATTGTGAACCCTGATGTTTACAGGACCGACTACTCCTACCTGATGATAACCAAAGAGAGTGAAAACAGCCGTTCTGGGATGTCACTAAATTACCTGGGCGTAAAACGTTAGGATTCCAAAATCTCAAAAAAACTTTTTTTTTTTTTTTTGAGTCAGTTGCATAACTCACTCTCCCCGAAATAAAATCGTACATCACCCCTGTTTCGTAAAGACTTGTTTTTTTTCCATTGGTATTTCAACTTTTAATATTACATTCGAGTAAAGCTGCAAACTGATATTTGTACTTAAAAATAATTGTTCAACGAATTTGTTTGTAAATAAATAAATAAATACATTATCAGAAACTAAATAAAAAGCCAACATATTAATAATAGGATAAAAACATTTAACACTTTAAAAACCGACATGTTTCGTCCACACTTAGCTAGACTTTTACAAGTCGTGAATTGTAAAAGTCCAGCTAAGTCTGGACGAAACATGTCGGTTTTTAAAGTGTTAATTTTTTTTTTTTATCCTATTATTTGTGTGTTGGCTTTTTTATTTAGTCTCTAATTACTTCACACACGTTAAATTTTGTTCATCTTCTTATATTATAAAAGCGTTATTCTGTCTGTCATTGTCATAAGACTTTACATTTTTCCAATTTTGTGACCAAACTATAAGAGATAGATTTGTCATGCAAATGGATAAAATGTAGATCTTTTTAAGACAAGCAAAATGCTACAAAAATCTTTCGAAAACATTTTTTCCAAGATGTTGCCTTTTAAAGGGTCAAATTTTGACTTTTTCTCAATTTAAACGAAAAGTATAAAAGTTGGAAGAGAACATTATATTGAGAAAATGCTGGTATTTGAAAGTTCTATCGAACGATATACCAGTCATTCACAAACGTTTCTGCGTTTGAAAGATACATGCGAAAATGTGAAAAATTTCATGCTGCAATTTATGAGAAGTTTGTGATGGCACGTAAAAATAAACACTTTTTTTTATAAATATAGATATAAATATAAATATAAAAAGAAAAGTCCTAACTTACTAACTGACTCATCAACGCCCACCCGAAACCCTTGGACCTAGAAAGCTGAAATTTTGCATATAGGTTCTCTTTATGATGTAGACAAGGAATAAGGCCGGAGTTTTTGAAATTCCCACGGGATAGGGAATAATCTGGCAAACTGACTATGAAGTGTGTGGCGACAACCTCAGGTGTGTGGTGCCAACCCGCAATACACCTGAGTTAAGCGGAGAAGGCCACAATGGGTTGGGAAGTATTCTCCGATCTCAATCATAATTTGCTAAATAAATAAAGTTGTTTTTTTTAATGCTATACATATGCAAGGATTCCGGAGCGAAGTGACGGTACCTGTCTAGTTAAATATATTATCCTTCTGGCAGAACTGACAAGGCTGTATTACATTAATCGCTACTCTTGGAAAAAGAGGAGTGGAAGAAAAAAAAATAAAAACTGACGAAGAACAAAGCGCGGTGGGAAGAACACGAGAAAACACAGTTATTACGAGTCTGTGTCAGAAGAGATTAACTTAGCATTGAGACAGATGAAGAACTTGACAACTGAAAGACACCCCCATAGAGATCTAGTTAGGGAAAAAAAAAAAAAAAAAAAAAACTTTAAAAGGAATTAATTACTCCTGAACCAGTTATAAAGTAATTAGATTCGTAAAATAACAATAAGTTAGAAAGAACTTGAAGAAAGCCACATTTCTCAAACTATTATTTCGAAGATTTCTTTTTTTTTTTTTTTTTAAAGACGTGAAAAACGATAAAAACTTAAAGTTTTCATCTTTATTCCATTTCCAATCTCTACTGACAAACAATATAAATTTCCAACATCACACCAAAATTAAAACGTAAAACTACATTTAATATGAAAACTTATTGTTATTTTAGACTTGAAAAAGAAAAGACGTGTAATCGTTTCGAAAATTTGCTTTTTTTTTCATATTAAATGTAGTTTTACATTTTAATTTTGGTGTGATGTTAGAAATATTTAATAGTACAGACATTAGGAGAAAAGATCTACTAAAGAAATATAATTTACTTTAATTATAAATTTCCATTTTCTGGAAAACAATTACCGTATTTATCGGCGCATAACCTGCACTTTTTTCCCGAAAAGTTAGGGCTGAAATTCTATCTGCGTGTTACACGCGTACACTACTTTTATTTTAAATTTAAGTTTTTTTACTCGAATTTCCTCCTTAATATTACGGTGCGTGTTATATATCGATAAGTACTGTAATTAAATCATTGTTTAGTTAATTTCTTTAAAATCGGCCTAATATTAATTGGATTAAACAAAGCGCAACGGGTTAGCTAAAAGGATTTAATAATCATCATTTTACACAATGAGATGTTAATGTAGAAAGGAACAATGAAATAGGATAGAAATCCATGGATAGAAATTCCAATGCTTATTTTCGTCTCGTGCTAATTTTTCGACAAGGACCCATTTGTTAAAGATTTCAAATTTAAAAGTTAGATTGTCCCTAGTCCTCGAATATGCATATCAAGTTCCAAGAAGATCAATACAACGGTTCAAAAGTTATTAGGATGCACATACACACACACTCACAGTTCGATGGGAATCGCCATTCCTGTTATTCACCATGGTAACCATTGTTGCCATTGCTGGCAGTGTCCAAAAACTGCGCACGACATTCAAAACGGAAGAAAAAAAAAACGAAAAATGAGTGATATTTATAATAGGTTTTAAAACAACTGAAGTTACTGAAAACAACTCTACACTTAACGAAAACCGATTTTAGAAGTGTGTTTACGAGTTCTTTAGTTCGTAATGTTATTAATAGGCCTCATCGCTCACGGCCATTACGATGTGACATTTCATTTATATTCTTCTAAACTGTTTATGAAGCAAATGCAGCAATGAAGAGAAGAAGGGAAAAAAAAAGTCATAATCATAGTCGAGGGGCTTCATTTTTAACCCCCACCTCCACCCTGCGTTAATAGTATTACAATCACATCAATTACGCATCACTGATTTGAAATAACGAAATCGACCAAACTTGCAGAAGGAAAGAGAAAAAAATAAAATAAGAAGAAGAATAAAGGAGAAGAGGACAGAAAATGAAAATAAATGTCGTTTTTGGTTCTTCTGAATGTCAAGAGGAAATTGATTGAGGTTTGTGGATGGGAGGAGAGATTTGTAAAGAGAATTAAGACAGCACTTGGCAAGTAATTGAGTGCAGGGAGGAAGCAGAGAGAAAAGTAAGACACCCCCGCTAAAGATTTTCCCTCCGTTTCAATCATACAGACATAAAAGAAAATAAAAAGAGGAGCAACTTGAGTCTTAGTTCGGAGATAGATAGAACTTCGATGTTGAAATGGTATTTCGCTTTCTTTTTGTGCTGTGATGCAGTGATCTCTAGGGAACATAAATCAAATGTGTAAAGTTTTCAAGGCAATTAATGAGGTATTTCTTGAAGTTTTGATAGAATAATCTTCAAGAACTCTCCAAAGGAATCACTTTCTAAAGTCAACTGATAAGAAGAGCAAGTTCTGACATTCTTAAGATAAGAATATAAAGCTTCCATATATGAAATAAGACGAAATTTAATATATGGGATAAAATCTTCTAATGTAGAACAAGAAGGAGTTCCAATATATGGAACATAGTCTTCTAATACGAAACAAGAGGAGTTCTATATATGAAATACAATCTGCTAATATGAAACAAGAGAAGTTCCATATACGAAATACAATCTTCTAATATGAAACAAGAGAAGTTCCATATATGAAATACCATCTTCTAATATGAAACAAGAGGAGTTCCGTATATGAAATACAATCTTCTAATAAGAACAAGAGAAGTTCAATATATGAAATACAATCTTCTAATAAGAAACAAGAGGAGTTCCATATATGGATATAGTCTTCTAATATGGAACAAGAGGAGTTTATACATGAAATACAGTCTTTAATAAGAAACAAAAGGGAGTTCCATACATAAAATACAATCTTATAATAAGAAACAAGAGAAGTTCCATATATGAAGGACATCTTCTAATATGAAACAAGAGGAGTTCCATAAACGAAATACAATCTTCTAATATGAAACAAGAGGAGTTCCATATATGAAATACAATCTTCTAATATGAAACAAGAAGATGTTCCATATATGAAATACAATCTTCTAATATGAAACAAGAGGAGTTCCATATATGAAATACAATCTTCTAATATGAAACAAGAGAAGTTCCATAAATGAAATACAATCTTCTAATAAGAAACAAGAAGATGTTCCATATATGAAATACATCTTCTAATATGAAACAAGAGAAGTTCGATATATGAAATACAATCTTCAATACATGAAATATTATTATAATAATAATACAATCCTCTAATTAAGAGGAGTTTCATATATGGATATAGTCTTCTAATATGGAACAAGAGGAGTTCCATAGATGGGATACAGTCTTTAATAAGAAACAAAAGGGAGTTCCGTAAATGAAATACAATCTTCTAATGCGGAACAAAACGGATCTCAGATATTGGAAACTTTTTGAAATCCTATTTTTTTTTTTTTTTAGCCTACTTCCCGAGGAAAATGAAGCTCATCAAATCACTCAAGTTGGTGTTTGTGTGTTTCCCTAATAACTACATGTAACTTCTTGAAATCTGACATCCATATTGAAGAACAAAAGACGATCTAACTTTTCTATTTTTAACATAAGTTTCTCGTCGGGACATCAGCGCGTTAAAGTTAAAAAAAAAATCCTATTTTAACTACTTAATAATAACTATTTTAAAAACAACTAAAAAAATAACTACAGTCATGAAACACTAAATAACAATACAGTCCTACAGAATAACTGGATATTTTTAATTTCATTGTCAATTCATGAAATAAAAAAATTAAAAAAAATAAAAAAATTGGCCAAAAACTTTCTTTTTTATTCAATCTTATTAAAAATAATGTTTGTATACGTATATTCTTTTTTATATAACTGCTTATGGATTGTTCGAATGTTTTACAGTAGAGGGGTCACATATCGTTAGATATTTAAGTAATTTCATTGATACAAATTTAAATAAAAAGCTTTTTTTTTATGGTCTTCATTGATATATAAGTTCAGCTTCTTCGTCTAATTAAGGCGTGCGAAAATTCCAGAACAACGTCCCCGCTGTATAAAGCAAAAGTGATTACAATTATAAGCCTAACTCGAATCAGACAGATTCAGCTTATCAGTGACACAAGACTACACAACTGAATTTTATCAGCGTTTTACTAATACCACAATTCAAGATTTGACATTGGAAGAGTCTACCAGAGGAGAGCTGTCGTAAAGTCATCTTTCGTCTTATTTAATCGGTCCGACTATGTACGGTTTCCATTGTAGGAGTAGTACAGTGACCGCTTCGATCTCTCTTTGTATATCAACTCTTTGAAGACCTGAATTCACCATATTTCCAACAATACCCTTTTAGGGTTAAGCCTTGGATAACCGTTGTTGGCTTGACGGGTGGGCGGGAAGGAAGAGGAAAAAAATACTCCCATTTCTCAGGTCCCCCCCAATCAAAGAAAAGGGAAAACGTACAATTTTACCTTTGACAACCAGTTTGCCATCCCTCGTTTTCTTTCATCTAAAACGACCCGAATATTCGTCGAATCATCCCCTTCACTTACCTTTCCGCATCGCAGCAAATACAGATGAAAAGGGGGGAGGGGGGGGCTCTGAATCTCATTTCGGTTCTGGTAATACGAATTCACGAATGATAAGGAATAAAAAAAAAAGAAAAAAAAAAAAAAAAAAAAAGGCCACTGGTATATTAAAAGGTAAGAAGAAAAGTGGATGGCAATGGAATTTGCTCAAAAATCCGGTTCACTGAAATCTCATATTTTTTTTCTCTCTCTCTTTTATTTCTTCTCCTTTTTCATCTTTTTCTACCGACGAATGAATAATTCACTTTATGTAATCTGGAATAATTCATGTTTGAAATAAAGATAGTCCAGGAAAAAAAAAAAAAAAAAATCAGTCATTCTCCCTTGCAGCAGATGAAAAGACAGATTTAATTCCTATTTCTTTTAGGTAATCTCTTTCAACCCCTCAAAAGTGGAATCGAAAAATGTATGCTAATTTCCGTCTTGAGCAATGGAAATATTATCTGCTAACATCAAACGGATTTCGCATAAAAATTTCCTGACTTACATTTCACGCTAAAACTTTTAACAGGTGCCAAAAACAGAAAAAAAAAAAAAAATCAAATGGATATAATTTTTTTGGGGAAGAGGGGGTCCTGGTTTTTTTTTTTTTTATTAATGCTTACTTTCAATATCTTCCCGCCAACGACAATATATGAATAAAAACTATTATTAATTATTATTTATTTATAATTATTACAAATGAATTATTAACTATAATTATTAGTACAGTACAGTGCTTTAAGTGCTGTAATATAATGGCGATTTGCTAAAGGCTTCTCCTGAGAAACTCGAATGACGACATGTTCGTCTCCTCCATCCACATTTATTTTTATTTGTCTTGATGTGCGAGCGTCGAACCGGTCCTCTAACTTCCGCTATTTCCTGTTTGAAGCGTAAACATAGTAAGGGCTTCTTAAGAATCTGCAAAGCTTATACTCACAGTTTATGTTCCTCTCCATCTTAGATTTCGATATGAAAACCATAACCGTCTCTTCCGTTCTCCTTATTTTCTCGATACCCGGAAGGAACCCGCCTACCCACCCGCAGGAATTACTGGATGTACGAGTTAAGAAATCCTGTTTACATTTTTTAAGTTCATCGACCGGAAAGTCGTTTTGACCAATTTACGCCAAACGTGGTCGATCAAGTATGTCTGGATTCCCAAGTCAAATTCGAATAAACATTTGCATTCCTCGCATTTGTTTTCGATCATCGAGGAATATTGGTTTCCAATCTACACCTTTAGGTAATTAACAAATAAAAAAACAAAAAAAAACCTAAACCTTGAACACTACAAAAACACTGTAATGTCTAGATTAATAATAACAAAGCATTTATGCTTTTCTGCAATAGTTCTGAAGGCTGGTTATACAATCGATTACATAACACTGCTGTCTAATTTCCTTTTGTAGCGGAGACCACAAAAGGAATTGTTGCCAACACCATTTTCAGTTCATTTCTTATTTACTGAGAAATTCCGGTAACCATAATTTATTCATAGCATCATTTCAATTCTGAGACCATGAACAGATGAAAAAAAAACACAAAACTTTATAAGTCCTGGAATTCTCTAGACCCGCAAACCTGCACAAGCTAACAATATAACCGAGCTCTGATTGACAAGGAACGATCTACAACCTGTCTTGTATCCGGGAATGGGAGGGGGGGGGGCGTCTACTTAAACAGGATCTGACCAACATGTTAATTGGTTTTGATCACTCAAAGGAAACCTAACACGTTTTTTTTTTTTTTTTACCTAAAACTCTTTGGCGTTCGGTAAATACCGCCAATACCCGTGTACTTGTTTCATTCCCAAGTGGTTTACTGCTGCAAGCCTGAATCCTCCCACCTACCCTCCTTTGACGTGAAAATTAATTGGTCCTCATCAATCAATCAAACGGACGCCCGCTGCAGGAAAGGTTGGTTCAGCTTAGTTAGGGTGCTCTGCAGTCGTCAGTCAAATGAACCAGAGAGTAAAAAAAAAAAAACCAAGTAAATGGACTCCCTCAATTTTTCCTGACAACCCCCTCCTCCGCCTTTGAAAAGGTCCAGTTTCAAAAGAAACATTTCAAAAGAAAGTCAAAAAATTAGTTTCACGGTTTATACGAAACCAAAGACACATCCGTACTTGTTTCATCTTTTCTGAGACAAGAAATGACCGTAGACTCGGAATTCACATTTTCCCTCATCTCTACGAGTCGTAAGAGTCCCAATAAAATAGGGTCACTAATAAAAAAAAATAAAAAAAAAGCAAGGAAAACCTACTATCAGGGCAGCATTATTTTAAATTCTATTTCCAACCGTTAATAATTAAAGCGGTAATGATGTTATCTCTTAAGGAACTCCTCAAGAAACTCAAAGGAAGTGTATACTGAGAATACTGAACTTACTGAAGGAAAAAGGAAAAAAAAACCCAAGATAATTAATGCTTTTAGACAGGTCAAAAGCAAAGCGGCCCCATAATATGCACAATTTTATAAATAAAAGTAGAGTGAACCTACCCAGCGTTTACAATGAACCTAACGGACGCTTACAGCAAACTGGAATTTAGGGGGTCAAAAGTGGTCGCTTCGGATAAAGAGGAAAACGGCGATAGATCCTTCTGAACACATTGATGGTGGTCACGTTTTTGCCAGACAAACAGTTGCTGAAGTATGATAAAAGAAAAACGCATTGAAGCACCGACTTTTGATTCCCCCCCCCCCAACCACATCCGGTCAGGGAGTGGTCCTAGAGGTCTGATTTTTGGTCCCGATCACCTATTTTTGGATGCTGAACACAATGGTGAAGGTTTCATTCTAATATCTCTAACCGTTTGGCCACTACCGAGTGTGACATCCAGCAAGCATACAAGAAGAGCAGTCCCCTATGTTTTGCAGGCAAGCTGTAATCTAGGGGCCGCTACAAAGATTAGAAATGAACTTCGGCACAGATATATGTAGGCCTTTATAAGAACACTAACAGAATGGATTAATTAAAAGGAGAATTTAAATTGATTGTCGACTTGAAATCAAATTTGGAAATTTTTGTCGCCTTAACATGCTAATTTCTCGACTAAGACCCACGTGGAAGAGACTGGATATAAAAACTGGATCGCCTCTACTCCGTGAATAGACATACAAAGTTTCAAGAATATCCTCGATGTTTTTCAGTATCATTAGGACACAGACAGAAATACCTGATAGGCCCCACATTCCTAGGAAAATAGGTTACAAAAAAAATACGCCCTGACAGAGAAGGGGCCGATAGGGTCATTTGGTTGCCCCCCCCACACACACACACACACACCAACTCCCCAAAAAAACTTTTTTTTTTTAATTTATTCGTTTTTTATGATTTTTAGGAGTAGAACAGGGTTCTATACTTGACCCACCTCACCCCCTCTAAGGTACTGAAATTAAATACACAAGAGATAGACTCAGATACATATTTCTACGAATACACAGAAGCAATTTCATTTTGAAGCAAAAAAACAATGTTCAAAAATTGAATAATTTAGTTTTGAAATCTCAATTCCGAACAATCAGAATGTCCTTCGTATCGTAAAAAGGTCAAATCAGTAAAACGTTGTAGCCTTTCACTAATTTTAATTACTGTAGCAATTAAAATTTATTCTTGAAAGTGCCTTTTCCAAGGTCGTGACGCACTGACGAACTAGTACCATTTAGGCCTAATCACAGACCAACTTTAAAAACCACTCTATTCATTCTAAACATAATTAAAAGTTGCACTCACATTATTACTGTCATTGGAACTATTCCGTCATTAACGAGTTGTTAGCATTTATTAGGAATATTAAATGGTCATTTAACAGGAATACAGCACCGCAATTATCGTGTCGAGTGGGACTTCTTTACTAAAGTACCTTGCTTTGTTCGTCTCAAGCAAGTTGAAACCACTTCCATTCATCCACCTGCACCTACTCAAAGGCTATGAACGGTAGGTTAGAACAAATATAATTAAGAGGTTTTATTTGACTTTTTTAACATCCCTGATTTAGCCACAGAGAAAAAATACAACGTCAAATCACAGTATTGTACAGTAGTACATATAAACAAAACCCCAGTGACACCCGTAAAATTTGCTATCTATCTGCGATGTTAAAAAACTGATATTACTATCGTTCGGCGTGCAAAACTAATTTATTCAAGCGATGCCCACATTGAGTTCATTTAATATATCTTGACTATTTTGCGCCATTCGGGTGAATCTTAAGTTCTCAGCATAGAAGACTCAGAATAGATAGACCCTATCCGCCACCCTCAATTTTGTCCAGTTACCAATAATTTCCTGACGCTGCCACCAGAAGTCTGATTTTCACTTAAACCTTCAGGTCTTGCAGGGTCACTGAGATGTAACTCATGGGATTCCTTCTGAAACTTAAATTTAACGATTTTTGATTTTTTTCGATTTTAAAATTCGAACCCTGCCTAAATAGCATGTGAGCCAGGGTAGCAAGAGGTTTTTGACCGTTCTGCAGGCTACAGAAACCGGGTTCAATCCCGGAGGTGAAGTCTCCTCAAGACAGGTTCTAGAGTTTGCCAAGCTCTCTGTAAAAAGAAACCCGATACCTTTCTGTAAAATAGGTACCGTATCGGATTTCTTTTCCTGGGGGTACAGGCGGGCGAGACTTGGCTGACCGTACGATCCCATATCAGTCCCGGGTCACTGAAACGCCGGAGCCTTACCTCCACCGCTCCCATGGTCCGTCCCTGTGGGATACATCTTGTCTATATTAATAAGCAGCATTACGAATTCTTAATCGTTATTTTTAGTGAAGTAAGATAACCATAACTAAAATGCAATGTAGCATATAAAGAGGTAAACTTCTATAAGCTCAATGGGAAAACCGTTGACGCTGAACGTGTCGACATCAGACATACAGTGAAAATAAGCAGAACAATAGTAAACCTAATTTTTGGCATTACCATTGCTCTGCTTGCGATTATTTACCTTTTATTTTTTTTTGTTAAACTAAGCATACACATTGAGCATGTCTGCCCATTTGTATCTGACTGCGTATTTCTCTCTGTTTATAAGCACATCACTTTAAAACGGCGGGACAGATTTCCATCAAATTTGGTTCGTAAGTTACTTATGATCAAACTTAAACACTCATTTGTTTCGGGCTCCATCCCTAAAAACTGACCTCCTAAATTCCTTGCTACAATGGTTGGAGTGATTTCTTTCAAATATATTCATTTATGTGCGATTTCTATTTATGTTCTCTTTTAAAATGTGAGTCCCATTAGTTTGTCTCCACTCCCCTACCTCCCACCCTAATCCCCAAAATGGATCCTCGAACGGGTGCCTGTTTACTTCACACTTCGGAAAATCGACATCTGAGCGCATAACTAGTGTATTTATTTTATTTCAGAATAAATTGTACTAAATTGGAAATGAGTCGTCGTCTAGCAGATCACTATAGTCACTAGAGGCCGAGAGGAAAACATTTACAAGAAAGATTTCTTTGTGAAATCCCGTCGACAATAACGACGATCTTCATGGATTGCGGTTCCACTTCTCCAGAAACCCAGAAGATTGGCTTTACAAGAGTACCTCAAAGGCTCACTGGAGTACTAACAATGTCTAGGAAGTTTGAAGCTATTACAGGGATTTCTACAAACAATGGCGTTCTCGTCTGTACTGTCCTGATGATGACTGCTAATGTTCAAAGGCCGAAAGACCTTCTTGCTTTAACTAAAACAAACAAACAGAACTTACCAGAAACTACAGTTATTTTTTTCTCTATTTTTTTTTTAAGCACTTACCGTCTACTTTCACTTGGATGGAAATAGGGCAAGAAGATCTCGGTCGGGCAGCGCGCACTTGCTAAGGAGATGATATCGCGGGTGATAAAGGGTTTCACAGGAAGAATGGTTCCTCTCCCGCGTCGGCATTTCGGAAAAGAAGGAAGAAAAGAAAAGAAGAGAAGAATAAATCAAACGAAAGACACCAAAACCTCTTTTTATATTAAAGATGGGCACGATGCATCCCTTGCCGAGGTAAAGCATGAATTTTACATCAAAATAAGGAGGGAAAAATGCAGGAGGATGAAGGAAGAAGAAGAACGAAAAAGAAAGTAAGGAAAAAAAAAAAAGTAAAGACCAACTTGAATAAATAATGGGACGCGGATATGCAGCCCCCGTGCATTTTTATGCAAGATCCGAAAGGTGCCTTCTGCAATCCTTTCCGTGCTGACCAAGCAACCGAAAAGAAACGGAAAGAAAAGAAAAATACCCAAGAAACCCAACAACAACGCTAACGTTTCTGTCCGAAGAGACAACAAGGACAAATATTTTCGAGCTTTGACGAATCGATTTGTTTACAACAGTTACGATGGTAAAAAGAAAGAAAAAAAAAAAACAAATCCTACTTTTGATGGAGTCGATTCGCAAAGAAATTGCTTTCCCGAAAGCCTTATTTTTCGAGTTACTTTTCTGAAAATCAAAAACTATATATCGGAAGTCACGTGGGTGGAAAATTACCAATTCAGCTGACAAATCACAAAGATTTTCCTTCGGCTTATGGAAAAGGAACGATTTCGTCCGTACATGAATTTCCATTCAAAACTAAAAATAATTACATTTATTGGGTATATTTAGTAGGCTTTTTTTCCTCATTATCTTGTTTTCTCGTTATCCGATATCGGATATAAAAAAAAATCGCTTTCTAAAAAAAGGGGAATCTTAAAATTGAATTTTAAATTTCAATAATTCGGGAAACATGGAATTTAAAGACCTCCCTAAGAAGTTTAATTTCTGAACGGTTATTTTAATTAATAACTCTCTTTCTCTCTCTTATTTCCCTGATATTTACGGCGAAAGTTTTGGCAAAATCCATTCACAAATGCTGATCAATTCGTCGACACATTCAATGTAAACTGATTATCAGTTAAAGTAATTCATATGTCTCCCTGCTAGAGGGCGCTGCAGTCAAACGCTGTAACGCCCAAAATGAATCTTGGATTTTGTACATACTATGTGATTAAATCCGGACGCTCCTCTGCAACAGTGAATGAAGCCTAGATGGCAGGACGACGTCACGTACTGATAATAAAAAAAAGGAGGCTTGGAGTTGTGTGTTGTTAACTGATATGAAGGAACAGCAGAATTGGCAAATCAGCAGAGCTCAGTGACTTTGAATGTGGACTGTTCGTTGGCTGCCACTGGAGTACTAAGTCTATCAGGGATATTTCAAACTTTCTAAAGTTGTCGATATCGATTGTTGAAATCCCAAAACCAATTCTGAAGTGGGTTGGGAAGGCGCAATCACAACAAGATCGGTTTAGCTTGCTGTACTGACAGACCGGGACATTCGAGTATTGAAGAAGGTGACTCGTGCAAATAGCCAGGAACAATCACCCGTGAGTTTCGCAATAGTACTAAAACTGTACTGTGTTACATGACTTTTGGCTAGAGAGTTCTGGGGAGTTCCATGGTCGAGCAGCTGCTCATAACCAAACATTTCTCCTTTGAATGCTAAGCGCCACCTGAAGTGGTGTAAAGACAGTGGCACAGTGGAAACATGTGATGTGGAATGATGAATCACTGTATATCCTGTGGTGGTCCGATGGGAGGGTTTGGAACGATATCTGCCAACTTGTGTAGTGCCAAAAGTGAAGTTTGGAGAAAGTGGCATTATGGTGTGGGAATATTTTTCATGGAAGGAAATCGGAGTAGGTCCTCTTATACCACTGTACCGCCATGTAAATGCGGAAGGGTACGAGGACATTTTGACAGTTACGTACTGATTAAGGGTAGAGGAGCAACTCGGTGATGACTGTTATCTGTATCAGCATTTAAAAGCCCCATATCATAAAGTGAAGTCTGTGAAGGAATGATTTGTGGACAATAAGATTCCGGAAATGAACTGGCCTGCCCAGAGTCCCTTCCTAAACCTTTTATAACATCTATAGGAGGAATTAGAAGTCAATTTCTCTCCTCACCCTAAAGTCCCACATTATGACCTGTTCTGGCTACAGCTCTTCAGGAAAAATAAGCTGCCGTACTGGTGGAAAGTCTCCCCACCAGAAAATCAAAAGAAAGTGTGAAAAAGGCGAAAGGACTAACACTAATATCCGCGACTGGAGTGTGTCATGGTTTCGGGTACGACAACGGTTTCGGGTAGTTGTCCACATATTTTTGATCAAATAGGTTATAGTGATTATTTCAAAACAAAAAAATTTTTAATCTCAACTCCTCGGACGCATTTTACTTTTACAAGCAAAATTAATTAACACTATTTCAAGGTGTTATTTCATTAAAATAGTTAGATAAAGTAATTTTCTCATTCTATAACTTTAAAAAAATATTATATTGGCCTGTTGCGATACAGTTTAACTTTAAATTAGGAGTTCTCAATCGCCCGCGATCATTGTCGTACTCAGGATTTCGGAATGGGAGGGCTTATGATTATTATATGTTTCTTGTTTTATCCTAATTGGTATTGAAAAGTAAAATTGGCCAAAATGTTCTGGTTTTTTTTTTACAAATATTATTAAAATATCCTTAAGTTACTCTGGAATGTATTTTCCTTGGGAGCTGTAAAAATGCAAATTTTGAATCCTTCTGATTTCCTTCTCCTATGTTATTCAAAGTTTCGAATCTTCGCTGAAGTTCATAGAAATCTACGAATGGCGGTGAATAAAAAATTGATTACGAGAAAGTAATAAACAGTTTGTGACTTGTTAATGATTAAAAAAAAAAAAAATACCAGCTACTCAATTTCCTTTACAATTCACTAACAAAGCTTCGAAATTGGATATTTTTTTTTCCTTTGGCGAATAGACTACGACGCTGTGAATAGATGCAAATTCTCCGAGAGATACACCACCTGCTTTCCTAATATTTGTCACTAACTTAATTTAAACTTTTACGTTCAGATAAGTGGCTTGTCTTCAGTCAAAACTTTTTTAAAAACCAGCTTCATTTTCAAATTTCGCATACGATATCCGCTTACGAACGTCTGCCTTGCTTTAGCAATAATAAAACTTTCAGAGAGAAAAGAAAAAAAAAATGTAATTCAAAGCTTCTGAATATCTCCAACGCGGATTCGCTTCCGCAATTACGCCTTTTTATCCGGTAACCATCTTCGCAATTAGTAAAGAAAAGACGACCAAAAATTAAAAAAAAAAAAAGGAGTTTTAAGACAGTCCTCCGTTTCGACACTCGACAGCAATAGGAGACCCGGTGTTCGGCTAACGCAATTATGGTTCCCCGGCGCCCCGATAGCTCTGAGTGGGAAAGAGATTGGAGTGGCAGTCGGTCGGCCAAAGAATAAGCAGACGGAAAGCGCTGGTTTTTAACAATGGCACGAAATCATAGACGATCTCCGTGCGGAAGCTCGCGAGGTGCATAATACTTGGTACCGCTGGCAGATAATTCGGTCGACTCTTGTAACAGGTCCCTTTTCATGTCGAGCTACACCCACATAAAAAGAAAAAGGAACTGAGGTTTCGGCGCAGAATCTAATTGAATTTTCATTACTGAAATAATTTTGCAGGAAGAAAGAGGAAATAAGGAAAAAAATTGTTTCCGTGGAAACCAATTCGCTCGTTACCAGTATTAGTTGTAATCATGAATTCCTACGTCTCCCGTCACATCTCACAAAGCAGCGATGATTAACAACGAAGAGTAATACGCGGAAAATTGGATTTTGGATCATTCTTAGCTGAAATCTAACCCATAATTAAAAAAAAAAAAAAAATTAAGCATTGGGAATATTCGAAAGTCCTCTAGCTCTAACAGCAATTAAAAAACAAAATACAGCATCGAAGAGTTACCTCAGAACTACGATGTTAAGCTGAGCACACCCTATGTATGACTTCTGGAACAGACTTCTGCGCCTGCTGTATATTTTAGGGGAAAAACGGCCGAAAGTAAATAAATAATAAATAAATAATAAATAAATAAGTAAATAAATAATTTCCTAGGTTCATCCATCCATCCAACAGTGAAACTCTGAGAAAAGAGCTTTTACTATTAGCATGCTCACGACAAAAAAAAAAAAAAAATCCTTCGATCTGAAAAGCAGTCGAACTTAACTTTAAATTAAGAATGAGACAATTATGGCACGCGAGATGATTCTTCGTGGCTCATCAGCAAATTACACATATTTATATAAATATGTATATCATATTTGAGGGCTTTGTAAGACGCATACGTTTTCAGAAGCATTTTTTTTGGAAAAAAATATTTTATTGAAAACAAATTTTTTTACATTCATCGCATAAGACATAGTCATTTTTTGAGACAATTTTCTTCCCCCACCGATAAAAATTTGTCTCAAAAAATGAGTGGGTCGTATGGAATGAATGTACAATATTTTTTCAACCTAATATTTTTTTTCCAAAAAAAGTTTCTGAAAACGTATTCATCTTATAAAGTCAGGAAATCCATTAAAAATAAGTGTCTGTTATACACGGCAAATACGGGATATACAGATGCGAGGTTCAAGGTCAAGGGTTTTAAGGGAATTATCTAGCAACGTGGGATTAGAGCCATTCCTAGAATTATAATCGAACCTGATTGGTCCTCAGAACAGACGGACCTGGATGAGATGGGCAGTAATTTGAGAATCCACCGCGCTTGTATACGTATCCTTGTTTTGTAAATAAAGTGAGTTAAATAAATGGGTTATCTGGTTCACCGGTGTCTGTTATTCGCGATGTAAGAACAACTTAACAATATTTACAACTGGAAACCAGCAAAAGCAATCGAATTTTGATGAAATAAGAAAGAAAAAAAAAGAACTACCTACAGTACTTCGAAACTAGAGATTAAATATTTATGTTCTTTAAAGTGTAATTTTTATTATCATTGATTAATAAATACATTATTGTTTTATGATTCTTCAAGTGAAAAAAAAAAAAAAAGCGCTGCTTTTCTTGGCTACAGCACCAATAAAAAGTAAAATTACAACCGTCACGAAATTATAAACGATAAAACTATACTAAGCTAGAAATGTAAATTAAAATACAAATCAGATTAAAAAAAAAGTTTTATAATTTTTTTTAATTTAAAAAAAAAAATTAATATAATGCTAAACATAGGTGTTAAAAGAGAATGTCAAAGTCCTACATTAATTCCCGTATTTACTCAATTTGAATTCCAATAAAGCATCATTTAACAGACGCTTATTGGATGTGGTCCAATGCACTTCATTTATTAATCTGTTCTAACATTAATATCACCGTTACTTCGTTATACACATAACTGGGGACCTCCACCCAAAACACTATCACTACTCAAACCGTAACTCATTATATCTCGTATGTTGCTATTGGAATGCTTCGTTTTTAGGCTTCTGATACCGTGAAGCCTAATATCCCCGGTTTGTCTGTCTGTCTGTCTATCTCTGGACAAGTATCAACTCAGCAACCAGAGACATTGATTAGGGTGTCGATGAAAAGGTCTTGCCAAGAGCAGCCGTAGAGTTTGTGTCTGTAGCTGGTCGGAAAATTATTAAAAAGTTATTGAATTCAGTCTATTAACAAGGTTTGAGCTAAGAATGACGATTATTCCATATAAATAGTGATTTTTTTTTAAATCATTATTAGGAATTCAGTGTATTAACAAGGTTTTGAGTTAAAATGACGATTATTCCATATAAATAGGGGTGGGTAAGATAGCATGGGGTCACAAACGGACTCATGCGGGCATTTTCTAGACCACCCGGCGCAGTCTATTTCTAACGTAAAGGTGACTCAATCTGTACTACACTCATCCTTCTTCAGTGTTCATGAGCCTATTGTGGTGGATTTTGAATTGTAAAGTTTTCAATAAAAACAGCACGTTAGCTTATAATAACTATTTTTCATCATTCACGTATCAGAAGCCGTTGCGAGCATTGTGATTGGTTTACTAATCGCTACCTTGTTTTATTTATTATTTTTTTACCAGGATAGACTATAAAAAAATTTATATATATATATATATCCTAATTTTCTTATTATCATAATATTCCAATGACCGTCAAAAAACTAAAAAGGGCTGCGCTTATTACAATTTCGACTTCGGGGCATCATTAGGACGAAAACGTCTTCAACATACGTTGAAGCAGAAATATCTATCAAGCATACACGCCAATCAACTCATGTAGAACTCTTAAGACTATCAAAGCTTTCACCGTCAACAAAAGAAATGTGGAAGCCATTTTATATTGATTCCCGTCCCCTATAAGCACATGTCCAATTTTTCCCGCCCCCTCCCAATTAGTGTTCAAAGAGAGTTCAATTCACGAAATAATACGCTTACAGTTAAAAAAAAAACTTATTAAAGGGGCGTTGTGATTGTGGATTAATCACTCCAATTTTTTTTCAATGACATATCTAGTTAAAAAACTGAACTGTTGTGAAGTATTCGTAAAATGTAAAAAAATATAAAAATAATAAGATTTTTTTCTTTCTTTTTCTTTTTTTAAGCAATTCATAACATAGCAATAAGGAATTGCTATTTTATAAATTGCAATTCTTTATTGTAAATTCAAATTATTTTTAAAAACATCAATTTAACTTTGTTTTTTTTTTTTTTTTTAAATTCATGTTTTGATTAATTGTTGTTACGTGACTTCAGACGTGATTATCCTGATTTTTTTTATGTAGCATTCACTGGTTTCGACAACTATGGATGCTATGATCAAGAAATGGTTCTATTTATTTAACAAATCTGATGGAAAAAGAAAAAAAAAATCCGCAAAAATCTTTCTACGCTGCACCAATTCCAATTTCATCTAAATTTCATTTAATTTTTGTGTCAATTGCGTGGAATTCGAACTTTTATATTTTGTCTTTACTTTTACTGTAATTCTTTCCTCATTTTCTCTGTACACTATTACATAGCTCCTAAACTTTGTACTCATTATTTTTTTGTCCTCCTGTATTCGAAAGCTGAATATATCTTATTACTTTCTTATTCATCTATAAATCCGCGAGAAAAATAAGCCTTCCAGGACTGTGCGTTCTCTTCCTAATCGTCCCCAACCCTCCAGCCAAATTGCCTGACGACAGCAATCTACGAACTGAACCTAATTGAATACACCAAATTCAGCTATTACCCCTAGTCTAATTGTATTTCCCCAACTGGAAGAAACCCTAATAACTTTTCTCTTTATTTTTACGTTAAAAAAAAAAAAGACCCCCACCTTACAGAAGCTTAATGAAAGTTCCAACAAAAAGACAGGAAATAATAATAAAAAAAAAACCTCCACCTACATCCTATACCTTCTTTCGCAGCCGTTTCTCGTTCTTTTATTTGGCCATTCGCACTTAACTTGTCTTAGCGAATATCGAGACAGTCAGACAAGACAGTCACCCAGTCGTTGCGGCATTTCTTTACGAGCCATTCTGGCACGTGTCACTGATGTCGCCCGCACCTTTTCCTTTTCAATTTGGGCAAATTCGCATTCCTTTACCGTCTACACATCGAAGTCAATTGCAGGGGCGACGCAAAGCCAGAGATATATTTGCAAATTGCGAAGAAATGCAAATTAAAAACTTTACAGACTGCGCATCGCTGTCACGCGATCTGCGAGAAAGTCTAGTCCCAAGTCGAATATTTCTTATTTAAACTACTGCGTTTTCCAGGTATTACAGGATTGCCTCGTTACCCTGCGTTTCGCACAAGCACCTTTTAAGGCTATTTTTGTACGTCTGTCTTCAAGCGGAAAACAACTTGATTTACATGAAACTTGGTAGGAAGCAAGATCATACGATTTATTTGGAAGAAGATGGATTTTCAAGGAATACTTGTCATATTCACGTGTGTCGTAAAACATCAAGACCTCCATAAAACAATAACTTTTTGAGACACAAAACAAATCACCAAGGAAAGAAAGAAACATACTAAACATTTATTTTACGAATTTGTAATGTATATGAGATGCAAGTTTTCAAATGGAACAAAATTTCACAAGATTGTTTTTTTCTCTGTACATTTCGTTCTTTACTGGTATTTTATACATTTGTTTTCTTCGTGAATTGAGTATTTTTCACATAACTTCACTTCATTTTCACATAAGTCCGTGCGCTCCAAGATCTCCCTCCCAGAATGCAACTCAGCTTATAGATTGACCATTCCTGGCTTTTCGTTAATATTCAAATGGAAGAGAAAATGGCGGTCGCTGGAAATCAGTCAACATTTCGACGACTCATTGAACGCAAATAAAGGCAGCGGGCAGCAACGATGTCACTTCGTTCAAGCAAAACAGATCGGTGATTGACTTTTTTGAAACGAAATCCTAATTTTCTCAGAATCACACGCATACTTGTTGACTGACCTGTATATTGAATACGTTTCCTAGCTTCGGCGACAATCGTCCTCACTGTCGGCAATTCCTTCTTGATGTGCATATCAGCAACAATTTGACGAATGACGTAACAATCAAAATCGTCAGGCGAACTCTTTGGAGCCAAACGAGGCCTTTTTCTCCCTGGAAATGTTGACTGATTTCCAGCGACCGCCATTTTCTCTTCCATTTGAATGTTAACTAAAAGCCAGGAATGGTCAATCTATAAGCTGCGTTGCATTCTGGGAGGTTCATCTTTGAGCGCACGGACTTTAAGACATCTTTCAATAAGAAAGCGCGACTCAACTTTTGAACCACTGGACAGATCTTCTTGAAAACTGGTATGCTTGTTCGTGGACTAAGTTTAGCACTAAATTCTATATTTGAAATCTTATCCTAGTCGAGAAATCAACGCGAACAGTTGACAAAAAATCCCATATAAAAACAAAAAATAAATCTGACTCCAAACAAAGCATTTCAATGTTATAATATCACAGACAATAATGTACTTATGACATAAATCTTAACATCAAACTACTTCTACTAATGTGTGTAACATATTTTTAACATACAATATTTCGAATATTTACAGGGCTCGTCAGAACGGGCTTAATTACATCTGAAGACGACTGAAGAATCTTACAGGCGAAATATTGCATGTTAAAAAAAATGTTAAAAACTAAGTTTGGTGTCAAGATTTATACAAAGCATTTCAATCATATTTCTGCTAAAGTGTCTCATTGTCTTAAACAATGAATATTAAATCCACGTAATCAATGTAGGCAATAACGTGAATTTTTTTTTTCTCCAGAAAATGATCTTTTTTTCCTAGTTTTTTAGTGTCAGAAATTAAAATTAAATGTAATCTTATCGTTTTTGTCATTTTAACGGCTTTCCAAGGGAAAAAAAAATCATAAGGTTCTAATTGTAATTTTTACTTCATAGGGTTTTGTATACTGTACTTTGTAAGTACATTTTGCTGTAATTAATTTGTAATTGTAAAAAAAAAAATTACCTAAGCTAAATTAATTTTGAGGTACATCATTAGCCGTATTGTACCTTTCCACAATGACACCTTTCTATTATGTGCAATTCCAGCAAATATTTCCCTTTTGTGGAGCGCCTTTTTATTTTCATTTCATCTTTCAATTACATGTCTTATTTAATAGTTGGCCGAGTCTTCAAAATCTAAAAGGTAATAACAGAAGTAATAACCCAATAAAAAGAACCTCAAGACAGGGGTGCACAACTCAATTATCCCTGTAGGGAAAGGGGGGGGGGGAGGTCGGTGTTGTCGTTATGGTCCAAATTCTCCGTTTACTGCGGCGTATTAAAGACCGACGGTCTGATATGATGGTGGGAGGGGGCTATGAGCGAGCGTTCGCCCAGCGCATTCTTCGTTGGCGTCCATCCATCATGGCACAAATCGAGGCCCATTACTGTCAACTAGGCTGTTGATTCGTCATTCCCGTAATTGCGATTATGAATCCCGGATTTTCGGGGCCTGCGATTACAACTGTAATTACAAAACGGGTGCGCAGGCGCACTGCTGCGAATTATTAACAGCGTAAAATCCAAAACAAACGCCTCTCGTTAAAACTAATTGGGGGACCTCGAACGAATAAACATCAAAGCCGCTTTGTGTCGGAGATTATCGGCTAATTAATGACCAATAAACCATAACCGTACACGAGGCCAAGGAAAGCCTGTGCTACATGTAAACGGGGCTTAAAGAGTGGGCGCAAGCGCACACGTCCCTTACCTCCTCGAGACGGGAAGGGGGAACGGTTTCTCAGATGCTCAGCACTAAACGTCAAACCGTTGATTGGTGGGGGTTTTCGCAGAAATCGTAATGTACCGAGTCGAGGCACAGCACGTGCGATTTCACAGCTCCGAAATTGGTTTCTCAGATATGACCGCTAAGAAGTCACGTTATATGAAAGACACCCGCAGAGTAGGTCGTTTCTTCATTCAGTTCTCTTAGAAAAATCTTCAAGGAAAAAAAAAAAAAAAAAAAAAACCCACAAAGCCTCAGAACTTTCAATGACTGTGCGTCCTAACAGAAGCTGGAATCAGTAGCTGTGGTTCCCAAATGATGTGCCTGGACAGAAGAACTGTAGGTTCTCGGCGAGACAAAAAAAAAAAAAAAAGGTTCCTGGGATGACTAGCAAACAACATAAACGATATATCTAAGGATCCTTTTAATTTAGAAAGGAAAAATCTCCTTAGATATATATGTTGTTTGCTTTGTTCTTTGTTATAATACCAGCAACACATTATCTTTAAATTATTCGTTTGATGAAATTTAACTACTATAAATACTAAATGGTTATTTTAAATTTGTCAAATCCAATTCATCTTAGTCACGTGGAACACATGCAGATTACAGGGATTGTTAAGCGGATTAATATGCGTTTGTTCAACATCGGTAGAAATTTATTCTACCGCTTCTATTTTTTTTTCTTTTTCTGTGGAATTTTTACTACCTTTATGTGCATAGAGAAACACTTCTTAACTATAGAGTTAAGACTGTTTCAGACTGTTTCATTTAAGTCAGCATTGCCAACGGCAATATGAGGATAGGTTCCCAAGGATTAAAAAGCTGTGAAACTATCTTAGACTCTTCTATATCGACTCCATCAGATGGAAAATTTACACTTGACAATTGCTCTTATATTACGTTTTACTTCAGGAAGTAAGTATTTTTTTTTTTTTTTTTTTTTATCTTTTTATATTTATTAGTATTCATTTTCGATATTTCTCGTTAAGTCTCGACCAGCGACGATATGTTTTCGAGATTTCAATCGGCCTGCCGCTTCCGATTTTCAGGGGGAATTCTATTACGATTCTGATTAATAATGTAGCTTTTTCTGGAAGCATTCACGAAAACAAAGGGAAAAGATGATATCTGTTCGTGAAAGTCAATTTTCTAATCAGTAATGTCGATTGAACGGACACAAATGCGATTGGACTTCAAAGTTCTGCAATTCGACGCCAGGTGCGCTGAATCCAGATTGCTATTTACAGACACAGTAATCTCCTTTTGAAAATAGAACTAGTCAGTCAGTCAGCGAGGTGGGCAATTTCGTGGCCACCAGACGATGGTCAACTGATGGCATACAGATTGCTTACTTGTAATGACGCGTCTAAAACGGCCTTTAGCATACCCAACATCCTCAGTATATTTTTTCTCATGATAAAATATCTAACTTCTTACACTATGTGACTATATTACTAATCTATGTGACTACACTATGTGACTCTACTAATCTGAAAACACTATTGACTCTATTCTGGATCCTTCTTAAAAAAAAAAAGTTATGACATAATAACTAATTCCACCTCCTCCATCGAAATATTTTTGCAGATTTCAAAATGTCAGTTCCCGCTAACAAAAGAATAAACCTTCATACGTATAAATGCCAGCACAAAGCTCTCTTCTAAAACTGCTTTAACAGCAAACCTAAATCAATTACTGTATTTATCTTACAAAAGTTGTTTTTTTTTTTTGTTTTTTTTTTGTCTTTAATTCTATGGAGAATTGTGTTGACTTTAGATCAACGGTTCCAGCCCACTTGTGGGCCGCGGGCAGCATGGTACTGGACCGTGGACGCTGGTCGAGAGTCTAAGCCAAGATAAATATTATCGAAGCTTCAGGAGTTGACATGGGAACAATGGAGTCACTCGATTGTCAGCAACAATCAAATTATTCGATTGTATTCTTCAATGCCTTAACACTTTCGGGTCGTACCCTTTGCTCCCCTGGTTTACGCCACGGGTCGTGCTATTTTCGCACATTTTCAAAGTGTATGCATCGCAGGGTTTTCCTTATGGAGGGAGATTAGGATGGAAAACTTGCAAGTCCCTACTTAGACTGCGTGACCGATCAAAACTGCTTGAAACGGTTGGCATATTTGGCGGATATTATCGGTGCCCTCAACGTTCTTAACTCTGCAGGGCAAGGACGTTCATAAGTTTTTTTGTGCAACACAAAGTAGAAGCAATGATAATCAAACTTCAACGATGGGCTCTAAAAGTGGAACAAGATTCCTCCGACGTATTTTTCACTCCTACATGATTTTCTTGAAACCAACGAAGTCAAAATTGATAAAACAACAGCTACAACCATAAAAGATCACCTCAAATCTTTGGCCTCCAACCTAAGGTAATTTAAAATTATTTATTTTTCTTAATTTTTTACTAATATTTTTTAATAGGCCTAATTGAAAACATTAATTTTCTTAAAACAGTAACTTTTTTAAAACAGTATGATTTTTAAACTAATAATTATTTATTTTAGTTACTTGTCATATACTGTGATTATACATTTTATTCTTCATTCATATGAATGAGAAAACTACTAACAAGAAAAGTAACTAAGCCTTTTCATATTTCTTTTAGGAACTACATCCCTACAATTGAAGGTGAAATCCAATTGATCAGAAATCCCTTTGAAGAAGATTACCTAAAAAAATTGAAAATATCTTCACTCGTTAATTGAACTATCATGTGACCAGACTCTAAAATCGTTTTTTTTTTTTAAAATAACACCATTGGTCCTGTTCTCGATAAATGTTCGGCAAGACTATCCAGCAATTGCCAAAATTGCACTGAGACACTTGATGGGGTTTTCGACAACTTATCTATGTGAACGAGCCTTTTCAACTTTACTTTTTTGGACAAATAAATACAGGAATAAATTGAATGTTGAGTGATTTGAGGCTAAAACTATCCAATTTTAATCCAGATATTGACTCTCTCGTGGGGGACAAACAATGCCAAAAAATTCCATTGAGTTTTTTAACTTTTGACCACTTGTTTTTGAGTTTTCTTACAGTTATGACAGCTAAGTGAATACAATAAAGTTCTTGTCCTTATAAAAAGCTATTTTTTAATCCTTCTTGTATAGTACGTTTTACTAATTACTAACATACGGGCACATTATCTATTAATATAATACATTATATTACATTATATACATACTCGTCATAGGTACATGGATGTCTATTTGTGTTTGTGTGTTAATATTTTTTACTTGCATACTTGGTGGGCCTCAAAGTTTTTCTTTAGAAAATTGGTGGTCCGCACAACTAAAAAGGTTGGGAACCTCTGCTTTAGATCTACCATTGTACTTCCGTTCTGTACTTGCGCATGCGTAGCACTCCATGGTAGAAGGGCGACTCCTCAATACGCAGTTGAAGTGGTATCGACGGAAACCATGTTACTTCCAAGTTGAAATAACCCGGTTGCTGTGGACGTTTTAGAACAGCTGAGTACTTCAGCAAGCGTTTGTCTCTCGTGGTTTTTCTTTTAGAAGTAGACGAAGAAACAATTGAAGCAGTTTCACGAGGTCAAGAAAGCCTACCTTAAAGCTTAATCCATCTTCAAACAGACGTGTGTCTCCACCACACACTATTTGACAAAAACTTCACTGATGAGTCCTTGATGGCTTACCGTGTTTCTAAAACTGGCTGTAATCTCTGTATATTAAAAGAAAAGTCCTGATTCACTCACTGACTGACTGATCAACGCCCAGCCCAAACCCTCGGAAGCTGAAATGTTCCACAGAGGTTCCCTTTATAATGTAAACAAGCAATAACACCGGGAATCCAGAACAGCTGTTTCTGGACTCCTACCCGTCATCAGCTGGACTCTAGTTTGGAAAAATCCAAAAACAGATCAGTGATTCCTTTTGTTATTAGTTATGTGCGAGTATGGTTTTTATTGTTTTGTAATTATTATTTTCGCACGTTAAAACTTGTTGTTAAATGGATAGGGAATAAAGAGATTTATATTTTCGCTTTAAAGTTGTCTTATCAATATATATAGGTGTGTGATACATAACAGTTATCCGGGGAAGACCACTACGGGCTGGGAACTCGTATATTTTCCGATCTCAATAGTAATTTGCTAAATAAATAAAGTTTTTTTTTGCTAAGTATGGAAGAGTTCCGGAGCGAAGCGACGGTACCCGGCTAGTTGGTTAGTAATGTTTGGGAGACCAAAAATCTGCCATATAGATACTGGTCTCCATGTTTGCTCGCCATTCTAAAGTAACTATATTAACTATAACTATAACTAACAACTATATTAATCAGGCAATTAAACATGACCATCAGATCAGAAGTCTGCCATTCCTTAGGGTTGAGAGTAGCTAACGCCATCTTACGGGAAAAGTTGGATTATCCTCCAAAAAACATCAACAACAAAAAAAAAAGAAAAAAAAAAAAAAAGAAGTATTCGGCGAATAACATCCCTTCAATGTTTAAAACAAATCTCCTTCGTTCGCGAAGCAAAAGAGAATTTTATATAAGAAGAGCAGCGCAATTCGTTACCGTTCTGACTGCATTCTGTTAGACTTGTATTCCATTAATAATGAAACTTCTCGAACTTGCGAAATGCGACCTAGGGCGCTCTCAGAGCACACAACGCAATTGACATTCATACATCTCCGAGGCGAAATGAAAAACATCTTTCAGAAAGTCGAGTTTCATATATATCACGTAGCGGCGCGAAAAGGGAATAATTTATTATCGGACAACCCCCCACCCCCTAAATCTCCTTCCACGTGGAAGACGTGGTTCGGCATAGATTAGGAGGGCAGCAACGATACACAAAACAATCAATTCCCCAACCACCATCATGGGCTCACGTTCGCCGTTCATCAGCCGTGGTCACGTGGTCTAACGACGATGACTTCCCTAGAAGACCGGTTGTGAATACGAATGAGGCAAAATGGAAATTAAAAACCTAGCTGGGTGGAAATTTCAATCGTCATTTCTCTCATCTCTCGAGGTAATTCCAAACAAGAATTTGCGTCTTGCTTAATTTACATCCGGGGAATTTTATTGGAAAATTCCATCTTTTTTTGTAAGCTATCTATAGCGTCATCAACACACGTCGGTGCCGTCTTCATATATAACAATCGGCGATAATCTAAGGAGCTTAACATTCACGGAAAAAAAAAAAATTGGAGTGGGAAAAAGAAAATCTTGTATTCATTTTTAATTCAAGAAATCAAATATGCAGGACAAAAAAAAAAAAAGCCAATATACATAAACAGCGAAACTGTAAGTTCGTTATACAGAAGGCCTATATATCAGTTGGACCCAGTAACTTATCCCTGAGAGCCATTTTCGACGGTAGTTTACACGTTTTCACAAGAATAACAGTCCTAACACAAAGCGGGCACCGAATGTTTCATCTTTATACACCAGTGGGTATTAACCTGATGTCAGTATGAGCACCTCGTGACACTGAACAATGTTAGTGATCGTACGATAATTCACAACGGCAGGCAGGAAAAGTGGTGCGTTCCGATTGACGTGTCTCTCTCGTTAAGTTTTTTTTTTTTTCGAGACAACATCTTGAGAAGAAATTTGAAGACTGGTTCTGTTACAACATGCGAAGGGTCACATGCCCGAATCACTGCCGAAGAGAACAACTCATCACCGCCGAAGCGCTGGTGAAAAGTCGAAATTGATCAGGTCACTTGATTGTTGCTACTTTATACAAAATTGATGCTACAACCTGTATAATTCCAAAACTTCGAAATGAAGCGTTTTTGAAATTTATCGACATTGTATTCTAGAGCTGTTATCTTACAGTTTCCAGAACTAGAGTATCAGGAGCTTTCTTTTGTACCGTAAGAAAACCTCTGAATTTATTTGGTTGATTAAGTGATATTTTTACGGCGCAAAACCATCTTAGGCTAAGCTGCGCCAATAAAAATCGGAAAACTGAAAAATATAAACAGATAAATATATACTATAGATAAAAATAAATTAAGTATAGATACTCTCAGATATCCACCGCCTAGTGGATATCTGAGCACGCGGCACCTAAAAATAATATTACTATTGATTGGCGCGCAAAACTCGTTTATTCAAGTCGTTTAATTCAAGGATCAAGTACAATATCAGGCGAGGATCTACATTCAGTTCATTTACTCTCTATTTTGGCAGCATTGGAACGACTCTGACTTAACGGCCACCTTGGATCGAGGATATCACGTTCTCAAATACGTCAGAGAATAATTTCCTCCAATTACCACTACTTTCCTGATCCTGTCACTGGCAGAGTAACAGGGATTTTACTTTTACGCTTAAAACATTAAAAGGCATAAACAGTGGATTTTCTGGTCGATGTTTTAAAAGTGAATATTAATCCATTAACTTGCGCATGGCTTGATATGATTAAAATTAATTGAACTTAGGTAATTTAAATGAATAATGCGAAGTAAATTAGTTTTTTTTAATTCCGAAGATACAAAATTGGTACTATTTGTATTCAGTACTTATTAGAATTGGAATATAATGTAGCCCTTTCGATTCTGTTGAATTAAATTTAAAAAAAATTATGATTACGCCAAAAAATCACGTTATGTCTTTTTCAAGATATGCCAAAGTTAAATTCTGAAAACGTAAACACATCTGAACTGATTATTATCAGTTTTCTTTTTAATAGATCTAACGTCCATTTGTCTTTATTACATGCGCCATTATTATTACAAATATAGAAAAAAAATGTTTTTTTTTCTGTGTTTATTTCGTAGTGTGTTAGACTTTAGGTGCTAGGGATTTCATTGTCATTTCATCTAACGTACAGCACTCGTTGCAGTATACATTACTGTATTCGCACTCGTCGGATCAAAGTTCAAAAATCCAGCCGTGATTTACCACAACGCAGAGAGTTTGCTCTAATTAAATTTTGCCACTAGCTCTTTAAAAATATGTTTATCATCACAATCTTAGCGTATCACATGATTAGTATCTGGATTTCTAAGACTTACAGATAAGCACATGTGACTTAAAAAATAAAAAGTCTGACCAATTGATCTCTCAATAAAAAGTAAAAAAACAAATCCCTTAAAATCTTAAAAGGCAAAATCCACTGACTCATCACTGCACAGCTGAAACTGCTGAGCCTAGGAAACTTAAATTTTAGGAATGGGTTCCCCTTACGACGTAAGCGGATTTTTGGAAATTCAACCGCTAAGGGGTTAAAAAAAAAAGGGTTGGAAACTTTCTAGAAGGGTACATGTGTCTCTGAAACCGCTTGAGTTTGAAACACGAAATTTTTCTGAGTGTCCTTTGTAAAAATCGAAAAGATATTCAACGAATTTTTAATATTCACATCCTAACGGGTGATAAAGGAGGGGGAGGGGGATAAATTTTCGTAAAGGGTAAGCCGTACCTCTGTAACCACTTAGGCTAGAAACTCGGGAAAAACATACTACTTAAAAAAAAAATACAGGATTTTAAATGTTTTCGAAAAAAAAAAAGAATGTCCGAAGGGTGAACGGAGAGAGAGTGAGTTTTTTAAGTTCAGCTAAAATAAAGCTAAGTGTCCTCACTGATTCATCAACGCAGTCGAAACCGCTGAACCCAGGAACTTGAAAATTTTAATACAAAAGACTAAAATTGAAAAAAAAAAAAGTTTTAAATTTTAAAAAGTTTAAACAAGTCCAGACAGTTTCGTCTCGATTATATTCTTATATAATTATTTTATTCGTCTCGATTA
>JAFIDM010000002.1:55713356-55725328 GCA_023159025.1 Thereuonema tuberculata
GATTATATTCTTATATAATCGAGACGTGAAACGGTCTAGACTTGAAATTCCTAAAATTTCAAGTTCCTATACAAAAATTTAAAACATTATTTAACAACTTTCTAAATAAAGTTTTAAGTTTTAGACTAGGAACTTGAAATTTTAGGAATATTTTATCTCTTACGAAACGTAAACTGAAACGTTCCTTTCTAGAATTGGGGTTAAAGTTTTTTGAGGATTGGTCATTTTTTTTTTCCTAATGGGGTGCAGAAGGGCTTTCTGGGAAATGTTAGGTCCCCCGATCTCCAAATTTGATATCCAATGCAATCACAAGAACAAGTAATAATTGTAACAATCTATAATTTTGTCTGAAAAAAAAAAAAAAAAAACTTTGACAGAGGGAGCCTTCAGTATTAAGATATTCAAGTATGAATCCCTGGGACAGCTGTTTCGAGATTAATAAGCTCTCTTCAGTCAGGGTTGCTCAGAGTGCAAAGGCTGAAGAGAGTTAATTTCAATGACTTTATCAAGGATTTTCCAATACTGCATATCGTAAAATCCAAGACCGCTGGCTAAGAGATTGTAATTTAATTTCGAGACAGCTGTCCCAGGGTTTCAGTCTACTTCAAAAGTCTCCCTTTATCACGAATTGATTCCTCTCTTAGGACCTATCATAGGTTAGTTTTTTGTTTTGCTTTTTAATGTTTATTTTAACTTTTTTTATCCTAATCTACTGCTTGTTGTGGTGAGCATTTAGGTATTCCAAGGATTTACTTTCCACATTTTGATATTTTTTATTTTCTTCATCTTAATGTTGAAACATCACTTTAGATCAACGAAGTTAACGATTCATAACACAATTCATAACACACCCTTACAAAAAAAAAACCGCTTCTTCTAGAAAAGAATCCTGTAGGAAAAAAAAAGCATTATCACCAAATTTTATTTCTTGATGTCAAATGTCTCACAAGAGATGTCTGTTTCTCGTCTGTGTTGTCTCATGCACCCCCTACTCTACCAATGTAGAATAAAAGGACCTCCCACAACGCTCGCACCAGACGCCGCACGAGAATTAACGACTATGGGGAAGATGTGTAAAATCCCTTTTCAAACGACCGTCTCTTGTTTCCAACCCGGTAATAACAGTCACGCGCAACAAAAACCATGTTGCGCTGCGTGACGTAACAAGTGAAAAAAAGAAAAAAAAGCATTATATTTAGTCTGCGAGAAATGAGGCAATACAAGAAATACTGTAGCGCGACAAACGACTTATTTGCGCCAAAGCAATTGGAATAGATAATAAAGTATCGCCGAAGTACATTAAAATGTACTGGGGGGGGGGGGTTCTGTACAACATTTCGTGAACTTTCCCGGATTGCACCTGAAAAGACAGTGCTTAAAGGAAGTCAGCAGCAAAATCAACGGAAATAAACACGTGAAAAAGAGATCTTCAGTAACCTTTTTTTTTTCTTAACCTTTTTTTTCGCAGAAAAAGAATTCTGGATTCTCTCTCCACGTTTCATAACATTTTCCCAATTTCCGGATCACAAATTTTCATACTCAATAGGGAGATATTTTAGTCAGTTTGAATTTCAATGTATTATCTTTAATTTTTCGTTTAGTCTTAATTTCTTTGCTTTACAAAAATTCCTTAAATACGACAGAAAATTGGGGTTAAAATCATTTTAAGTGAAACACAGTGTAAATTTTTGATTTCTAATTTTTGACCTTGGGGAAACCACTCTCTCGACTAACTTTCGTTTCGACAAAATGGCATCCGTCATACAATTCTATTAAAAAATAAAGTGACAACGGTTTTCGAGAATGATGTCGTGATAAAGAGGTCTCACTTGTTATGGGCGTTTCACATTGATCCGAAAATCGGACGGTCGGATCCACGAATCGAAAGTATTCTCCTTCATATGGCCACGAAACGTCGCCTGTACGTACGATTTGAATGTTACATGTCGTATAGACGACGTCGGAGTGTGTTTCGTGGCCATGTGAAAGAGAATAAGTTCCATTCCGTGGATCCGACCGTCCGATTTTCGGATCCATGTGCAATGGGCTTTAGTTATGGACGATTCTTAGAATCTGTGTGTGTGTTTCACAAATAGCTTTCGAAAGTGCTGGACCAATCTTCTTGAAATCTAAAGTGCAAAATTTACGCATAAAGAGACCATCAACCTTTTGTATTTAACTTTTACCCCGTGTTAAGTCCTTGTCGAGGCATTACCGAGAAAAGATGGTAATTACCAACAAAATAATAATAAAAATGACAACAATCGATTCCTATCCGGTCTCAAAGCAAAGGGATTAATCAGCTTATCAATCCTCTTAATGTCTCTGCGAGCTACAATATGCAGAAAACTATCTGGATTCCAACAAGTTAAGAAATGATGCACTCACTTTTCGGAGAATAAGAAAATAAAAAAGATATGTATGCACAAAAGCAAGCTTTTAAGAAAGTAGATTTCCATTTCTTTCAGAACCTTCTTGGTTTCTTTTCTTTTTTTGAAGTCTCATCAATGGAAGCTATTATGGGTTTATTTTTTTTTTCCGACGTACAACTATGTTTTCGTTCTCCATTTTTTTTTCTTTCTCATTTAACCTTGAGAAAAGAAGTCAATTTCAGTGAAGTGGGTGTAATCAAAGGTAACTGGTGTGAAACGATAAAGGAAGTGGAAGTCTACGGTTGGTAGTTTTTTTCCCCGTCTTAGAAGTACTCATTTAATACGCGGGAGGTCGTTGAAAATCGTTCTTGGAAGATCTCGACGAATTAGCATCCTCAACAAACAAAGAAGCTAATCCTTACACAAAGAAGAAGAAGAAATTTTACGAAATAACATTTTAAGGAAAATAGGTTTTATATTCTTTCGAACTTCTTCTAATTAATTATATCTTATAGTTATTAGTAAACAAAAATTATTTTATTTCCTCTGTAAAATTTTATTTCATGATTATATAAAAAACAAAATTCATGAAATTATTTGCTAAT
The DNA here is from genome assembly GCA_023159025.1 of Thereuonema tuberculata. Taxonomy (NCBI): domain Eukaryota; kingdom Metazoa; phylum Arthropoda; class Chilopoda; order Scutigeromorpha; family Scutigeridae; genus Thereuonema; species Thereuonema tuberculata. Next base: position 55,716,334 of record JAFIDM010000002.1, read on the forward strand.
TTGTGTACATTTCGTACGATGGTAAGTTCAGTGCCTTTTACAGCATATATTCAAGGGAATACCTTAGGTAAACAATGGGTAGGAGATCTCAATAAGCCACGATGAAATCCGACGATAATTCTGCGAGGAAGCAAAACGACGAATTTCGAAAAAACAAAAATGTCCAATGTTCATTTCATGACAATATCAAACGACGAATTACGGGGTAAAAACCCAATGCTCATTTCGTGGCACGAAAATGTCCTGTATTCATCTCATGACACTGTCAAAAGATGAATTATGGAAAGATGAATTACGTCCAAAGTTCATTTTTAGATGGATTTCTGTAAACCATCCTTCGTTAATATCAAATATCGAAAAAAGCTTTTTCTAATCCTTTTGCAGTTGTTTTCAGAGTTATTACAGCATTGCTGTAGCTTTCTTATGCCTCAACCGATAGATTCCCTAAGTCATCGTATATATTTTTTTTATCTATTTCCTTTCTTTCAATTACATTCTATTGTCACCAGAAACGTCGTATCAATAAGTCTGAGTGCGATTGGTATTGATAAGATCACGATGGAGAGTATTAGGTATTAGCCACAGAATTAGATGGTACCTCAGTAGACTCTGAGGTCCAGGCACAGAACATTTAAGTCATATCTGTATTATTATTATAAAAATATTTATTTGACTATTTATTAACACTAAGCATGCGCAGTATCACTACCTTAACATTTCTGTTGTATTTGTATTTGAACGATGTTAAAAGGCTGGTCGGATTTCCGTGGAATTTGGTTTTGTCAGCCTATTTGTTTTTGGCTTCTGTCCCTCCCAACTATTAAAACTGATCCCCGAAATTCCTCCCTTAAAAGGCTGGATAGATTTTTTTTAAACTTGATACGACTTCCTAAGAATTCTATCAAATATTCTTATCTGATAAAAGATTCTTATCTTTGTAATCTGATACAGATTCATACAAAGACATTTTGCGGATTTAAACAAACAAACCTTTCATCGTTGCTCCCTCAAATGTTACAGTAGCCTCCAGTCGATCCATCACGTCCGATACGTTTGCCAAAGAAATCAGGGCACGGGGCCATTTGCCAAACCGAGCGATTGGCACAACAAGTGTTTGGTATTTGCAGTTCTCGACGGTCTACAAAGTCAAAAGATTAATACGTTCATCCATCGCCAACATACAGCTATTAAGCCTACAAACGCACTTGCAGCTCAAACCGCAGAATGAAGGGAGAAAACAGGGGTAAAGTTAATTAGGGCACCCTCTATTTGCTGGAGGGTCTGAAAGCACCTCGAAAATAAAACAGGATTCATCCAGAGGAGTTGAGAACAGGGGATCCTCACAGTAGAAGCGATCATTACACTGCTTGAGGCAGGCAGTAAAAGGGAGATTTCCCCCTCATTCCTGTGGTCAGGGTAGCTCATCTCAGCAGATGCGCGCTACAGCTTAAGTTTGCAACGGTCGTGATTTATTTATTCTTCCAGCCAACGAAGATAAAAATGTAAAAGCCATGTAGAGAAACTGCCTGTACAGGACCCAAATCTCCAGAACGCCATCTACTGGAAAGTAACGGAACTGTTATTTCTGTAATTATCACGTAAATTTTACTTTATACATCGTTCTTCGACTGATATAACAGGTAGCCTGATGTTCTAAACGGTTTTAATTACTTATCCTCCTAATATACATCGGAGATTTAAACAAGAACTTAAAAAGCCCCCACTAGAAATCCACTGTTTCTTTTTTTTTTTAATAGAATTTCTCCTTCTCGCGCTGATTTCTCGATAAGAACCCCGTTTGGCAACTACTTCAAACAAAAAAGTTAGAATGTCTGTAGTTCTCGAATTTGCATTGATTTATTGATTGTGTTGAATGTGGGTGGCAGGGAAGCCAAGCACAGCGACCTGTAAGTCTACTCTGCAATCCCACGGAAATGAGGACAGATGGAGAGAAAGACTGAGAAAGTATGGGTGGGAGAAGTGCAGGGGAAATGGGAGAATCGCGACAAAACCTGCCCAGCGCCGATTTTCCCCAGGGCCGGATTATCACGTCGACATATGAGACAAATGTCTAGGGCCCGGTCAAACTGTCGATTTCGAAAAGATTTGTAAATAAAATAGTTTACTTTTTCTTGTGGCAGAGGGAGGGGGCCCGGTGTGAACAAAATGTCTTAGAGTCCCAAAGTGGGTTAATCCGGCCCTGGTCTGACTGACCGATTAGGTTACCTGGCGCAATAGCAGCTATGGCTGTACTGCGCCAGGAAAGGTTAAACTCAACCTGTATACGTTCAATATAAAAATTATAACTATATACAGAGTAATACAAAGTAATAAAAGAGAAAAGGCGGCCAAACGATAAGACCAACAAAAGTTAAGACACCATCAAAGCGTAGTTAAGGAACACAGTAAAAGTATAAACGGTAAGATACAAATACAAAGAAGACTACTCTATAATAAATAAATAAATAAATAAATAAATAAATAAATAAATAAATAAATAAAAGATGTAATAGTGTACAGATACTTTATTTCTGGTCTATTTTCGAAGTATAAAAAATTTAAAAATAAAGTAGAAATGTTAGTAATACAAAAGAGCACGGTAAAATACTCCGTGGCAAATGGATAACACAGTTTTTTGTTATTTGTAGACAGAAACTAGTGATCGAAAACAATTACGAACAATTCGAATTTTTTACTCTACTGAGATGTTTCGCTATCAGATCACGCCTGTAAAAAAAAAATTAAAACTCGAGACGCCGATCACAGTCACCCCATTCGTCAAAAGGCCCTGCAGGGTTTCCAAATCTATCAACAACGACGCACCAATTACATCTATCCCAAGAAAAAGCTCCCTTCCCTCCCCTCCACACCCACCGTTCTGTTTTCGGAACGTCATTTCGCGATTTCGTCTCTTTCAAAGTTCCATGCCTCGCCAAAACTTCGAGAACCTAAACTCTTAACTCAATCTGGAGGAACCTTGAACCGGGTTGGAGCACGCGCCCGTCTCCCACCCTACCTCAACATTTGCTCTCAAGACATTCATTCGAAAAGTCCTTGGCAAACAAGATATACAGAGATGCTTTTCATTTCTCATTATGTATACAAAGGCGCAGTGGCAGAAGACACCGGGCGAAAAGCACCATGAAAAATTCAAAAAGGCAACTTACTTACAAATGCCGAACATCCTGTGACATGTCGGATTAGTTTAGGTATAATGAGTGCTCCATTCTCGTTTTCCATGCGGAAATTGCTTGTTTTCAATTAGCATTCAAATCTTTCTGCGCCCGTGCTAAAGAATTGACAAGACGGTGTATTTTAATGGAGGAGGCACATCGCCGACATGACATAATTCAATTCAATCTTACACTAGTGTTATTGCATTATGGAAGAATCGAGGAGGGCCTGAAAAAATTCAATCTAAAATTGTTTCAAAACAACGGCCGAGCAAAAATTGAAATATTACTATCTTTAGACTGAAATCTTGTTTAGGTTACAGCCAAGCTACAGTTAAAGCCGAAATACAAATATACACGAGTTATAAGTCAATCTGCTTTGACGTCTGTAACTTCAGAGAGTGTTTTGATCTGATCAAATGAGAGAATTACAAAAGGAAAATAAAAGGCACTTCTGTTATGGTGTGATATCAATTTCGTATTGAGGAAGATATTAATTTTCGGAGAAAGAAACCGTATCAACATTTGATAGGGCGCCCTGCTAATGTATCCCAAATATACTCATGAAAGACAGAGCAGCAACAATTTTTTTTACCTTGGCCCGCACAGTCACCGAATGTTAATCCCATTTTTTGCAAATCATTTCAGCCAAAAAAATAAAAAATAAAAAAAAATAAAAACAACCAACAAACAAAAAGTTGAAGCCATCTTTGGAGGATGAATGGGATAAAACCGTATGGGACACACATTTGACATGACACCCGCACACTTGTAAGTTCGGTAACTGGAAGCAAAGTAGTAATTAACTCTTAGCAACTTACGTATCTTCTTTTTTAGCTAACACGTTAGAGTCTACTAAATTTATTCAGCTGGGGCTACAGTGATCGATTCAAGGCACTGCGCAGAGCAAACTAATTGGCCTATTACATATATTTGCGTGATGTCTTCTAATAAATCATTGCGTCAGGGACAAAAATGAGAGGTAGTCACTGAGCTCTTCCTGTTTCGTAATTACACAGAGGGGAGGGATTGGGGGGGGGGCAGAGGTTCAAAACTCCACTTGAACTTCAATTGCAAAATGCCCATCGACCGATGAGTCAACAGCTCACGAGAACAAAACCTTTTGGAAAATAAAAACGCTGCATAAAGAGAAAAGAGAGAAAGCCCTACTTCCAAATCAACAAGCTCTGAGAGCATTGTTTAGCTCTTAGGCACAAGAGATGTTAACAAATTATTTTACAACATCAGATACAAATAACACATCTGTACATGCTTTCCTTTAATTTAAATTTTATTTATTTATTTTCATTGAGCATGCACAGTCTTACTTTTTCACGTGAACATTTTTCTTATCTGTTTATATGCGCCTCAAGCTAAAACGGTTGGACGACTTTTCGTAAAAATGGTACGTAAAGCTTATTTACGATCCAACTTAAACTACAAGCAATTAATTCATCTTGATTTCCTGGGCTGCGCTGATTTTCTTTAATATTTGGTGCAATGTTTGTCGTCGAACTTAAAAGGAGAACACGATTATGTGCTGCAGAAATGCAACAGTGAAAACTAATTTCACCTTAAATAGGATGTCCTTCGTCCTTTTAGGGACTCATCAGTCCAATCCGCCTTCCCCGATAAAAGACTCAGAAAGGCACGAGCTTATCTTAAGGCCACCGTCACACTTGGCAGTGGCCCCCGAATGCAAAAGATGCAAAAAAATAAATTGTTGTGTTATTTTACACAAACAGAAAGCCTTAGCCTATAACCAACAGGCAAAAAGGCTTTTAATAAAAGAACTAAAGGTTCAAAATGAGGTGAATTAACCTGAATAAAACATTTTAACGTAGTGTGAATATATCAATACAATCAAAACAAGAAAAGAAAAGCTTTGTGGTTGTGTAAAATAACACAACAATTTATTTTCTTGCTTATTTTGCTTTCGGGACCACTGCCAGGTGTGACGGTGGCCTTCAGATAAGCTCGTGCCTTTCTGAGTCTTTCATCGGGGAAGGCGGATTGGGCTGATGAGTCCCTAGAAGGACGACACGGTCGTTCCCAATTCCTTCCGATAATTGATTCAGAAAGGCAATTTATTTATTCATGTGCTGATCTTTCCTTTTCTTGTTTTGATTTTGTTGATGTATTCACAGCACATTAAAATGTTTTATTCAGCTTACTTAAACTTCCAAAATATTTCTTTGTGTGCTTATTTTTTATTATGTGAAATAAATGTCTGTACATGAGCCTTTCGACAGTTCCATTTTTCTCTTTATATTTTAGTAACATCTCGTCCAATCTCTTGTTTCGCAGACAACGACCTGAAACAACAACCAAAACACCTGGCAAACAGAAACATCTCAACCTGGCTTAAAACCTTTTTCCGGCTTCTTCTCAATATAAAGCTACAACTTCAATAGGAAATTTTTCGCGGTGAATACTGAATAGCTATGTGCGGATAAAAAAATTTCTGTTTTAGAAGCTTTTACTTGGAGTAAAAAATTAATGTACCGTGTGTTTTATTTATTTATTTTTAATCTTACCAAACTAATAAAAATAGTATTTTGCAGTTAGGACCCATTCGGTAAAGATTCCAAATATAAAAGTTAGATTTCCTGTCATCCTTAAATGTGTACCTTAAGTTACAAGATGATCAGCGGTTCAAACGTTATTGGGGGGCAGAGAAAGAGACACATACACATCGACCGAGTGCTCTGATACACCTTACTTTGCTATGAAAGTGGTTTAAAAACGATATCCCACCCTGTTCCTACAAAAATTCAAAGGTACGTATGGAGATAGTACTCTTATAACATGTTTCCATATCTTACCGAAAGGTGGCGCATCTGAAATTGGACGAAATGGAAGATGAACTTACCTAAAATAAAAAAGAAAAAAAAAGTATTAATTTCAATTCAAAAAACATACAAACTTTCATTTATAAAAATACTGTGAATTGACAAATAAATATAAATAAATAAATATGTATTTACATACACAGTCATATCTTGCTTAACGAAGTAATTAATCGTAAAAAAACGTCTATAAGTGAACTGTAACTAATTATCTGCAGAGTAAATAAAACATATTTGCCTTTGATTTTGCGATATATTCTTTGTTATTACAAAATAGTATAAAATCAATTAACGAAAACAAGAAAGTGATATATCTAATAAAATATTTCTATTCACGTGCTACATCCAAATAATTCAAAATCATAACAAAAATTACTGTAAACTCCATCAACGTAAAACCTTCACACACCTCATTATTTGGAATTTAAAATAAATTTCGAATCCTTTCTTCGCTTTTCAGTACAATAAAGATTTCACAATAAATCAAGAAATTTCCGTGAAAAAAAAACGGCGCGCTAATTAACGGCTTAAAACCTGAAAGGAGATCAAAATGTGAGTCTTTAGTAACGTAATACTATTCAACGTAAAGTAAATACTTTTAAAACTTACTAGGCCTGCGAAATGTTACTATTCCCTTTGAATATTTCTTTTATTTCCCTCTTTATTGGTTAGTTGGTCTTATTTTTTGATCTTTTGGATACGCTAAAACGGCTGGACAGATTTTCTTGAAATTCGCTACGTTATTTACTTAGAATTCAACCTAAAACGTAGACAGATACATTTTGATCTTTTCCAACACTCAAACGTGAGCTGGCTAAATTTCCTCGCTAAAAACGGTTGGGCTGAAATCTTTGAAATCTGGTTCGATGGTGATTTACAATCCAATTTAGAATACGAGTTTTGACTCCATCTCACCTCAGAGATAAGTGCTCAGTTCCACTACCTAATATTACTTAGTACAGAGCAGACATACGATTCCCGCCACGAAACGGCCAGGAAAAATTCATCATAGAAAAAAAACTGATTTTACATTTTTAAGCTTAAGTTTGCATTCTTTTAATTTGTGTTACAAAACTCTGGAAATTTCTAAATTTTCCTTGGGAGGAAAGGAGATATATAATAGAGATGTCGTGACAGCCACTCCGATATAATCGCCCCCACCTGGTGCACGCCTGTCTACCTGGTCGTGTGTCGATGTAACAATTATCCCGTCCTCGTAGTATTCTAATTACCCACTAGGAACCTCTTCGTGCGAGGCCTGACGCGCTGGGATCATCATCTGAAACCCATCTTTTACACCGAAAGGTGGAAGCATCTCGCGAGTCGAAGGCAATGCAATGGCCTCGAGGCTTCGCAGGTGGACGCCTGGAGATCCACCGATAAGGCCTACTAGGTGAAAAGAAGTCGGTATGTCTTATTAGACTGCGACAGCCAATCAACAAAGGATTTTTAGCACTGCCGGGCGAATTAAGACTGTCACGCAGAAAGATACTTCCACACGATTTAAGATATTTCATCCATACCAGTTATACAAAGCTGCCTGTCTCGTTGTATATTACGACACAAGTCGACTTCACAGAACTGGCAGATCTCTGACAATACGTTATCATCTGTACTGCATTTACTGTATCAATTTTAATCACTCAGCATGCGAAATCTCTTATTCCACTCGTAAGCGCCTCACGTTGAAACGGTTGAACGGATTTCACCAAATTGGTATGTAACTTAAAATAAGGGTAAAATAACTTAAAATAAATACGTTACTTATTGTACGATTTTAAGTTACACCAAAAACAAGCATCCCGCCAAATTTTACGGAAATTCGTCCAGTCGTTTCAGCGTGATCGGAAAAGATAAATGAACAAACAGAGAACAAAAAATGTTCAACGCTCAATCAATATTAAAAGGAATTTAGGATAACATTGCATTACAGCAATAAATTCTCAATAATCACTTTTGTATTCATATAACGAGATCCCTAAGGTAAATCGCAAATCCTCTTTACTTGAGGATTTCAAGCATCTAAAAGGCCTGTGATTCAATCGCATTCAGAGATTCTAAAAGACTGAAGAAATTAGGCTTAATTTCCAATCAATTCCACTGAGTCGATTTCTCTGTACTGAGATCCATTCTACGAAATCCCCATTACGTTCGAAATCAAACCAGAATAAACAAGTTCTTTTTCAGAAGAAGGAACGCATGCGCGAGGTTCCTCTTCGAAACGAAACGGGGGCTTGTAGGGGGGAGGTTCGCAATCATAAATTAATAGAGAGAAAGAGAGCGAGGTGCGGGGGAGGTTCTTCTTCCAATCCTATTTTTACGAATAATTCTGCTCTTGCTGGGCCCATCCATCTGCTTGTTCTTGCATCCCGGTGGGGACGGTGCAACCATCCACGGACGCACACCGGGATTTGCATGTTTAATAGGATGAGAAAACACGGCTAAGTCGGGGAAATAGTGGAGGGGGGGTTTTAAAAAAAAATAGCCATGAAAAGCGCCGACAGTAAGAGATCCCCCGCATTGCGTTATTCAAATATTTATATGTCCGGAATTAAATGTAGGAAACAAACCCCGGGCCTTCGAAGTTAACGGAACTCTGTACAATCCCCCTCACCCCCCACAAAAAATGTAATTACAGTAGCAATCTAAAGGAAGGGGACAAAAACCTAACTTAAAACACAACTACACATTAATGGACTCCGATAAATAATCAAGAAGTAAATATAGATGTAAATCAGCAACGGATTGTTTATTGAAGTAGATCTCTTTCGGTGGAAGTTACCAGAATTTAGACTGTAAATTCCGGTAATGCTGTCTAGGAAGAAATAATTTAATCCCAATTTAAAGAATGTAGTTCATTAAAATGAATGGAGTAATTCCTTGAAGGACAGTACTGGTTTTTAACAGGTATCGTGGAGCCTTAACTGCCAATCAGTATCCCTATCCTCCTTAGGGGAAAAATCAACAGAAAAA
>JAFIDM010000002.1:55729019-55755245 GCA_023159025.1 Thereuonema tuberculata
TAGAAATGGTTTCTATGATGGAAATAAGAATAGAAATGGTTTCTATGTTAGAAATAAAGATAGAAATGGTTTCTGTGATAGAAATAAGAATAGAAATGGTTTCTATGATAGAATTAAGAATAGAAATGGTTTCTATGATAGAAATAAGAATAGAAATGGTTTCTATGATGGAAATAAGAATATCCGGATTCGAATGAAAACCCATCACTACAGCGGCAAGAATATAAAAAATGTATTTCAACAATTCATCAGGAAACATGAATGAATGAATTAATATTTTTCCAAAACTGGGGCTTTTCTTTTTTCTTAATCCAATTAAGTAAAAATAAGTTTTAGTGCAAAAAGGATAGAAAATTCAAAGTGACATACACTTACATCACATATACCAATACATTACAATATACCAATGCATGACTTCTTATCAGCCGCACCAACCATTGGTAAAACGGCCACTCTTTGAGCGATGATGTGCTGCTCGGTCTTCTATAATCCATCTCAATGATTTTTTTTTTCATTTATATATTTTAATTAATTGGTCGGAGGCCTTCAGATATTCATATTTTGATTTTGAGGTGAAAGGAAACCTCTGAAACCACTTTGTTAGATGGGGTTTTCTATAAACCGTGCTATAATCTGAGAAAGGGATACTTTATAGGAACAGTGGAGACGGAGAGAGAGACAGAGAGCTTCGCTGTTTCGAGGATGGATTATCAGGAGCTTAGGCTAGCGTGACAGCAACGAGGTCAACAGTCGCCACTCGATAGGACATTTACATAATAAGCTTATTTTCGCATGTAGAAAGGTCGGGAAATTCGATATTTCTTCATTTCACTCGCTTTAGTCATTGGATACTGCAATGATTTACTTGCTGTTAATGGAACACAGGGGAAATTGTCATTTTTCTGGGTTAACCGAGTTTTGTCGGGCAACATTACATTAGTTGAAGACATTACATTACTTATAGGCGAAGCCCAATTACTTTCTTAAAAGATTAAAAAAAACACCACCCCTTATATAAGAACAGTAGAAAATACTAAGAAAATTCTCAATTTCCTTCAACTGAGCTTACAAAGTCTTATTAATCCATTAGGTCTTCTTTGTATCACGCTAAAACGTTTAGACGGAATTGATACAATTGCTCTTTTAGGATTCCACTTTATAAATATATACTTTATTTTGGTCCTAAGCTTCCCTCCACCTCTCGCCATCAATCTTAAACCAACCCCTAACTAACTAAACTTGAGCCCCTCCCGTCTCAGCCCCCACTACACCATTGAATTCCTACAGCAATAAACCAACAATTACATTAATATTAAGTTTTCTAAAGCTACGATGGCAGACAACTGTTTGGCAGAAAAGCACTAGAACTTAAAATCAAATGCTATAAAAGTCTAAGAAAAAAAAAAGAACGAAAATAAAGACGTAAGAGGCTACATCGATTTTTCTTTCTTTTTTCCTGGGCTCCAAATCACAAACTTGACGGCGAGTGTGAAGCTCTCTTTCACACGCCCGCCCAACGCATCGAGACTCCGACAGAGTCGACTTTCAATCAATCCCCACGGCCGAAGTGTGTCCGTTCCTTCCTCCACCTCTTTACTCAAGTCACCGAAGAATGTCAGTGACACCTGTCGGAGAAATAACAAGCAATGTCCAAAAACAAAATCAAACATCGATTTTAAACTGGTCCGAAATTTCTTATCTCACTAGTCTAAATATACACAGTCGGACCTCTATTTAACGAAGTCGCTAAATCCCGAAGAAAAGTTCGTTATATGGAAAATTCGTTAAATAGAGATTCGCCTTTTATTATTCAATATTATTAAAAAAAGGAATAATTTTAATGACATAAAGCATACACTATCACATGCGTACTTAAATTTTACTAATAAAGTCTGTTAATTTTGTCTGAGTTTTTTTTTTTTTTTTTGAAAAAGTGTTTTTGCTTATAGTATGTCTCGCATCTTTGCAATGCACCAAAAATCCCTTTAGTATTTACTTCAAATTGTAATCCGCATCGGATTGTTTCAAATGATTTTAGCATTTCATCATACGAAGGTTTTTTTTTATTTCTGCATCATAATCATTTCCATTATCATCATATTCACCTTCATCGCAATTCATAGCTGTATTGTTTTTATTTTTCACACTGTCCAAAATATCCGATTCATTTAGTGTTTCCGAGGTCTCAACTTCAAAATCAAGTGAAAGATAATCATCAATCAGCATATTATTGTTAATTTCTTCTCTTTCCATCAGCTGTATCCACATTTCTTTCATTTCCTCTAAGGGAATATTAATAATAAAAACATTTCAAGGAGAAAAAAAAATAGATACCACGAAAAAGTTCATTAAATAGAAAATGCACTTCGCTATTTGGAGGCTATTTTACGAAGAAATTAGCAAAATGTTCTTGGTTCCAAAGAAAAGTTCGCAAAATAGAGGTTCGTTAAATAGAGGTCCGACTGTATATATAAAAAAAGTGAAATTATGTCCTTTTTATTAACTTTTAAATCTTCTTGAGTTTTCCTATTATCAGATAATCAGATGTCGACATCTCAAGTTTCAAAATAAATTAATGCATTTGTTAATCTTTCGATTTATTTATTTTATTTATTATTTCTATTCTAAACTGAGGGAATAAATAAAAGGTAAATATTACATATTTAAAAGTTAGGATTCATACAAAGAAATAGATGAAATTTGATCCCCTACCCTCTCCAAAAGAAAACTACCCTTTCCAAACGGGGATTCAAGTTTAATTTGACAAGTTGGACATGGAATCTTTTTTTTTTTTTTTTAAATGATAGTTGAAATGGAACTCATTTGGCTTACGAAATAGGAATTTTAAGAAGCTGAAATAGTTACTAAAATTTGAATTATATACTTTAGGGCATTAATTCTCACTCCTAAAAAAAAGTTAAAACGGAATATGATTTTAACCAACAGAAGATATTTACGGCGGTTTAAAGGGCCAGAGCCCCCCTATTACTAAGTAGTAACAATGACATTATGTACGCTTTCTAGTATATTACGATAACAATTGAGGTCAATTATCATTCACATTATTAGTACGATCTACTAAAAGGAAAGCAAGCATCAATACAAAATACTCTGAATCATTTTTAAGTAAATGGTCTGTAGAAATGAGATACTATTACATAATTATTTCAAAACATCGTAACGTCACGAGATCATACATATAATGTCCTCGTGGATTAATAATAAACAAAAAAAAGTGCAACAATATTTCTATCAGAGCACAGAAAACTGGTTTAACCACGTTCTATGAGTTACCACTTAAGTTTTTCTAATTTCATCACTAGAAAACACTAAAATAAAAGTTATAAACACTTCAATATCAATTTAATTACACAAAGAGATGGGAAGAGAACCGCATTTAAAACAGTTTGATGCAGCATATACAGTAAATTCCCGATTATCCGAGGGCGACCTCTCCTGTTTCCATTTTTTTTTTTTACTGTGCAATAAATTACGGAATTAAAAAAATAATAAATCTAGAATAAGGTAAATAATAAAAGAAGCTAACAAAGTAAGTGAAGACAATTGTCGACAAACAATTTAAAGAACGACCTTGTGGGCGGAGCTGAGGCCGGCAAGTTACACTAAATTACGAGAGTAAATAAAATAAATAAAATGAAATAACTGTTTATAATGTATGTACTGTAACTGTATGTTTAGCCATTTTAATGTAAATAAAACATGTTAAAAGCATTTTTGTGTTGATTTTCGTCCTATTTCGGATTATCCGCGGAATTCGCTAATCCGCGGTTGCCGCGCCACCCAATTCCGTGGATAATCGGGAGTTCACTGTATGGGTCAATCCATACCATATGGTCCAGAAAACATTAAATTGGTTGCTCGACCATTTTTTAAAAAAAATGATTTTTTTTTACTGTTGTTACCCCAATGCATGGGTACTTCAAAACAGGCATTACTTTTTTTTTTTCATTGACTTCGTTTAAAAATGGCGTCCATTTTTGTGTGAGGAAAAGCGATATTAAGTTTTGATTTAAATAAATTACAGTTGGTTTTATCGAAATGGCTCCCATCATGCAAAGGATACGAAACACTAAAAAGCAATTCTGAACCAAACCAAGTAAAAATAAAAAGATCAATAAAAAAAAAAAAATAAATAAATTGTCGAATGAGATAAAGAGGGAGCAATTTTCGAAAATAATAAACCGATTGCAATAATTTCCTGTTTTGCTTTTTTTTCTTCGGGGGGGGGGGGGGGGTCAATTGATTCTACGGTCACTTAAGGTGAAAAGAACGGAACATATAAAGACAAAAAAGAAGAGGAGAGAAAGAATAAAATGACAGAAAAGATATTTGAGAGAGAGAATAATAGACATACGAGAGGTGACTAAATGGAGGAAGAAATCGATTGCAGAGAATCGTTCCCTTTTTTTATATATTTTTGCCAATGCGAACATTTCACTCCCCAGAATATATTACTTACTCTTTAAAAAAAAGATTTGAGGCTCTGAGGTGCTAGAGATAAAACACCTCCACACAGTCAACTGATTCTTAAGTAAAGACTACTGTAGGACAGCGCTTCCCAAACTTTTTAAGCGGAAGAGATATCATTTTCTAATTTAATTATTTTTTACTACTTTTTTTTTAAATTCATTATTGTATATTATTAAAAAACCGTATGTTTTAAGTTATACACAATAAACAAAAAAAAAAAATACCAAACTTTCATATTTCAAAAATCTTTCGCGACCCGCAGTTTGGGAGACGCTGCTACAAAGCTTCGGAATTATGGTAGTCTAATAATGTTTACAAGAAATTAGGAATAAAATAAAGTCTCACCGGTCAATGCAATAATCAAAACAAGAAAAATAACAAAGTGTTTAGTCTAACTTAGTTAGGCTCATTAAATGAATCGGTGTTTGTGTGTGGGCGTATGTGTTGCCTCTTCCCCAATAATTTGAATTTCTGTGCTGATCCTCTTGAAACTTGATATCCACATTCGAGCACAGATAGCCTACTGTTATTTCTTAAATCTTTTCCAAATGTTACCGCGAGATACTTACACTTTTCAATTTTAGAAGAACAACTAAGTCTTATCGGTTTAAACTAAAAATAATCTGTTCCATCTTTGATTAACTTTTTTTTTTTGCGAGGGAAAAATAAAAACGCGAGGGAACTAGGCGATCCTTTTATTCCAAACGCAATTTCCCCCCCCCCTCCCCCACCCACTCCCTTAATAAATGGCTCATTCGATGGCGCCGAAAACCTGCCCAGTGATCCGCTGTGTGACGCTTTTCAATCGGCCCGTCTGATAAAAGCTCCGTCCAAACTGTTGAAGCGCCATTTGATTGACAGCAACCCATCCCCCCGCTTTTCCAATCAACAGAGGCAGGGGCCAATGAATTAATGAGCGACCCCTTATACAGCCCCCACCTCCCAACCCCTTGTGCACACGACCTTTCGGCTACTGCGTTTCAATTCAGCAAACAATACACTTCCCACTGCCGCATTGTTCCGGATATTGGGGAAGGAGGTGAAGGCCAGCCAATGCAACTCCTGTGTTTCAAGTAGGCCTATCAACAGACTTTGCAATCAAGATCATTTAAGTGATAGACCACCGATCTCTCACATTCGTAGGCTCGTCAGTGTCTGGAAATGTTTGTTAACTTTTGAACCGCTACATGGCTCTTATTGAAACTTTGAACTCCGTGTTTCAAGAGACCAGAGGTTAAGGTGGTCGCCTTCCGCAAGGCTTTAAAAAAACAAAAACAGGAAAAAAAAAAAAAAAAAAAACCCGATCTTTATCCATTCAATCCCTGAAAATCGAACAAACTCAGTCCAACCGCTACACGAGTAACCACAGACTGCATTTGTGTAAAAAAAAAAGAATCTGGGTTTTTGCTTTCGTTAAAATCGTTTCTGTTGTACGGCCAATCAAAAAACGAAGTCAAGTCGATGGTGGCTGGACCAATTTCTTATATCGTCCAAGAATCCCTCGACAGAAATGTTTTTGTTGACGATTCAATCGCCAGCGACGTCACTCGTCCATTTTCAGTACCACTCCACCGGCGCATAGCTCACATGGTACGCGCTGGAGAAACCGGCTTCAATTCTTAGCGATGATCGGAAATTTTTCATCTTTTGCTCCTAACATATCCAAGGGTTCACCAAGCCTTCTGTCAAATTGACACGGGCACTTTTCTCCCAAGTATGAACGGGCGAGGTATCTGCAAGCATCCCGTTTGGCCACGTATTTGAAACAATAATAGTAATGCCGTACAAATCTACAAGACCTAAGTCCCAGGGAGTTTCGACGATCTTACCTTACGTAAGAGTACAAAACGACAGACGTTTATTGAATCAAGATATTTCAACTTCTCTTAAAAATGGGCCGCTGTCTATAAAACACCCATCCGCCTTCACCTCAGGGATGCTGCATCTTTCTCCTTCGTTGGAGTTTGTTTCATCTTTTTTTTTTTAACCCAGCTTCCTTCTGTGGATCGATAGGCATCTTGGCGGTGGGTTTTCAATTTGCCCCTGTCGAGACTCGAGCAGCGAAAAATAGTTCGATCGGCGATTTGCAAGAGGGTTGTAGTGTGCCCGAGATGAGCTCCGGGATGCCGCCGTAAAAAAATAAAAAGGACGGACATTCATAAGAGATAAACCCATCAAAAACATAGGACTGAATTTTAAGTAAGAACTTGATCACGCAGTCGACGAACAAACACTGCAATAAAACCAGAAATAAAAAAAAAAAATGTTAAAAAAACAAAAGCGCAGAGAATAGTTATACGTTCTTCCCAATTTCAATTCAGAACCCAACGGTTTCCGCCATCTTGAATTTGAATTGTATCCGAAAAGAATTTTATTTTCAGTCAATTCTGTAGAAAAGTGAGATTTGCGAAATCAGCCACTCTTACCTGTCTATCTGGGTCTTCTCAAAATTCACGAAAGAGGGATTTTTTTTTTTTAATCGTGAACAAAATATAAAAATTAAAATAAAGCAATAAATACACTTTAAAAATAAATAAATTCATGTGCCGGCCTTCCACCAGCCTCAAATGAACTTCCTTAGGCATTAAAAGGTAATAAGCCTAAAATTGTATAAACAACAATGATTGAGACGAAGTGTTTACAAGATGACATCTCAGAACGGCCGTTTCACGCTAGATGTCATCGTGCAAATAATTTCGTCTCAATCATTGTTGTTTACACAATTTTAGGCTTATTATGTTTCTTAATGCCTGAGGAAATTCATTTGAGGCTGGCGGAGACCGGCCCACCAATTTTCTTGCTTTATTTTTCAAGGTGTATTTCTGTTTTAATCTAATCTTTGGAGGTGCCATATTCTTGTTCAATGCTAATACATCTAATATTCTTGTATTAAACCCAATGACCTCAGATGCAATGACCTAATGAATCGGAGATCTTGCTTTTTTTACAGTGACTACTCTCAGCTGATGATCGCCAATAAAGCGTGGAACGGCTGTTCTGAGATGTCATCTAGTAAGCACTTAGTCTCGACCATTTTTTTTCCCGCTGTTTTTTTCATTGAGAGATTTGCGAGTGAAGACACACAACAAAAATTCCCGAATAATAGCATTAAAAAAAACCAATGACTATCTGTTGACATCCAACAATGCACTGGAATAAGCTTATTAATTATAAGTGCGCGTTTATGACATGATGAAAATTAAAATAAAAAATAAGCAAATAAGTTAAAATTCACACTCTAAGGATAATAGGAACTGTTGAATTCGAATTTTCATCGTAAAACTTACAGATTATTAATTTTACAGCTAATGTGGGATTTTGAAGCCCCTTTGTCTGTGTGAATTCTTTCCGATCGAGTGTCGCCGGGGACAATGATGTCGACGGGAGACGCAGTGACACTCGATGCTGCAATCTGTGGAAACGCGATACGAAAGCAGTGGAAATGACTTCGCATAAAACCAAACTAAAGAGATGAACGAGGGATAGATAATCTGCTCAATCAGTAGATGCGTCCGTTTTTAGTCAGTGTAAAGATTCGAACAGCCGTTTTACGCAAAGTAACAGTTTTATTTACTTGCTAAGAGGACGTTGAGTCCCAACTAAATACAGAAGTCAAATGTATGTTATTCAATATATATATAAATATTCAATATTAATAAGTTTTTTTGATTGTTAGGTTTATCCTTTTTGCATACTTATGTAGGCTAATACATAATGAAAATTTAATATTTTTAAAACATATTTTCGTAAGAATTATCATGCATCTTACATTGCTACAAAAAAAAAATATTAATAATGATATTTATTTATTTCGAATTTAAGTATTTAAGAAATGAAACAGTATTTTCTGTAATAATAATAATAATAATAATAATAATAATAATTACATAATAATAAAAAAAATAAGTCAATCTACGGCAAATCAAAATAAATTATTTTCAGTTTTATTCCAAAATAACTGAAAATATAGAAATTGAAAGATAAAAGATGAACTTATTAACGCGAGTAATGATTTTAACATCGCACGTTCTTACGGAACCCACAGAGGATAGCTACGGAAGCAGGTTCGGCTACGCCGGTGAAAAGTAACCAAGCTTGGGCCAGTGCGGAATGTGAAACTGCGGTGACATCTGAATGAGTCCCGACAAAAGCGAAACGAAAAATTAAGGTAACTTCTATTATTTGTTATACCAAGTTTTTGTTCTCTTTAGAGCATACAGGCCACGTGCTTGTCTACTTCCAACATTAAAGAACAAATAATAATTAGCTTAGTACAAGATCTAAAGTATTAATATAAGCGATAAAAATTGAAAATAATCATCAAAATACCACTAAGTATCGAAGGAAAAAAAAACTGCTTTTTGTCCTCATCCCAATTTTTCTCCTTCCTTCTTCTGTACAGACAAGTCTTGGATTACCGAAGCGCTTATGTGTGGGTGGGTGGACCTCCTTTCAAGGACGGGAAAGACGCCAATCTCAAAATAGACCCCCTAGACAAACCGACAGCAGATATACGCAGACACTTCGCCTCCGGAGACTTCCCCGTGGTTCAAGTTTTGATTCGCCTTCTCGGGAAGGAGAAAAATAAACAAAAAACATACCCACCCGACCACCACAAAACTCGTATTAAGATAATACCAAAATACACCAGGAAAAACAAAAAAATAATAATAAAAAATAAAAAAAACCAGCTGTTTTTCAGTACAATGTCAGACACAATTACATTTGTCTAAGCACCTTTGTATTTTCGGTACAGCGTCGACAAGGCGTGAAAGAACATCAACGTAGCCTAACTGAGAAATGGCTTTTACAACTCAATCCTTCAACACTGGAGAGTGGGTTTGCAAATAAATTTGGAGAGCGAAAGAAATACCGTCCAACTGAATGGGGTTTTGTTTGTTTTTTTTCTTTCTTTTAAAATAAAAATTTGTCCTTTTTTTTTAATCCTAATGTGCGATGGAATACTAATAACATCACGTAGTAGGTACTTTCCTCTGCTAATAACCGTTGAATTAGCGAACAGGTCTTCCTGAAATCCCACATACACCAGGGCTGGATCTAGGGGGGAGCAACGCTCCATGTAGGTCCCGCCCCCCCTGGCGGCAGGCTTGGGGGAGAGGGGGCGAATGAGCCTCACAAAAAAAATAGCTTTGTTCAAACTACGAGAATATACTGACATACGGTAACGCGTATTTATAAAATTGATGAGATTTAATATTTAAATTCGGTTTGGTTGTAACAAATTCATCATATTATAAAATACACCAACTACAACGGACATCAATATTTCGTCTTAATCAAAAGACTTCATCAGGATTAATTTACAAATATCTTTAGGAAGAGAGAGCCCATCTCCCTTTCCTAACGTAATTGAAATAAAACAAATCAAGAATTCTAAAGTTTCAACAATCTGACAATAGGAAAACGTGCTCTTAACCACGTTCACTTTAATAATTCAAAATTAAGACTAATCCATTTCACCGATTAAAATACATATTATTAATTTTTCTAATTTATAATTTTTTTTTTAATTGTCTTTTTTTTAAATTTTTTATTTCCTCAACTCTGCATAAAAGACTGACAGAAATGATAGGGGAGGGGGTCCGGCGCAGCAACGAGAGGAGACTGACGTTTCTAACCCCTAAAATACGTTTTTGGCGGCAAAAACTGAGGGGTCGGGCGGAGAAAACTGCACAATTACCTAGATACAATCCTGACATGCATAAATTATGATCAAGAGCTAATACATATTAGATACCCAAAAAAAAATGTTTTTAGGAAGGTCAAAAGCAGGACGAATCCTTATGGGGTAAATTTCATTTTGATCAGAGATTTTTTTTTTTCTTTTTTCGTAAACTGTTAAAATTGAATTTGTATTATTTCACCAAATTTCCCAAGATCTTCGTGGAAATTCAAAAAATACTGCGTCTTTTATGTCGCGCGCACGAGAAGCAAATCTAATCCGGGATCAGGTGAAAAATCGATAGTTCCAAATTAAGCTAAAGACAGCGGCTCCAGATGGTTCGAGAACGATCCGATAGGCCTAATCAGCCTCGAAGAACAATAAGCAACAGCAGCAATTCATTCAAATCAATACTCTTACAGTCTGCCCGACGAAGATTAGGGGAGCAATAATAGCTCAGACCCGGGCAGACAGATGGGCGCGAACGAAGTCTCGGCCGGCCACAAGTGCGCGATTGTCGGCCGCTGTCTTTTTTTTTTTTCCCCCATGATGCGTCACTCGCTGTCAAGTCCCGTCGAGTCGAGAGCAAAAGGGGACACCCTGCGGCGCAACGCGAGACGCTCCTCCACTTTCGCGGTCCGATTTCTGCTTCAATTTGCTCGTGTCCCTTCCTCCCTACCGCCCTCGTCTTTGCAAATTTCAGTTACTGATTAGAATGGTAGATTGAATTGCCGAAAAGACACCTGCCATTATCGTGTTTCAGACGAGACAAAAGAAGACCCCCAATAGATTTTCCGCGGCGGTTCCCGTTACGACGACAACAACAGCAACGCCGTGCACTAAAACCAAGCCCGGCGCCCGCTGTCACCAGGTCCGAAGGACTGCAAACAAATTGGAAGTGGGAGGGGAGGGAGGTATGTACTCTTTAAGATACGTTTGCTCGAAGACTTTCTTTAATTTAGGCCGATTTTCATCAGATCTCGGTTTTAATTAAACTGGAACAAACACAAACTTGAATTCAAGTCAAAAAACAAAACACTTACAAAACACTTCTTGAGATTAAGCGAAAAAGTTTTAATGTATAGCAAAATTACATTTATTCTATTTACATTTATAAACAGACTTATTAAACAGTTCGGCTGTTATAAACAAAATAACAGCATAATATAAAAAAAATTCTTAAACAACTCTACGCTTGATTTTTATTATTTTTATTATTAAAATCGCAAAATAAATCAAAACGAAACATCTTCGAGCATTTACAAAGTATAATATCTGCCGAATACTGCAAAATTTGCGGTTGTTCAAAACTGATCAACTTTAGCTAAGTTCAGTTAATTTTATATCAAAGGATGCTCAAATAACAATGGGTTCGTGAAGGGAAGAAGTTGGAAATTCATTTTTCCGCTTCTGATGCTTTTGTGATATTTCGCGCCGAAGCGACCCTAGCGGCAAAATTTCTAAACACCTAATTATTTTTATCAGATTCGAGGAGACTCTCACAAGACATTGGGAGAGGGACACAATAATAAATGGGTATATGGAAACATAAAAGCTGATTGCAAAAGCCTATATCTCCTTAAGAGAGCAGCCTAGAAAAGAAATTCCAAAAGCGTTCACAGAAGAACTCAGAAAGATCGGAAAGATAAAGAAAAGCAAAGCGTACAAGTAGTTATCTCGACAAATTTAAAAATTTACATATCAACTTTAGTGTAATCTTTTGAAACAAAAAATAAGCTTCCCCAGCCTAGTAGTAGTGATAGACCCGAATTTTGTTCATGTACAAACTCTTTCTCGCCAGATCAGTCGCTAACCTGAGCAAGGCCTAGGGCCGGAAGTCGGATTTTCTCCAACCCAAACCTCCAGACCATGTGGAGTCCAACGAGATCCTACTCATGGGGCTCTGACTTCTGGTTTGCGATTTGGAGATATTACGCAAACATATATACATACACACACATAAACACACAGAATCCCGAAATTTAATGCTTCATCAGCCAGAAGACCTCGATGACCTCATCGAAGAACTCCTGTGTATTTAATTTAATTCCTGTTTTAAATGAGTTAGGTGAGGGTTCATACATTACCATTTCATCTTAATCACGTTAAACGTTGGCATCTAATAACTTTTCTCTAGGGGTTGGGTCATACAAAAACAATATTAACACATACAAACTGTTGCGAAATGTCTACTATCTACATACATTTGAAATTTATTTACAAAATGTGTTAATTCTGTAAAGTTGTCTGCTTTCATTAAAGCACTAAGATGCCCTATTACCATATTTTTCTGTAAATTATAACTATTATTGCAAGTTGTTATTATTACCAAAATTTCTTCTTGAATTTTAAGCTTCTATTGAGGGCTCTGATCAATTTTCCCACCAACAGATGGCGCAGTTCGCATCTAACGTTTCAAATGACAACAAACTTACAGCAACAAATCGTAATTAAATCCATCGGATTATAATCCCCGTTGACTGCCTAAGACAGATTTATGACCAAATAGAACATCAGGAAGGATAAAATCTTAATTACTCGAAGAATAATGACTTCCAGAACTTTTCCCCTACTATATTTAAGGAAAAAGACTTATAATTACTTTCAGTTCTTATAAAAAAAAAGTGTCTCTCCTACTGATATGGGGGGTAAAAAAAATCACAGTAGAAACACAGTGGATCTGTAAAGCAATCGATAAAATAAACAAATCAATTCAACTTTTGTAGCGAACATAAAACAAAGTATCACGTGCAGTATGCAATCTACCAAACGTTTGCGTTGGTAAAAATAGCATTGATTGCCGCGCAAAACTCATTTATTCAAGCTGTCGTATATCAAGGATCGAGTACGATTTCCATCATGGCCCACTCTCCTCTGCACAGCAATGAGGAGAGTTGTTGCCGCCCAAGCATTTCAAGTGTCCCAAAACCAGAACCAAAATTGGACCCATTAGGACGACGGTATCGTATTCGCTCTCCCTACAGTTGACTTTAATTTTATCCAACTTCACCACTACTTTCCATTGACCAAGTCAATGTCCAACCAAAACCGGAAATGGAGTGGACCGGAAGTCAGTTATAAACATTACGAAAACAATCTGGTTTTTGTATTTTCTACAGTGGCATAGCCTACATAATAATAACTAAAATTGAAAGAATTACAAAGTTCCACACTATTCCCCTTGCTTGGCTATGCAACGTTTGTCCTTTCTTGGTCATGCTCTTGCGATCACAAAACGACGCCATCTTGGACTGACTGCTCGGAGTTCACAGTCATGACGTCATGGCTGGTGACGTTTGTTCCAGACAAAATCGATCGCTACATAACGACCATATATGGCAAACCCTTCTTTTTTGAAAACTACTTTAAATGGCAGCTTGACTAAATAGAATCGAGGCAACACCTATTAGTAATACACACACACACACACACACACACACACACACACACACAGATACTTATTCACAAAAAAAAAAAAAAATCACCTCTCGTTAATGCAGGAGAATTATTCTTTTCTTTTATGGTACATCTTCATGTTGTAAAAAAAAAAAACAAAAAAAAACACAACAACAACAACAACAACACCAATGTTTTAATGTTTAAAGTATTCACGAAAGAGGGATCGAATCGGTGCCACAGATTTCAACGTTAAGATGCCCAAATTCACCGTTGATGACAAAGGGGCTTTCACTGTCGCAATTAATTGCGCAGGTGTACAAAATTCCACCCACCATTCCGGGTCTACGAAACCGTATCTGACGGCGCCAAAAATGACAAACGAGGTGCATTATTATCTACCTAACCACCACCTTTGCACACCTTTACACTGTCATCTTTTCTTCTTTTAATTCTCTTAATTAACAACTTTTTCATTACATCAAAAGAATGTTTCCCACAATGTCGTAAAACTGGCTGATAAATCTCCTATCCCTTCCACGGTGCTGGAAAAAAAAAAGGATAATATTTACTTGATAATATTTTCAATTTTTCACTTTCTGATACCGATCTATCTTCATCAGTCTTCATGGAAAGTCGACTTTTCATTCACTATTTATTTTCATCTTATTCTTTGCTCGACAATCGGATTTCCTTCTGCAAATGTACTAATTTGCTGCATTTGATTACAGTTCAAATATATAAAAAAAAAAAAAAGCTGATGATGACCTAGCAGCATGCTGGTCAAAACTGTCCTTCATAAATAATGTTCTTTTGTTTTTTAATTTTTGACATGTTTTCCTAATAACTCAATCAATCACTGAATGTACCTTCGTGAAACTTGGCGTGTATATTTACGGTCAAGAGATTACATAACCTGTGCATTAAAAATTAATAATAATAATCTATCTATCTATCTATCTAACAGCCTTTATCAGCCCACTTCTGGACGAAGGCCTCCCTCAGACAGCGCACTGTCTTGGGGGAGGAAAGTCTAATCTCCCACGCTGACTTTCAACTGCGGGTTGGGAGATGCATTTTAACCCTAACTGCCAGGGTAACGAAACGGGAACGGACAGAAGGAGAAACAGAAGAAGAAAGAAGAAACATCCATGCCACGACCGGGATTCGAACTCGGGAACTGGCGCACTGGCCGCAACGGCAGACCTGCCGTCTGGACCGCACGGCCATGCCAGCACGGCATAATAATAATAAATAAATAAATTCATGCGTCTTGCCTATTAAATTAGAATATGAAGGTGCCAAAAAAAATATTCCTATCGAAGACAATAAAACAATTTGGTTTTCATTAACGATACATTCGATCTATTTAGCAATCCACTCATTTGGGCGAACTTTGATATAAAATTAATTGTCTTTTGACAGCTTACGTAACTATTAATAATTTGGATTTAAACATTTGCTGTTTATTACAATTTTAAGTTAAAATAAAAAAGAGGAAAAAATTTTGAAATGTGTTATTTTAACGTAAGTGGACTTCTTTTAAAATTACGAGCAGTTCACACACACTTTCTACTTATTACACTCTTTAATTGTTTTTGATATCTGAAATTTACCGCAAGGTATACTTAGGGCGGGGGAGGGGAGTTGGAAGGGAGATCCATCATCGCAGCTGAATCACTTAACCTCGAAACGACAATTGTATATGGAGTTGTCAAAGGAGTGGAACACGGAGATCCTTTACCGAGTCACAGAGATTGATGGGAGCCGCTTAAAGACTTCCGGCGGAGGAGAGAGAGAGATCCAGACTAAATCCGCTCATTTTAAAAGGAAAAAAAAAAAATCCTCCACGGGGAAAAGTCAGAAACAAGAGTGATGAATGACACAGCCCCAGCAGAGACAGATCGAGAGCCCCACCCCCTCCGCCAAATCGTCACTTGAAGCGATTCAAAAACAAAAGACGATACGATAGAATATACTTAAACGGAGCTCTTCATTCCGGCGAAACAGTCGGAAGGAAAAAAAAAAATCGAATAGAACCAAAACCCTTCGACCGTCTTTCTCCTCCGCATTCTTCTTTTTACGGATGAAGACCATTCGGAAATTACAGCTGGGGAAACGGATTTTGGAATTCCTACACGCTAACATCCAAAAAACGGAAAATCAGGTAAGGAATACTCTGTTCAGTGGTTCTCAAGCTTTTTTATTATTATCATTATTTCACGCGAGAACCGCTTTCGATATTAATTATTATTTATTTTTCTTTCTTTTTTTTCCGAATCTCCTCGTATCATTTAAAAAAAAAAAAAGGGTACGGATAGCAAGGTACGGATAGTAAACTAATCACAATGCTTCACAACGTCTTCTGATACATCTACGAAAATATAATTGAATTTGCCTTAATTTCCTTATTATTGTAAATGCGCTTGTTGCGAATGCAAAAGGCGCAATTGTTGCGATTATTGTGATTGTTGTAGAGCTGCATTATAAATGTCCTTGTTGCGCCAGCAAAAGATGCAATTGTTGCGATTGTTGTGATTAATGATAATTTAATGAGATTTTAATGATATTATCTGATACTTGTACTAAAATTGCGATTTGATGTGACGGTTTTATAGTTTTTTTTGTTTCTTTTTACTGGATGCCTTCTCGAATCAAAGGAGGGGATACCTAAGTCACAGCTCCCATTTTCACAATTCTATGCTGTTACCCACACGAATATTCATAATAGCTCAACATTCAGCTGAAGTGCAGTTAAAAATCTACATCGAGAATTTGAGAAGACTTTGCAATCTTGGTCCGGTGAAGTTCTGGGTCCAATCAGAAATTCCCTTCTTCCAAGAACGAAGAATAAGAGACATGAAAACTGATCAAAAGGAACTGCTACTTACTAACTGGCAAGAAAACGGTTAGAAAGACGTAATGACCCCTGGGCCAGACCCGATGCAATCAACAGAGTATTAAAAAAAAATCTCACTTGTAACTGATCAAAATTACAAATAAGACCTAGGCATCTGTAATTTTTGTTATGGCCACTTCTTCCGATGAGCTCCGGATTGCACGGGATCTGATCAAGAGGTCTTTTGAAGGCAAAAATATGTTGTTTTTTTTTGTTATCATTTTCTCGAGAGAGGATTAATATCATAAGCGACTTGGTCTCCCAATCGCAACTCCGCAAAGGAGAGGAGGAAGAGAAAGGAAAAAAAAAAAGTCCATCTACATCAGAGACAGGAGATCCGAAGCGTTATCATTAGCAACGTAAACCTTTTAAAAACACTATTTGATATATATTTTTTTTGAGCACCTAACTAATTGCTTATTTAAAAAAAAAAAAAAAAAATTCTAATCTTCTGACGTGAAAAACTACTTTCAATTATCTCTTCTTTCTCTCGATAATTGAATCAAATTCGTTGGCAAGTGTTCAGGTAAAAAGGGTTTCAAGATTCACTGAGGAAGGCTAATCTCTCTACCAATTTACTAAATTAATTACTAATTTGATTTTCTTTCTTTCTTCCTTTTTATTTAAAAAGAAAAAAATAATGAAGATGTGCTTGTTTTGCAGGTTGTAGTACCACGTGATCTAAGACCAGATACAACTAACTTAAGAAGTACCCTAAAGAATTTAAAGTATATTTTCCTTCAAAAATGCTCATTTTACTCGTTTCTTTCATTTTTTTAAAGGATGATTTACAAAGGAAAAAGTATTTGTTTGAAAATTCTAGCTCACATTGAAAATAAAAAGAATTTTTTTTTATGCAAAAAATATACTCGGCGCCATTTTTTTTCCCCTAGTGGCGAAATTTTTGAACTATTTTTTTTGTTTTTAAATCAAAATCCTGTGATCTAAATAGTCTTCATGAGAAATTGGTAGAGTTTGGCTTAATAGGTTTTGATAATTGGGTTCTAAACACCTCCTCTGTAATTATGACCATCTGATACATTATATTTCTTTCAATCCAAATAAGCTTAGTCAAATCACAGCAAGCGATAATTTAAAATGGACTACATCGTTGGGACGCCGAAAGGAGGGTGTAATGTAATGGAAGAAATATAGGGTTTTGAATCTGTTTTTGTTTTGGTTAGAAAAGGTTTGTAATTCCTCCCATTTCAAAATCCTGTGTAAGCCTAAGATTACAATATAAATTACAATATTTAGGTTAATAGTCCGCCACCAATCAGAATTCCTTATTTCGCTTCCAATGCATTTCTGAGAGACCGTTCGTCATCTTCAATCCATACGGTGAACGTTACAAGTCTTGTCTTGTCCGTAAATATGTACGTCAAATTTCAAGACATGCCATTCAATGGTTCAAAAAGTATTAGGGAGACACGCTTATTCTCAAGCACATTGATCTTTTTAAAAAGCCCTATTTTCTTACTAAGAAAAAAATACTTTATAAGTTCCACAATTCAAAATACAGTATATGTGTATTTTACAGCTCGACCACTTTTTAACTGAAAAATACCTCTCCCGCCTTTTAATTTGAAAATATCTTTTGCACTTAAGAATTCAATATATTTTTTTTTTATATCGCCTCACTTTTTAACCATCATCATCATCATGATTATTGTGTAACAAACGTACCACTTTGATACCTATTGTCATTGGTGCACTTGGTGCCATATCAAAGGAATTTGTCAAATTCTTTAATAGTTTGGAACTTTACAATATTTCAATAACAGACCTGCAAAAAACATCATTACTAGACACTGCTTATATTTTGCGAAGATACTTGGACAATTCTTAGGTCTCTGGGTGAGACTTGAATTGCTCAATTAATCCAGTCAAAGATAGATTATTTAATTATTTGACGTTTTTTATTTGCGTTATTTAAGACGCAAATAATTATTTGCGTTTTAAAAAAAAAATGTATAATCAAGTAACATTTATTATTGTATTTCACCCCCCTTTTTAATTTATGGTTAGGATTTCTTCGGTGGGAGATCCCATTCTCGGGTGCGAGAGTCGGGATACTAACACCTTGCGCACTTTCTGGGTTGTCATCGGAGGAGTTTGGCTGGCTGAGGAGTCCTAATGAGGACGAAACGGTCCGTCCCAGTCTCTTCCCGATGACAACTCGAAGTGCGAATCCTAACTTTAGCTTTGTGCCTCGCAATTGATATTTTTCTTTAAAAAAAAATTGTTTTAGATTTTTTTTTCTTCTTCTTAACTTAATTATAATTTAGATTAATATTTAATTTTAATTTCAAAATTTATTTTTAATAAATTTATTTATTTTTATTTTTCTTTTAGTATTTCTTGAGTAAATTAATAAAACAATGACTTTAAATCTGTAATATTCCTGTGTGATTTATATTTGTATTTTTTTTTTTTTACGCTGTTATTTTATGTAATTAAACAATTTCTATAACATAATCCAAGCACCTGTTGACAGGATCTCTTTGTGGGAGATCCTAACAGGACTTTAGCAATGTAACAAAGAAAATTATTATTATTATTATTATTTCTTACAGTCCGGGTTCTTGGCACTTCTGCCTCTGACAAGTGAGAGCCGTTACCAGAAGAATGGTTGCCTAGGGTAAAACCATAGGATGCAGCTCACGTTATACCGGTATCAAGGCGACGCCGGGATTCGAACCCAGATTCTGGCATATCTGCCTCATGGAAACCGCCGTCTTGACTGCAAGGCTGTGCCGGAACGGCTTTAACTCATAAAATATCTTTTACATCTCCCTCCTTTCTTTTCTTTCTTTTTTTTTTTTTTTTAATTCAAAATAACCAAAAATAAGAAAGAAAAACAAGAGCAGCACAATGAGTAAAGAAATTGCCTTTCTGGATTAATTATGAAAGGGCATCGGGCACGGCCGTTTCGCCCTGCAAGGAACTCATCAGCCCGATCCGCCTTCCCCGATAAAAAAAAAAAAAGATCAGAAAGGCAAGAACTTATGTGAACGTCACCGTCACAACTGTCAGTGACTCCTGAACTCAAAGAAACAACGATAATAAATGTTGTGCTGTTAAACACAAAGAAAAACCTTTTCCCAATAACTGATGGGATTGAAGGCTTTTTAAAATCAAGGAAAAAACTTTTACGAATTACTTCTGTGTATAATTCTACAGCGTAGGATAAATCATGAAATGTCTTAAAAAAAAAATCTGAAGAATTGCAAAATAATCACTAGAGGTCGCTATTATATTTGAATCCTTTCATAAAACTTCAGTAAAACTGAAAATATAGAGACTATTTTTTTTTATGATCGATAGATTCCAAAGTAAAACTCGAACCTTGTCTTCGAAATATTAAGGAACAAAAACAACCCTCTTTTTTTTCAGCTCAGAACATCGAAACTTTCAAAACTAAACAAGAATTAATACGAAAAAGAGCATTCAACTACAATTAAATTACAATTCACAATCAGACCATTAATTAAATAAAAAAAGAAGACACAAAAGAAACAGTCAGTTTCGTCTCTTGTTTGCTGCTCTGGTAATCAAATTGTAAAGGTAAATAACTCACGGAGAAACAACGCTCGTTATATTGTATCCAATTAACGAAATTCCTCAGACGACACAACTCCGTAATTGCCGTGTACGGAGGAAAAAAAAAATCAAATTCCAGCTATACTTCCATGTTCATTCAACCCTCAACCCCCATCCCTCACACAATGAACACATCTTCATTGCAACTCAATTACGCAAAAGACAAAAGACATTTCAATTAATGGAATTGTAACATTTTTAGCCCGTTGGGGGATATATTCAATTAAAGGCTACCCTATCCCTTCATCGCATCACTAGCGGGTTATTCTTTTGTTTTTCGACGGCTAACAATGTGCGAGGGGTTGGGGGGATAAGGGAGGGGGGCATATGATGAAGTACTCTGTAAGTGGGGAAATAAACTGAGCAGTAAATGAAATGACACGGTGAATCATTGGCCCACATCCACTGCATGTTAATGGCGTCTTCCTGTACAAGCAAATATGTTTCACAAAGCTTTTAACGGTGCAGTCTCCCCAGAGTGCGTAAAATCACAGGACTACAACAACCTCCAATTTGCAATCTTTTCATTTTTTGTAACTGTTGATAAAGTGATGTTAAATTCCACTTAGTTTCAAGACTAAAATTTTTCTAAGATGTTAACCACAAGGGACATACACAGAAAAAAGAAAGAACAAAAAAAAAAAAAAAAAAAAGGTAAGCAAATTGGGTAGCTGTCTTTAGTCTACCTTCCAAAGGAAAATGAGTTACTTCAAACCGGTCAGTCATTCAATTGAAGCGCCTCACTAACAACTTTGAACTATAGACGGGTCTTCCTGAAATTTGGCAAGCAAATTTAGGAACAAGATATTTTTTTTTTTTTTTATTTCCTATTTTGAGATTTTGATTCGGTTTTCGTTCTTAAAGCACCTACTAGATGGAGACATGTAGCTAATGAAAAGTGGTTGTGGTTCGGCGTGAAAGGTGTGTGGGAAAAAAAAAAAAAAAAACTTGAAGCTTTTTTAAATTTCCTTGTCTTGTCGAAACTTGCTGTTGGTCGTTGTATTTCACTGATATCGTTATGTATCAAGTTCCAGCTCATTCATATGTAAGGACAGTTAAAACAATCAATGGTGGGATGATTTCGGACTGTTAAGTCTGGCTGGTGAAAGGTGAAAAAAAAAATCGTCGCTACACTTTTCCAGGTAAAACCGTTCGTATTCTTCCTCGCATTATTGCATCGGATGGATTCCAGTAATGGCATTCAGTCCACTTCGCTGCAATGGTGAATTCACTAAATGCTTATCTAATATTTGTGAAGATAAAAGGGGAGGGGGGGGGATCATTACCCAAATAAATTAAGATCCACCGATATAAATTTGCCCTTAGAACCAACGTGGTTTGTTCCTTATCTTAAACATATCTTGGTAATTAAATCAAAACTGCTACCAGATGCTCTGTTGGGGGTGGGTTTCCAAGTTAATCAACTTAAAAGACCAATCAGTGCTAGTAATCAAGTTAATTACCCTCTTTAATGACCATCTCCTTTAATGCCTTCATAAATTAACCTCTGATCGGACGAACCTTTGGATTCGCAATGAATTCTGGGACAGGTACTGTGGGGCGCCCAAAATTCTAAGAATTCCGCATTGGTAAAATGCATAGATGAAAACCTGTTAGAAAATCTTTATTCAATCAAATTCAAAATCACTTAATAAAATTTCGAATTGTTATTGCTATTATTATTAATGTAGAAAGTAAAAATGTACATTTTTTTTTTCTTTAATGTTGAATAACTTTTTACTTCAAGTTATTCTTTCTAACTATCTTTGCACGTAAAACTGTCTCTGTACTCAAATCAAATAGGAAAAATGAAAGGTAAACGGTAGAAGGAATTAAGGAGGTTCGCCATCTAACGTGGAACGAAATGAAATTTCCATTTGCTACAAAATGGCGTCTTGGCAATTCGAATTTCCATGCTTCAGCTCTCAAATATATTTTTTTTTTCCCTTATCCTTTGTAAAATGCAGTCAGGGTAGCTATTTTGTGTACGTACAAACTTTCTCAACAGGTGGCGTGCTGTTAAAATCAAAATAAATTTTGATAAAATAACAAAATAATTTAAGAGATTTTCCTAACGAAATTATAGTGTAAAATAAAAAATATGTACTATTTCATATTACTATCTTCTAATTATCACAACAGTGATCAAAACTACATACAGTGAAGTCTCACTTATACGAAACTCACTTACACGAAACATTCAATTATAAGAAGAATTTCTCATTCTCCGGCGAAACTCCATAAGTCCTATATGTAATTCACTTACACGAAATATTCACTTATACGAATAATTTTTGGTTCCCCCTCATATTCGTATAAATGAGACTTCACTGTATAATCAGCAAATTTACGTGTGTAAACTATTAATTATCAATTATAAAACACCATAGTTAGTACATACACTGTATAAATGGCGGTCTATAAAATATATAAAGATGATCATTATCTGAAGCTTAAGTCATCATTTTGGATGGAACTCTAGGGTTACGCAAAGGAAAGCACTATTCTGTTCTACACGATCCAGAAGTTATAAATTCTATTAACCAGATGAGAACAGAAAGCCAGCCCAATTTACGCTGAGGCTAACGATATCACTGTTAAACGAGGAACGTTAATGATCTTACGATATACTTTTGACGGAAATTATTATTGAAGATTATCGGACTTACACTCAACGAATATAAAACTTAAATACTTGATGACCTCGGGGCTATTTTACGTTAAATATATTTAATAAATAATTTAATATTTATTTAAAATTTTTTACGTTAAATATATTTTTGGTAATCAACGGTATAAAGGCTGGTAACCGTGCTTATCATGCAAATTCGCAACTGTTCAGAAATCAACTCATTGACGAGAGACACTACCTTGTAAGATTTGCAAGACCCTCAGTGAGGCCAGTGGTCAACCTGTGGATCTGAGACACGGACTAGCGCAGTTTCGATTGAATACACTCTCAGATCTTTTAGGCGCATAATTCTGCGGAAGATTTATGGATTAAAGAAGGGGAGAACTGGAGTGTTAGAAGCAATACTGCGTTGAATGAGTTATGAATGCAGAGGATACTGTTAGGTCCATTTAAGTAGGATTACGAGAGTTGGTTGAGTACGAGCATCGTGGAAAGTGTATCAGGAGCTGCAGAGAGAACGAAACGAAAACTGACCATCAACTGAAGAATAAATTCGGAAATTCATTCCAAACAATAAAAAAAAAAGAATACTGATATATTAATGTTTTTTGGGAGGTATTTATTTTAAAGGATTTAAAAAAAATCCTTAAAAAAATTGCAAAATCCAGATGTAAAGAGTCAATATCGGGATATCGTGGGAAGGGGATGAAATGCAAAGTCCGTTCGAAACAGGATTTACGATGCTGATACAAGCAACGGTACATCTTCCATCGCCCGCTTCGGCCATTTCCGAACTGGCTTATGTAAGACGGCCTCCGCGGGGAATAGCATCGGTGGATTTTAAAACGTGGAAATCGGCATTCGTCTTCCCATTAACTGCGCACGCGCGCTTGGTCCGGAAGAAGGGAAAATGCTTCAGTGGACCAGCGGCAGCGCTCGTACATAAAGGGATCGTTAGCCCGCCGTGTGCAAGAGGGCCCAAAACGAACGAAGGCATGCAAGCACGTAGACAACAGCATAAAAGAGCTTCCATTAAGCGCGGGCGAATTTGTCGAGGGCAACGATGGTTAACTGAAGGGCTCTGAGCCGGGTTTCCCGTCGGACCACAACCAAATGTTGCTAACTACCTACTACTGGCTGCTGCTGCTACGCGGAGATTAATACAAAGTGGAAAGTATGCCGCCCACGTCCTTCAAGTTGCCACCACACACACACACAGACGCAGCTTTAATGCCGTATCTGGGAAGCTGCCATCGTTTTACCCAACTTTATATCTCTTTGTTTCCGACGCAAACCTTTAACCCTCGCTTCCTCCGAAATTTAAAGAGTAATATATTAAGACTTATAAACCGAACCATCAAGGTTTTGTTAAAGAGAATGAACTGAGAAGACTTAGGAAAAATTTTCATGACATTAGACAATCTCCAAATTTTTCACCTAACATAAAAATTAAGAATTATTATCCGCAGATTAGCTTTCTCCTTTAAAATAGTCCGTATATTTAGGATCCTGCTTTTCCAAGTACGACAAATCCCAAATGATTTGCACCCTCAGGAAAGCTCCCTGGTTCCTATGGCAGGAATCCGAAACATTGGAAGAAAAAATTACAACTTATTTCTTAGGATTTTTTCCTTAGGCCTGTAGTGGAAAACTTTAACTTTTAACCTGTTACACCGAAATCTACGGGGAAAAGTTGATTTCGTAAGTTCGGGGTATTCCTGTACTTTTGTAGGACGAGAACTTTTCTCTATCTTTCACCACGAGTCCGTGATAAAGTCGAGCTTGATATTTAGCTTAAAGGAAGATTGTTATTTACATAATGATATTCCAAATAAACACCCCCCAAATGTTATCCGGCGACAACGGTCGCATTTACAGCACATAGCAGATAATTCATTCGGCAATCCTTTTTGCTGTTACAGAACTTCAATTTCTAAGCTAAAATGATGCGTTAAAGTTTTCAACGTATATTAATATTTTTCTGAATTACGTTTTAAATAATAATGTTTTTTTTTTCTTTGCTCTCAATTCTTTGCTTTCGATTTCAATCCCACAGAGCATGTTTGGTAGAAACGGGACATAGCAAATAGTTCTTGCTTCAAAATATCAAAATAACTTCCAGAATAAGAAATATGACATTGATATAATAATGATACAGGGTTGTCCTACTTATATCCGGGTGCGGAACTGTGTTCCCGCCCTATTCTTATAAGTCTTAACAGAAGAGGAAGCTCGTCCTTCCTTAGCTGTGAAACGAAAGAAAACGACAGAGTTTATGCCTCGAATGATGACACCTGTCGTTGGGTCGGAGAAAGCCTCTCCTTCGGTGACATTTACAGCGCACGGCACTAAGACGCATTTAGCAAACTGCTAAATCATAACACATCCACTCGGCCCTCGTGAATAGTCATAGCACTAAGATCACGTCAGCTTTGTTTAGTTCCAGTGCTTTTGTCCTGAAAAGATGCACGAAACGCAACTTGTCGACAGCGACGTCGACTGATGTGACGGGGGTCAACGGAAAAGGCAACAGGACTTAAATCTAGCAGCTGGAGTCACCTTTTTGCAATTAACATAAGATAAATTAACATATGCTAAACTGAATTTATCTTCCATAAAATAATGCAAACAATTATTTTGGAGTCTCAGGACAAATCACTCATCCTGACTATGGAAGAACTGACACACAATTTTAACATAAGAATTGGTTTACAAAATTTGAAGTATTGTAATCGTGGGAATCAATGTGGCGCCTCCAAAACTGAAATTAGGAACAATAAATTCCTAGTAAGAGAAAGATTAAAAAATTCTTTGCCAGCATTCCGCCGGCCCCAAAGGAATTTTCGTAGCGCATTAAAAAACTAAAAAGCGTAGAAAATTATTATTAATAAATATCCAAGTGTAACTCGCTATCCAGAGATCCAGCTGTTACTACCTAATAACTATCAGCTGATCGCCAAGAGCTACAGCTTTTTATTATCAGTACGGCCAATCATTAGTGCGACCCAGAATGCAACGCAGATGATAGATTTTCCGTTCCTGGCCTGTCGGTCACATTCAAATGGAAGAGAAAATGGCGGTCGTTCATTCACATTCAACATTTCGAAGAGGAAAAGGTCTCAAAAATCAAGTAGGGAAATTATTCTTAACGTTGCTCGTCGATTTCAAGATGTATGTGAGATTTTTGATATTTCCAATTTTTGATAATTGAGATTGATATTTTCTGCTGAGCTAATGGCATTGATCCTGGAGAAATTAGTCAATGATAATGTGTTTGCGGGTTCAACTTTCACCGCGACGATAATAGGATGTTAGAAAAAATTTAAATAGTCCTTAATCCATTAATTCGCACGAAGTTTAATACGGTCAAAGATAATCCGAACAGACAATAAATGAATTTAATTTCATATAGTATTCAGTGGATATTAGAATTGGAATATAAATATGGATATTTCCTTCTCTGGTTTTCATGATTTAAAAGACAGAGAGGAAAAAAAGAATAAAAATAAAGAGAAAAAAAAA
>JAFIDM010000002.1:55762487-55784571 GCA_023159025.1 Thereuonema tuberculata
GCGCTGTCCTCCATTTCCAGCACTAATATCAAAAATAGCTCAGTGAATTTGTGTTTTGTTTTGTTTAGTTATGTGCGTTCTTTGGTTTATTTTACTGTAAAAATAATATATAAGGATATATAAAAATGAATGTTTCTTTGTTTGTTTGTAGCGTATGCGTTCCTATATATTTCATCAGATTGCGATGAAACTTTGGTGAGTTGTTCTGCGCACGCCTGCGAAGGTTTCGGAATTAGTAGAACCATTTTACAAGATCTGATGCATGAGTCGTTGCAACAAATGAGTGTATTTCCGGTTTCAACGTTTGCAGTTTATGATGCGACTCTTATTTACAATGACCATCAACAAAGCACAGGAACAATCGGTACAAGTGTGTGGATTAAATTTGTAAAATCCATGCTTCATACATGGACAGCTGTATGTGGCCTCTCACGCATCGGAAAACCTTCTGATTTATTCGTGTATGCACCAGACGGAAAAACAAAAAATATTGTGTAACTTCAATAAACAGAATTAAAACACAAACACTTTCTTTCTTTGAGTGGCACTGCAACGCAAGCGGGTAAAGCTAGTACATAATAACAAAAACACAGTCATCGTTAGGAGATCCCAATGATATTCAAACAACAACTTTTCTTCCGAGATAAAAGAGAGAGAGAGAAAAAAAAAAGATGATTTTTTTTATTAACTCTAGGCGAGAAGCTGTTTGTTGCCGATTTGTAAGTAAAATAAGGAGACAGGGAAAAACAAACAAAAGAAGGACAACAAAAGCACATCATCGAAAATTGACGAAGCCCTGGGCACATTTACGTTCGTTAATAAAAAGTCATTGCAGTTTTCAGAAAACTACCGTCTGTTAATCTGTAAGGCGTAAAGTTAACGATCACTTTTTTCTAAAATCATTACATCCTCTATTAAAATAAAAAAAAAATACCCACCCCTGATGAATGAGGAAATTCTCTGAAACGGTTGTTACTCATTTTATCTTATTATCGACCGCCATTAAGAGAATTTAACTGTCGTAACACTGAATAAATCTTCTATTATTTTCATTTGAATCAGGACTTAATAGTTGATCAAAAATTTAACAGACAACTACTCGTGTACTAAACTGTTCCATTATCCTTCAGATAAGGAATCTTGACCACTAAACAGCCCTAAATTTCAGTGATACGTATCGTACCTCCTATTGAATTTCATGGACTGAATTCACTTCCCTAGTGCTGTGTGTTCACCGTACCGGCGGAGCACGAGAAGTGAGAAAGTTAAGTGGCAGAGTTACGTACGTCTCCGTTGCTCCTATGCCGAGTGAGTAATGTGAGTTTATTATAACAGTAATAATAATAAACATATTCGTAAATCCCTTATCCCCCGCCCCTTTTCACACTTTTTTCTATTTAAAATAATATTTGCTTTGGAAATTAGCACAACATTTATCGGGGGTTACTGCCAAGTGTGACGATGGCCTTCATTCAAAATCTTGCCTTTCTGGGTCTTTTATCGGGGACGGCGGATCGGGCTGATGAGTCCCATGCAGGACGAAACGGCCGTTCCCGATTCTTTCCGATAATTGAATCAGAAAGGCAATTTATTCATATGCTGACCTTGGTTCTTATTCTGTTTGTTTAAACAGAAATTCATAATAATAATAATAATAATCACACTACACATGAGACGATCGACCACATAATATCAGGCTGTCCCCTTCTCTCCCAGATAGATTACCTCCACCGACACAATCAGGTAGCGTCGATCGTTCATCAACAGCAAGCACAAACACTCACTTATTAAGAACACGGTCCCATACTACAAGTACACACCATAAAGCGTACTGGAGTCACCCTCACATAAGCTGTACTGGGATTGCCCCATTCACACAGACAAAATTATACATCACAACAACCCTGATATCACACTTGTTGATAAGGTCAACAAACAGACCTATCTCATTGATATTGCAGTTCCCATCAGCAAGAACATGCAGAAAACTCAAAGCTGACAAGATAAGTAAATATACAGATCTAGCACACGAGCTCCAGAAGCAGTGGAGGCAGGACCGAGTATGTGTTGTACCCATCATCCTGTCCGCTACTGGTCTGGTGCACCACACATTGCACCACAGCCTCAACACACTAGGACTTCATAAAAACACTTATGAACAACTCCAGAAGGCTGTGGTACTCAACACAACACGCATAGTTCGGAAATTTATGGACACAAGCACACATCCCTAACTATTCTTCCAATTTTTTTTTTTTTTTTTTTTTATACACTTGGCAATATGTGTTTTGGTCCTTCACCCGCCATATTGTCTTAGCTGGGGAAACCCATGGTTTGAAACTTTTTCGATATAATAATAATAATAACATCATTATTCTAATATTGAATTAGAATAAACGTGAATGTTTATTATAATATTTATTATTATTATTATTATAATTTAATACCGAACCAAAATCCTTTTGGACATTCAAAAAAGAAAAAAAAAATAACCTTTATCTTATTTATTTCATATTTTTATTTTTATTATAATTAACTACTGTACTCATTTTTAAAAAAAAAATTATTAAATAAAATACTTAAAATGTGAAATATACAATGATTTAATTATATATTTATATCTTACAAAAACTAAATATATATAGTGTTAATTAATGTTTTCAATAAGCAATTTAAATAAATTCGCTATTATAATAATAACAATAAGAATAATAAAAGAAGTTAATATAAAGAAATACATTTAAAAATATGAACTCTTTATTACAGATATGTTTGCATGCAAACATTTTTTCTTAGTTTTATGAATTTTCATTCTTTTGCTTCTATATTTAGTACACGACTTGTAATAAAAGTTTCTGCGGATTACAACTAAGCATTCGCGCCAATATTATTATTATTTCCACACCGACATTTCCATTTCGTCAATAAGTTTTTTTGTGGCTGGACAAGGCAAATTCTTTGTACTTTGTACAAGCGACAAATCTCCCGAAGCAAAGAACGGAAAATCGGAGGCTTTCGAGATCTGCTTGTAAAGAAAAGGATTGCGGCCCACGCCCACCCCTCCCCACAACACACCATTTCATATTGGAGGAAAGGGGGGAGGGGGGGGGGGGAAAGAAGGAGGAACCAGTCGCGCGAAAATTCGATAAGGAAAACCAGATTGAAATGATTTTGAATGTCAATTTCGGCTTCGAATCTCCACCATTTCTACATGACTTTTTTTTTTTTTCTGGAATATTCCAATTATTATTCTGACAATAAGTTGCACGGTAGATTCCCTAAACGGAAATTAAATAATCGATTTTAGAAACCAAATGAGAAATATAGACGTTACTTAGATTAAGATTAAAAATAATTTGGACTTAGATTAAAAAAAAAAAAAGTTATAAAGTTAAGTTTTTAAAAAGATAATATAATTTAAGTTAATAAATAATTTCTTGAATTTCTTTGGAGGTGATTTTCGCACACAGAAATTGGGGATAAATCTCCTTCATGATATTCATAAAATGTTTGTAAAAGTAACATTCCCATTTATTATAAAAAGACTTCCATTTAAACTTCGTACCATGTGATAGTTCAACTACTGTTTAATGATACAAAAACGACGATGACTATGTTGCGCCAATAACACGTTAACCGAAAGCATACAGGAACCTGTAGAATACCGGTTTCTGATGAATCAAAGGAGGCCAAGAAACGTCCAAGGAAGATGAGTGAATGAAATTAAAATATGGATAGGAATGAAAAAAAAAAAAAAGAATGACCGAACGTTATAAATGTAAACATGTGAAAGAAAAAAAAATGGTTTTTTTTTTTTTTTTTTTGTTAAAGTTCCCGTAAAAATACTTCAATGATGTTGACAAGGAAGCCAGGTGAGAACAGTGGGGCTTTTCTAGGACGCATTTTTTCAAATGCCGCTGTTCGACTTGCATTGTACATATCGTAATGTGGTCGTTGTAACAAGTAGGCCGTTTGCTTAGGAAGCTTCTGTGGTTTTTTTTTTTTCACCTGAACACGTGATTTCTTCACGCACACGGACAAATGAACATCGTTGTGAATTTGCTGTAAGTATACTTAATTATTTTTTTTTTTTTTTGGTTGTTGAATGAAATGCACTGAACAAAAAAAAAAAATCTTATTAATGCAGTGCTCCGTCGAAAGAAGAGTTTTATTGCTTTTCAACGAAAGCTGGCAGTTTGCCGAGACCACCCAGACCTCGGCAAACGCAAAGAAAGGAGAAGAAATGGAAAAAAAAAAATAAGAAAGGCAACTTAAATAACTAATACAATAAAAGGTCGAGACGAGGGGTTTCCTGCGAATATATGTTGATGTTTCACGGCAGTTGGACAGGCAGCGGCAGCAGAAGAGGCCCCCGACCCCGTCCATCAAGAAAGCAGGCGTCTTCTTCAATTGCAACGGACGTTAACAATAGGTCTCCAGCTACCCCCGCAATCAGATTCAATAAGACTCCATCGGAAAAAGAGGAAATAACCTAAAAGCTCACACCTCAGCTCCGAAAAAAGCCACGGGAAAAACCTTAGCGCTGCTGATCGAAACGGCCACTGGAAACAGTTCAAAAATCAAATAACAAAAGAAACAAAATCTAGCGTGAATGAGGTCCTCCTTTTTTATAGATTTTTTTTTTTACTATTATCGATGCGTGGGTCACAAGATTAAGGGATTATCTAGCATCGTGGGGATTAAGACTGTTCCTGGAATGGAGATCACACCTGATTCGTCCACAGTACAGGCGGACCGAGGTGAGATTAGGTCTGTGAATCCAAGGCTCTTGTTCATATACCTGTTGCTATAAATAAAGTTAGTCAGTAAAGTCAGTAGTTACCTGTTAACCTACCTCTGTCGACGTTATTTTTATTAACAACGCAACATTATTATTTCCTATAACACTTAATACTGTGAATTTTGAAATTCTATTTTTTATTGATAAAAATGTGCTTATTTTCTTTAAAACATTTCAGTATATTTTTCCTTTTTTTTCTTTGTAAGACTGGAGGGAAATCTGACCTGATTGGTCTTCAGCACAGGCGGACCGAGGTGAGATTGGTTTTTGGGCTCTGGGAATCCAAGTTCAAACTTTCGCTGCGCTCGCGCAGATACTTTTAAAACATTTCCTAACCGCCATACTCGACTTTGTTCGGAAGTAATCGCTAATTTCCGTTAAGACAAACGTACCTTTTGTTGCTCCGTTATGGTCTCCATCATGACAAGTTTGCGTTTCAATTATTAATTTCAAAAACTCAAGTTTTGAAGTAAATAAAAACAAAAGTACCATCCTTCAGATGTTCCTCCGTATGAGCTTCGACGTAAACAAAAGATTTAAGATCAAGGTATTAGGTAAAGTGCTCAGCTTGGATGAAGAAATTTCCTTTCTTGACAACCACAAACACAGCACACACCCACTCTTCTTTAAACAAAATGCCTCGAATAAAGTTCAAAGCATCGAACCCGCAATTCTCTCTCTCTCTCTCCGGCGAAATGACGGCCGCAAGAAAGCTGTCACCGGGATCTCGTAATAATCGGCTCCCAATCGGCAGAGAAGCAACTCGTCTTAGACATTCACTGCCGCAAAGCACTCATCAAACGAAAAAAAAAGTAAAATGCTCTTAAACTTCGAACTGAAGTTATCTCTAAAACAAATTAACATTCACTATCAACGTTAATAAAAAAAACATCGATGCAATCAAAAGACAATTCGGGAAAGAGAATAAAAAGAAAAGCGGCAGAAAAAGGAAGATTAAAAGAAAACTGCACAAACCATGGATTTATTTTTTCATTATCGATCTGAAGATTTGGTAAGCGATACACAATATTTCAGAGAAACAAAAAAGGATAAAAACTTACGATATTCAGCTGTCATATTTAATTTCACGACATAAACAATTACACATAAAAAGAACACGCCTACTTAAAATGTGATTTAAAAAAAAAAAAAAGTTTAAAATTAATTAATTAAAAATTTGTAATGCAAACAGTTTCGACCTGCTTTACCGCATGATCATCTTCAGCTAGCGACAAAACTCGTATTTATTGGCAAAAAATATAATTATAATGATAATAATAATAATAATAATAATAATAATAATAATAATAATAATAATGGCCGTGGACTGCTACAGGTTTACCAAGTAGTGAAAGAAGAAAAACGAAGTCTCAGTGATTACATTAGGAAAAGTAAGGAGAAACTTTTGAAAGCTGTAGCCAGTGAGAATATTTTAAAATCAACAGAAACCAAAACAGTTTATAAAGCACGGCAGTTTGAAATGAAATTAAATAGTTGGAAAAAAA
Organism: Thereuonema tuberculata; assembly: GCA_023159025.1. NCBI lineage: Eukaryota > Metazoa > Arthropoda > Chilopoda > Scutigeromorpha > Scutigeridae > Thereuonema > Thereuonema tuberculata. Next base: position 55,768,794 of record JAFIDM010000002.1, read on the forward strand.
AGCCCTTGCATGGACAATATCTGAGAAATATTAAAGGCAAAAATGACAACGATTTAACTTGGGAATGGTTAAAGTCGGGTACTATCAAGAAAGAAATTGAAGGATTAATTCTTGCTGCACAAGAACGAGCATTACAGATAAATGTAATGAAAGCAAAAATCCAGGAAAACCAGTGATAACCCAAACTGCCGACTATGCCAAGAAAAACTTGAAACTGTTTCGCATTTAATGTGAATGCAGCAAAATCGCACAGACGAACTATAAAAGCAGACATGATAGAGTCGCCAGATTAATACACTGGGCATTATGCAAAAAATATGACTTGCCAGCATCTAAAAATTCATGGGAACATCAAGTTGAAAAAGTTTTAGAAAATGTGGACGTAAAAATCTTGTGGGATTTTAGAATACAAACTGATAGACACCTGGATCATAATATGCCAGATATAACAGTGTTAACAAATAGAACTATTTTCATAATTGATATTGCAATCCCTGGAGATGCAAGAATTTTAGATAAAGAACAGGAAAAAATTACAATACAGGGATTTGGCAATTGAAACAACACGGCTTTGGATGAAACACACGACTGTGATCCCCATCATCATTGGGGCACTTGGAACAATCTCAAAAAAAATTACCAAATTTTTGAACCGATTGCAGTTGTCTGAAATAACATCAGAACTACAGAAAACAGGGCTGCTTGGAACATCATATATATCGCGCAGATACCTGGTGGATACTTAGGTTTCTGGCTGAAACTTGTATCAGCTAAAGGCTCCAGTCACAGAATTTTTGACTGTTTCAAAATGTGTATAATAATAATAATAATAACACAAAAATGTTGTGTATGAAGAATGTATGAATTTTGACTGAACATTTTTCCTGTCTGTCTATCTGTCTCTTTATATCTGTCCTTTATATGCGAATCACGTTAAAATGACTACATGGATTTCCTTAACATTCGGTATGTAGCTTATTTCTGGTCCAAAGTAAAATACGAGCACGGCTGTTCTGGTGTCCGCATAGACGCATAAATGCCCCCTAACTTTTCAGCAAATAGAAGACTAGTCTTTTATATAGAATTAAAACAAAGGAAAGGCTGCAATGAGAAAAAAACTTGTTGACTGTTTCAGCAGCAGTAGCTCCACAAGTGGCTGTCTGTACCACTACAAGAGCTCAGTCTAAGTGGCTCCTTCAAACGGCGTTTCTTTCATTTTTATATACATATTATTCTCTCTGTTGGAGTGTGTGTCTGGTCTCAGTAGGAAACGCCTGGTCTGCAGCCAACAAGTCTTGGACCAAATGTATATAAAACGCTGACTTCTTGGCAATCGTTCGCACAGCCAAATAAAAAAGCTTGCAACACATGACCGGCCGTCGTCATCATCATCATCATCTCCTCCCGTCAAACAAACGAATTGTTTTTCTCTTTTGGCGCGGTTCTAGTTATCCCACAATGCAATTAGCGCCAACTTCACTGGACTTCGCCACGTGGCCTCGTCTGACCTTATTCAGAGGCACCACATTCTGCTTCAAAGAACCAAAGACAATGTATGTTAATGTCTGAGGAAATTTCAGTCCAGAATATAATTCGATTGTGATGTAAGCTTGTAAGCACTTAAAAAAAAAAAAAAAAAAAAACCCTCGTCATCCGAGATTCGCATAAATCGAGTTTACGTTCTCCTTGTTACTACTTAGAAGGCTACTATTTACAATACAAAAATAATTATAAATCTACAAAACAAAAATAATTTCAAATCAACAAAACATAGAAAAGCAAACATATAAAAAAAAACATTAAATACCCATTGAATAAAAAATAACCATTAAACAGAAAGTTCATAGTTCCAATCTGGTTTTGTATATATTTTTCCAGCTCACATTACTTAGAATTTGCGTAAACTGAGCTCGTAGTATATATCCAAATATTTCAACTTCACTTAGTTTTAACGATTCTTAATTCAAACGATAAGTGACGTCTTGTGACCTTAACCCCCTAACGACAACTTTTGTAAATTCAAACTATTTATCTAACAATTTATTATTATTATTTTTAATTAAAGTTCTTCCATTCGGTGTGTCGACAAAATTTCTAGAGATTACTTAAGCAACATTCATAGAAATAATTCATAATATTGAACTAATAACAAAGTTAAAACTTTTAAGTGTCCCACAATAGGCTTATGTGGCCCTTGGGATCGCGGGAGGTAAGGCTCCCGGCGTTCCATGACCAAGTTGAGGTCGAGTGGTCAGCCCGACGCCCGCCCGCTTTAACCCTCCCGCCCTCCGGGAAAGAAACCCGTATTCACTGAACAGAAGGCTGGGCAGACACTAGGGTCCGTTTGGAGGAGAATGGACCCCTCCGCCGATAGGGGATCGAACCCGCTATCTCCAACTAGCCGCCAAGCGCTCTTACACACTCGGCTACCGGGCCCATAAAACTTTTAAGTACAGGCAAATATTTTAACCAGCCATTTGAAATAAAAATTTCCATTTCAGCACACATCTTGGAGGATCAAAATTTTAGTAAATTTTAATTCAAATGCTTATTTATAAAAGAGATCATTGCATAACCTTTTTATAAATCTTACGTACGTGCTAGCACCAATGAGTGAAATCTTTTCCGTAGAAACTCTGACCTAATCTACTGCTTAGAATGTATGAGGGTGAATCTATGGAAAACCTGTAATTCGTGTCACAGAGCAATAAATTGAAAATGATTGAAAATATTTGTTATTTTTCAAAATTACACATTGAATTACAAAATATACTGTAGTTTAGTATAATTTTTTTTTTTAAATTTTATGGAATTTCCAAAAAAAAAGTTGTCCACAGAAGGTAATTCGTCACTTCCGGGGACTGTCACAAGCTACAGTTGGATAGCTTCTAAAGATCCAAACTGCTTTATTTTTTCATATTTTTAAAAGAATATATACATTGTAAAATCAGAAAATACATTAATTTAACTTAATATTGAGTGAATTTTTTTTGCAACCTCAAGTCTTGTCACAAGGTTTAGCCATCGCTTTTGTGGACATTTCTAAACTTTCTAAAAAATCCACCCTGTGCGCTAGTTATCTTCCGTCTCACTTAAAAGATGGTCATTTTTGATTACGAAGGGACTTTATTCGTCTGTCTCACATTTGTCAGAAAAATATTACCTTTTCATTCATTTTTCGTAATTTGCACAGCTCATCCCATCACTTCTGTGGTCTTCTTTAGAACCTAATTTTTCTATGGAAAAATGATTATTTTTAGGCAAAATAATTGAAATATGGTAAACTTAATTTTCTGAATGACACGTGTTCCTAACCTCAAAATGAAGAGCACATAGGTCTAAAAACATAAGTATTCGTCACTTCCGTGGACATCACTTCCGTGGATATTTGGGGTCCACGGAGTGATGATTGTCCACAAAAGTGATTTCTTTTACTGATCTTTGTAATTTCACACACACAAATGCAAAGAAGACAAGTCTATAAATGTTAACATTGCATTTATGTTATTGTCAGATCGATTTTGAATATAATTTTTTTATTTTGTGAAACAATTTTTTATTGTACATGATTTCCTATTTTGATAAAAAGTTCTTTTAATTCATAAATTGTAGACTTCTATTTATTTATTTTATAGTTATACACTATAAATATACACTACAAGTATTAAAAATATCGTAAAAAATATTTGTTATAATTTGCAGAAAGACAAAAACAAAACAAAAAAATACATTATCTTGTTTTTTTTTCAACGAAGAAATTCTATTTCCCTAATGTTTCACAGAAATAATTAACACTTAATACGAGGAATTCGCATTACACGAATCTAACAGATACCGCTACGTAAGAGAAAATTCCTTCGTGTGAATTAGATTTTTAATTATTACCATCTTCGGTTTTCAACTCGTAAAACTGTAAACACTTTTTAAAGCTGATTATTCTGCCACTAGATGGCACTCGTTGTTTGTCCGTTAGTTTTCTGAGTAGATTTCTTATTGTCTAACATGATTTGACTTTTAATCTTAAAAAGGTACGAAATTGTTCTTCATCAGTACGTGGAAATTTCTCAAAAATTTCTCAACAGAAACCAGCCTTCGCGTCAAGGGAAATTCCGGCCAAGTTATGGAAATCTGCGGCGAATAAATAACCCTAACTGCGCTCTTTTAACTGTGGCAGTCGCTGCCCGGGGAGAAAAGCGTTCTACGGAACAAAGCCGCGCCGCTCCGGGGAAAATTTTCTGCAGAGGCAGCGGCGGTGATATCTTCTGCTCGGGCTACAGATCTCATTGCTTCTGGATGGTTGATAAGAGAAAACAAAAATCCAGACTGTGGTTGTTTACATTTTGAAATATCGTAGTAAATAGTCTTAGGAAGCAAGTTGCAAACAAAAAACGACGAGGAAAACGCTTAGTAGAAATTAAAAGACATGTTAATGTGAACGCTGTACGAAAACGATAAACACGATGCCTGAAACGAGACTACAGGAGAAAGAACAGGATTGTGAAATCGTAAAAGCGGTAGTCAAAAGAATGAATGAATAAAGTCATTCACCCGCTGGCAAAAACACACACATACACAAAACAAGCCAGCTGGTTTGTAAAATGCATTCTCTGTTTTATTCATAACGACCAATTCATGTCTTGACCTTACGTTGGACTTGAGTAATGACAACAGTATTTCGAGATACAACAGACATAGAAATCGATAACAGAATTCAAGAATGCCCGTTTTCAATGTCAATCTACTTTGGGTAAATTATTTACTATATACTCAACTATATCGCTGTGGTTGTGAATCACTGATAAAACAGTGGGAGGAGCGGGGATAAAAAACTACTAGAAAACTCAGAAATTTTAATGATCAATATTTAAATTTAAAATAAGAAAAAACAAAACAATAAAAAACAAACATACGAGATTAAAAATAAATAAAATGAGACTTTTCAACGCTTAATTCTGCGTGACTGTGAAAATAAAAATGTGAACGTAATTATAATTCAGAACAAATCGACTACACTAAATAAAGTAATCGCAACAATGATGAAGTAAAACTCGCTTGATTTATCTACAAATCTTTTAAAAAATTCCTGAGGTTACTGTTAAAGGGGTATAAACAGGGTTCCCCCCCCCCCCAAAAAAAAAATCCCTATTTTATAATCGGAATCAGCAGAGAAAATCCTCTTTATATGGTGAGATCTGATCACTTACGTTTGCCTGGAAATCATGATGTCAAACATAGAAAATGGCGTCTCTGCAATGTCAACCAAGTGGTTAGGAGGTGTTGACAATGGCAAGTTACTGTCAGTACGCGAGGAAAGACATTACACTGCTTAATCTTTAATTTGGAACGTTTTCCAATATTTCTGGAGTCAGAGTGACGAAATACGTATTACTAAAGCGCTGGATAGAATGGCTGTAGCAACAAATTTGTCCGCAACGAAAATTGTCCGCGAAGGGTCTTTCCGCGGGAAATCGTTCACTATTCCCCGCACGAAGCTGATTCGTATTAAGCCGATGATAGATATGGACGACTTTGACTTATGTATTGTTAAGAGACAATATCAGTGAAATTATTCGTCTTTTAGAAATAAATACCCAATGCTTGTTATTATTCATTCGAAGCTTGAGTCAAATTGAATTCAACGGAAGCAAAACATCTTTACAACGAATTCGTCACATGAAGCTGGAAATGAAGTAGGGAAGAATTATTACCAACTATCAAATATAAATTAAATGTAATCTAAACACTGCGCTAACTTGTGAACGAAGCTTCTACGGCAAAAATGAGTTTCAAAATCAGCGTAAAAAACTGAGTAAGTATGCCAAATTTCATTAAAGTCGGTGCAATGGTACCAAAATTATTTGGTTTTGAACGTATGTTTTGTTAGAATTTCATGGAAACAACATGGAATGACAAAATGAACTAATATTTTCATCCAATTTGAGTACTCTTGATTCAATGGTACCATTGAGAACCCTTTGATCTATCTTAATAGCTTAATTATATCGAGTTACAGACAGACAGACGAAATTAGCAAATTATGTAAGTTGTTACTAAACAGCGATACATTACCGTGATTTCGGGCATGTCCTCGACTTTGAACACCGCATTACGAATCGCAGGATCTATTAAGAAAATGCGTAGAATCCGTTTGCATTCTAACCGATTCCCTGTGCTCTTAATGACACTACACACCACTTAATATTAAAACTGCTTATTATTATGCGTTTAAAAAGAAAGATACGGACACACTGGAGGATCCTTAGGTTGGTTTTGAGTATGACAATAAATTAATTATGGATTAGAGGGTTGTTGTGGTTTGTTTGTTTGTTTTTTTTTATTATTATTTTAGGAGCTCCCCAATTTGATGTCAAATGGAAAGTGAATTCCCAGTCATTCAGACAGCAGATCAGAGAAGTAGAATAACCTTTGTTCTACGATCACTTTTTTTGGATCAAGTCATTAGATGTTCTTCTGTTTATCCTGTTCGGAATGTTTTCAGCATTGGCCACTAGATGACGTCAAGGACCACATCATCCGACATTACTTTTATTTCATTGGACCCCGGAGGCAGAATATTTTTTATCTTTCTGCAACGATTGATGCTAAGACGAAAAACTTTCTGCGGGTGTGGGCGTTTATTTCGTTTATGTCCCGCAAAAAAGTTCATTCTATACCAGAGGTGGGCAGACTTTTGTAAGGTAAGGTCTACCTCAAGTATAATCCCAAGTGGCGCGATCACCTTAAGATTAAAAAAAAAAAAACGGAATCTCCAAATCTATGACTGCGATCGCCGTCTTGCCTACCCCTGTTCTACACAATATCTTTCTGCAGCCCTCATTTTCGTTCTGCGACAATGTCGCGCCGTTGCTTGATATTCTGCTTCTGGGCATTGGACAATTTTTGTTTAAAAAGTCACTTGTTCTTTTGAGTTAGTCACTGGTGAACGACTCGTTATTGTGATGAAACTGCAATGTATTGTAATGTGGTTAAATGTTTTTTTTAAGCTTTAGTGTGTGTGTGTGTGTGTTGGCCTCAATTTTTATTATTATTATGAACCTGGCTCTCGTTAACGAGATTGACTATATCGAAATAGAAAAATTTGGGCGACTGTAATTCAATCGATTCTGTAAATACTCACTGTAAGTTTTGAATTTTCAGCGCTGACTATCACCGCATTGTAAGTTCTTAGTTTATTAATAATATAATCTTTTATTGTTATTTTTGTAGGTTTACTAATATTCGATGCCCGGTCTCGGCGAAGGGTGGGTATTTTTAAAAAGACAATTACAGTACTTAAAAACCACTTAAAAGACAATAACAACATTAAAAAAAAAAAAACCTAACGCAATCAAGTTTTTTCGTTTTTTTTTTTTTTCAAAATCATTTTGTTCAACAATTTTTTTCCCCCCCCCCCCCCGAAAAAAATGAGTTCTTCCCAAAAGAATGAAGGGATAGAGAGAGTAGGGAAAGACGTATGCTATTAAACGACCCCCGAGAGACGGTCCGAGACGCGGGGAATGTTTTGCATTACGGAGTTCTCGGCCTTTATTATTACACACCCTGGACTCTATATCCACGACACCGCTTGCCAAGAGAGACGGAGAGGAAAAAAATAAAGAAAGAAAAAAAAATAAATAAGATATCCGTGGTTGTATTTTTCCAGTCTCTGACGTGATTACGGCGACGCGCCTCCAAGATTCCCCCCGGGGCGAATACGGGAGCAGGCGGCTCCTAATCGCGGCTGATGGCCGAGCGGATGGCCGGGCGCAAAATACGGCCACATTCCCCGAGTGCGTTAGAGGCAGAAAAGTGATACGTATATTAAGGCCGGATCGTATATCACTCGACCACACGACGCCGAGAAAACCTAGGGAACCACCCTCCAAACACCCACAACAGCCATTACCAAGATTTAGGAGAGAAACTAAATAAATAATCTTCCGAAAATGCCACAAGAGTTTCCAACTACTTTTTTTTTTTTTATATATACATAAATACATCGTTATATCTTAGCAGCACTTTACGCTTACACATACACTATTCAGTTTATGTCTTAAATCTCACAAAAGGTCATTTTATAATAACAAAGACAGAAAATTTACGATTTAAAGAGAATGTGGTCGACAAAGTCTTATTTTAGTTACTGTTACACCTCGTTAACTAAACTTCTAATAAAATACTTCAGTAAAGAAATAAAGATTTTTTTATAATCTACGGGATTTTAATGTTGACTCCTGAAATACGCCCTAACAATATTCAGCAATAAAAATAATTCTTGTGCAAATCGATCAAATATAGAAACGTACTAGGCCATCATTAAAACTAGATTCTAGATCTTTCCCTTTTCAATTAGAGCCTTAACTTCTTCAGAAATTTATAATTTAATATTATTGTACGAGCATCACACTGAAACGACTGGACGCTTTAAATTTCGCACGCTGCCCATGTACGGCCCAACTTCATACATGAGGACGTTTAATTTTGGTCTCATACCTCAAAACTGAACCCCTCACAGAGACGCACTGGGCAAGTTGTTCAATAGACTGAAGGAATCAAAACGAAAAATGGCGACGAGCGCTCACCGCTTGAAGAGCGCGTCACCGCTTCAAACCAAAGAAATATAGGTTTAACTTTTTGAAACTCATCTTCTTGAAACTAGGTACGTATATTGAATACCCCCACCCCCCATCCCCCAGTGGGCCCTTGTCGAGAAATTAGCAAGATAACAAAAAAAATCCCCAGAGAAAAATATGAGAAAATGTGTAGAATCCCTGGATTTCTATGGATGTCTCAAACAATCGATATTAAGCCTTTCAACTAATTTCTTAATTTTAATGCAGAATGATAAGATTAAAATTAATCCGATTTAGACAGTGTATGTAAATAATATGGATTTAATTAATCTTTTCTTTTATAGAAAATGTAAGCTTATACTGTTTGTAGACAACAGCTATAGGCCGACACATCGTTCTTGATGATCCCGAATTTTCGCTTTTTCACGTGATTGACGCGAGAATAGCCTCTATCCATGTCTTCTCACAAAATGGCGAGAAACATTGCTATTCAAAGCAGCGCTCAACAAATTATATTGCAAGTTGAAGATTATTTTCATAGAGAATTAATAAATGGAGGACATCTCATTCCTTTAGAAAGAGTTCAAGACAGAGTAGCTGCAGCGACAGGTAGCAATTTCCTAGTGACAGACATTCAAAATTCTCCATTCCTTGAGACCTGCTCAAGAGGCTAATGGCCAAATCTCGTAATTTTCGAAAATCTCGTGCAAACGTGATCATCAAGAACGATGTGTCGGCCTATATTAATAATATTATTAACAATAGTATAATACTGAAAATAAATGTAGTTTTTGTTGGTGCTGTTTTCACAATATTAAGAAGAAAAAAAAAGAAAAGAAAGGAAAAAAAATAATACAGTAATCTTAAGAAACTAGGCTTTGTGTTTTTTCAAGAATTTCTTGTTTCTTATTATCAAGAGAACTGTTAAAAATATATATATATATAAAAAGCGAGACTAATGATTATGAAATGAGTAATCCCCGAAGATGACTGCCAATTAGTGCGCAACAGCTATACTGGCATTTGCTTGTGTAAGGTCTTCTTATAGTCATTACACGTCAAGAAGGAAAGCAACAATGAGTTTGGTCCTTCAAAGGTTGACGAAATAGAGTATTTATCGAGGCTTCCGCTGAAACAACGTAACGAGCTTCTGGCGAAATAGGAAAAGAATGAGATGTAGATTTGCAATTTGAATGAATGAGAAACAGAACCAATAACAGTAAAAATGTCTTTTTAAAAGAGTTTCCTTTTTATAACGTTTCTCAACTTTCGTAATTTTCGGGAACTTTCAGAGTCAAGAAAGAAAGATAAAAAAATGTTCCGTCTACCTTGACGATTTGCGCAGTCAAATGTAGTTGTAAAACCTACTGGTAACAATTACAGGATCTCGTTTTCCCGCCTACGCCGTTGAAGATGGCTTCTTAACTACGGCAGTGGGGTGAGGCTGGGTAGAGTTATGATCGGGGCAGTTGCTCTCGAAAAGCCGGCAGTAAAAAGGGTCCTTACCGGGCGAAGGTGGATACGTCAAGCGACGGGATGGGCGAAGTGCAAATCGCAAGGGAAAACGAAAATCACCTCTGAAGCGAAGGTAAAAGAGGGGATAAATATAAAAAAAGAAATGGGAGGGGGAGGCTAAGTGAAGAAACATCTATCCTGCCTCTATTTCACTGTTGGACCACATCGATTGCTCAGAGATGGGTTGAGTGGTGCCCGTCGTCGGAACGGCTCTCGTGTTTACGGCTACCCGGCGTTAAAAGAGCGGCAGCGGCGGGAGGTCAGTGGTCCGAGGTCCGCGCCTCAAGACAATGGACTCGAAATGGGCTGTGTATTGCTCAGCAGAATGGAAAGGAGATGCCTCACATTCAAAGAAATAACAATTGTTAAAATAAACTCATTAAAATAAACGAAAAACATCATAAAATAACGATATTAATTTTGATATAGGGACAAGTCGTATTCAATTTACTTAAGGAACATTCTACAAAAAAAAAAAAAAAATACTAATAAACTGTAAAAAAAAAATACTAATTAAGAAAAACATGGATTTACAAAACTAAAGAACGATGTAACAAGATTTTGGAAAGTCTGTCTTGTTTGTCTTTCCATCCAAGATACAATTTCAAAAATACGGAAGCTACAACAGCGATAGTTACCATGGTTACCATGATCAACACAAATTTCAGGATAATTCGTTGGGATCTGAAGCATGGACTGACGTTAACTTCACAAAAGACAAACTTATTTTCTCTTAGCAACTTTCCTGATAGCGAACGGAGAGATGTTAGCCTTCGTGATAAAAGTGGATTCAACGAGAATAAATAAGTCAAAATTGAGATTTTTTTCTTTGAAATTCTTTTACCGATTTAAAATTCACCCGGAGGACGTTGGATTACCTAATTTTTAGGTAAATTAGATTTATTTAGGCAATATTTTTTACAAGGTATTTTTTTTTTTTTTTTTTTTTTTTTTAAATTGTACAAAAATTCTTTTTTTTATTGGTAAGGGGATGTGGAGAGGGCATGAAAATATTAAAACTATAGGGAATGAGACGATAAGAATCTAGTCAACATTAGAACGAATGGCGTATAAGACAATAAGAAAGCAACCCCACACCAATGGGATGCTTCCCTGTAAGACAAAAAAAATTAAGAAAAGACATTTAGACGCCGCACACAGAAGAGCTATCCAAATAATAACTATGCAGGACCATTATGGGGAAGGAATTGAAAATTTCTAGCGCCGCAGTTAACAATAGATGTTTATAATTTCATACTTTAAAATTTCGGAATAATAATTACCGATTCGATACTTTAAAACTATTTTTCCGAAATTTACAATTTACGTAATTTTTTATCTTATTTTAATTTTCCGTCGTCTGACTACTTAGTAGCCCTGTCACATGACCCTTTTTCTCGAAATGGATTGAATAATGATGGAAAAAGATGTGTAGTTGACATGCCAACTTTTAGACAATCCGAAAGAAAAATATTCGTGGAAAAGATGGGTTAAAACCGAAGCTCCTTAATTACGGATCAAAGTTTTATCCCAAAATCAATGGATAAAATTCCAAAAATCCGTTCCGTTCATATGGATTTGCCTTCCATTAAAATTTCAGCATTTAGGGATAAACAGTGATAGTGGATTGGATAAAGAGGCTTTAACGCTGGGAGTTCTTTAAAGGCTCCATATATTCATCTCAATTCCCTTCTTAGATTTGAGTCAAATTTACAGCAAAAAGAAACGAGAACCTCAAAGAAACTTAATTACTGTATAGCGTAAATATTTGCTGAAATTCTTTTAGCGTGTTTAACGTTCTTCGTAGAAACTTCATTTGCATCAACACAAACACAAAACTAAAATAAACAATTATTAATAAAATTGTAAATTTTAGTTAAATGTGTTGTTGGTGCAAATGCAGGTTCCAAGAGTTTCAAATATTTTTCCCTAATAATCTTTGCCTTTCTAATATTTTTTTTTATGGATTTCTTTTTTGATAAAACACAGGAATGAGAATTTATCACCACCGCCTGAATCAACTGAAAAAAAATCTTAAATAAGTGAAAGTAATGAAAATAATAAAATACCAGTAATAAAATTAATAAATATATACAATAAAGATCTTAAATAATTTTGGAACACTGAACCAGCAATTTTTTTTTCGCCTATCACGAGTGAATTTGGAAAAAGTACACTTCTTTTACAAAGTTCATTCAAATTCTATTTCTATCTGTGTGTGTCGCAGAAACATGAAAATTCAAACAGCACTTTGTAACTTGTTCTTAAATAGGCATGACAAATTTCAAGCTCGAATTCCAAAGCTTCAATCATTAGCGGATGGGCGTTGAATTAAAATGAAGCTAACTTTCCTTAGGGAACCAGACTAAAACGGAAAACGAACCATTCCGGGACTTACCTATTGTGTCGTTTAAAGAGCAGCCGCGTGATGGCGCTGCGTCACCTGACGTCGATAGCGGAGTGTCTGTAATCACCGATGTTAATTTGCTAGAGAGAACGATAAACGCTTAGTTGGCTGAATGGAAGGGGGGATACGGTTGGTCCACAATCAAATCACGCCCAAATTAACGCCCAGGTGACGACAAGGTTCAGATTGGAATCGACGTCACCAACCTGATTTCAGTGGCGATATGAATATATACATAGATTTATGCAAAGGGGGGGGGGGGGAGAATAAGTTTTAAAGTGCCCGTGTAGAATGGGCGCCTCAAAGTGCTAGGTCGAGGCTGAAATGCGCAAACAGGTGGATTTTCAGTTTTCGATTTTCAATTTACTCACTACAGGAAAATAAATTTCCATATCAAAATAATTATTTTTGCACGCCTGTAATTTACGTATATATTCAAGTATATGTTACAACGCACTTCTGAAAATACCAGAGATAGGCTGAGAAACAATCTTGCAAGTGAACACCCTCACCTACATTACTATGTAGTAATGCGAGGACAGCTACATTAAGACGCTGACATTTTATTGTGCACCCACTGCACTCGCTTTTTGTTGCGCCATATTGATAACTCCAATTACAGGTTTTCAAGTTCAGATTTTCGTTTCTTTCCCCACTTTTTTAACAGTTTTTTTATTCACATTTATTTTATTAGTACTTCTTAATATGTTACTGTTCACTTACGCTTTTTAGTCAGGCAATTATTTGCAACCTTTACAATGTGTGAATTGAGGGTCCTAAATGTAAGTCTCACCAAGAAACCGAAGAAAGATGGTGGGGAGGAGACCCTCGGTAAAACCCTGGGGCTGGGGGGGGGGGGGAAAACAGCCTCCTAATTTATTAAATATTTCTTTTCTCTCCTTTCGCTATTTTGCCAGAAGTGTTCTGTATAATCACGAAAAAAGTAGATTAAGAACAAAAAATGAAAGGTTAAAAGTTGTTCTTAAGTGCATCCTCCAATGGTACCTTAGTAGAGGAAATAACACAGAACTAATATTATATTCGAAACAGAGTGTGACTTCTCTCACTAAAGTACCGCTTAGTGAAGCATGAATTTATGCCTTTATCAATAAAACCGAATGAATATCGATTGAGGATGTATTTACATATATTAGTATTTCGTAGCAACCGTTGCTAAGAACTTTATATAAATGCAAATCTATGGAATTGTATGGTTGCTAACATTAAAGATGTATCTTCAAAAACCATTAAAGAAAAACAAACAAAACCAGAAATAATGCAAAGTGAATGTAAATGTCCACAATTTGCCGCCTTTTATCCTAAGTGTTATCCTTTCGAAAAGGTACGTAGAAAAAATCGTTGCCATTCAGGTCAGTAGCAGTGGGTGGACATTGTGTCCGTAGGTTTCTGAACCCTTCTCCCACCCAGTCTTTTGATCATTTGTGGAACACACAAATTAAAAGCAGTTCCAAAAGACTTCCACATTAATCGGCTGGTTCGCTTCAGGTAATCTCAATCAGTTAGCAGCTAGATTAGCTAAAACCGCCGTCATCGCACACTCGCACTAATTAGTCCTTCAACCCGCCAATTACTAAGACTGGTGGGTGGGGAAAGGACGATGAATTCTCGCAAATGGCAAGTCCATCGCTACAGCTGTCGAATTAACAGGAGAAACATGACCTCATTCTTGTGTTATGTTGCCGAAAACGAACACACCTGAATTAACTTGGCGCATATTCAGTTAAGGGTTCTGGACAATCTTTTTTTTTTTTTTTACTGCGATCTGTTTCTCATTGCTACGACTTTCTCAGGGTTAACTTAAAAGCGCTTCAACAAAACTAAAAAAAGGCACCACCTACAGTATTTTGTAATAAAAAAAAAAAAAAAAAAAAAAAGATTTTGCATATATGGTCATTATGTAGCGATCGATTTTGTCTGGAACAAACGTCACCAGTCACGACGTCCTCAACTTGAACTCCGATATGTCAGTCCAAGAAGGCGTCGTTTTGTGATCGCAAAAGCGTAGCCAAGAAAGGACAAACTTTGCATAGCCAAGCAAGGGGAATAGTGTGGAACGTTTTTAATTCTTTTACTTTTAATTATTATTATGTATTCGTAACTGTAGAAAGTAAAAAAGAAACCAGAATGTTTTCGTAATGTTTTTAAGAGTCAGTTACGGATTTTAGCAATTGATGGCGCTGTTACGTCCTGGAAACATCAATCTATAAGGAAATTACGTCATCAAAAGCTCTTCTTTCATGAACTGAACTGTAGACAACACAAACAAACAAAGAGTTCATATCGAAGATCCAGAGAAATTCTTTCAAACAGACCGTGCCACTGACTATCTTAGTGGTTTCAGTGGCGAAGGGGGATTTGAATGACGAATCTTCCTCTCGTGTTTATTGACCTCCCACGTGTAATCTAAACCGGATGTTCCCAAACTTTTTCACTGCGCCCTCAATGTCTCAACTATTTGTTTTCACGGTACATCGAAGTCAAAAGAAATGCTAATTTGTGCTAATTTGTGGACAAGGAACCATACACACAAAAAAAATTTTCAAATGCAAAAGTTACATTGCCTCTTGTGAGTAATACATGCAAGTCACGTTTCAAGAAGATTTTTCCTGTGATTCAAACGTTCGAATATAATAGCTGGATAACAAAAGACAATCAGCGATCTGAAGACCTACGCATTCCTACACAGTAACCAACGCCATCTTGTGTTGAAGCAGTTAACTAATTGTAAACTCAATGAGTAAAGGTCAGCAGGAATTAACTTACAAGCCATCAATTTCTGCGGCGGCTATACCCTTACGACATCTGCTTATTATTCTCAGGAGATTGCGAATACTTGTCCTGTAGTCGACGTCGGGTCTAAACCCGACCGCAAAATGACTACTGCGCTCCATACCAAAGCACCGTCGAGAGTTTTCAATAGGGCAACGATACACGCCGAGAAGGATATTGTGTAATGCCGTTTGTCTTCGCCAATTCGCCCACAGGGATACGATGGGGATTTACGTGTCCACTGCTCCCGCCACGAAGAGAACGACCTCAAGGGCAGCTGAGTTACGGCCGTTACATCAAACATAGTGCAAGGGAAATGCGGACGAAATCCATCAAAAGAAATACACGGAAAACGCGGATATCTATCTCACTTGTATCCATTTGGTAAACTATCAAAGGTGTTATAACTGTGTTCCAATAGAATCCAACCGAAAATTGAACAAAATAAATAAATAAATAAACAGTTGATCAATAAGAAATGAAAGGCATTTAC
>JAFIDM010000002.1:55800818-55822150 GCA_023159025.1 Thereuonema tuberculata
CGGGGCTGCAGGACCGCTTTTCCGTGTCCCTGGGAGCCAATTCCTCATTGTTGTGTTGCTAACTCACAATTTAATTACTGTTCTAAACTGCAATTCATACTAAAACACAAAACCGCAGCCTTTCCTTTCCGGGGTGACCCAAATAAATCAATCCATCGATCGCAGAGCGGCTGTAATTAGCTATAAGCCCACCTACAAACCAATTATGATCAAAATTTGATTAATTTTCGCTATCTGTAATTAATAATGACGGAAAGGCAAGAGGGAATTCACGGCCCATCGGAGCCTCGATATCGGATTATTACGTACGCCTGAAAACTTGCCGTTATTAACATTCCTCAATCGATGTGTGTGAACCTCCGTTCAATTTAGCCCTAATAAGGTTCTCAAGTTACCGTTCACCATCAGCCCTTCATTATTAGTGGACGCAAGAGTTATTACAACCAGATTTTAAGTTTTGTTTTCAGTCGTGTCCATTGTCCAAAATTACACGGAACTGAAATTCATAAGCAGTAATTTATTTATATATTTAATCAAATAAAATATTTTTTCCAATATATTTTAATAGTTTAATTTAAAAAATATAATAATTACAAAATACTCTTAGAATTTAAGTTTTGTAATTGAAAGCAATTTAGTTCACAATTTTTTAGTTTTCTACCCATACAATTTTCAATTATAGTGACACTACTACTGATTGACAGGCAAAACTCATTTACTGAAGCTGTTATAAATCATGGGTCAAGTAAAATTTCAATCTACTCCCGCACTGAATTCATTTACTAGGTCTAGACCCATTGTTTTGGGTCTCAATTCGGGCGAGTCAAAGTAAATGATCAAAGTGCGTCGACAATATCATATTCGATTGCAGTGTATTTGATTCAGTTTATAGATCAACCCAATTTTGTCTAATTCCCGCTATTGTTTTGGCCTGGTCACCCTTAACCGGACTTGGACTGACCCGGAAATAGGATTTTTTTTTTTTTTCCCCTGCCATGGGAAGACCAACGAGAGTTTTTTTTTTTTTTTTTTTTTTTACTCAAGGGGCTCCGACTGCCGGTTTGGGCTGTGGGAGGCTTTACCCACATAGACACAGACCCGCTAATCCTAATATCTAAAAGTATTAGATAAAAAAAAAAAAAAAATCTATAAATCCAGTCTTTTGGACTACATTTATTAGTTTGAAACATTTATGGATCTTAATTCTTCCGATTGCACAAGAAATCATTTAGAATTACTTTTGACAAGTTTAGATAAATAATAATGTTAACCTGCGGTAAAAACGATTTAAAAATTGATAATAAAAAACTGAAAACAACAATTGTGCAGAATCAGATAGTAATTTAAAAAAAAACAATGAATCTTTTTTTTTTTTCTCTCTGACTCTTCTAATTAGGATCTGCAAGGAATATTTTTTTTTTTTTATCATTATTTATTTAAGCTTTTTATTTTATTTTAATCTAAAGCTTAAAAGACATCTCTTTTTTTTGTCAGATATGTAAGAAAAAAAAAAAAAGAAAGATAAAAAGATCGGTTGTCCTTGATTCTGTAAGCGACTCCATTTCTCTCCACCATCTCTGCTGGGTAAAAAGAAGAGTGGGGGAGGGGGGTTGGTGGAAAGAGAATCACTGATCGAATGCGGGAAAACAAGTTGTCTGACAGAAGGTGACCCACAACGGACTTCCCCCCTGCCTTTCATATGGATGACACCGAACTGAATTCCTATTCTCAGAAGAGAATATCGAAGTCAAAAACAAAAGAGTAAAGAAGATGAAAAAGGAAAAAAAAAAAAAAAATGGCTTCTCTCTTCAAAGCAAATTCAAGTTGACGATGAGTCTTCTGCGTAAAGGTCTCGAAAGCTCCCATTACGTAATGTATAATTTCTATGCTTCTTAAGTACAACCATTTTGAAAAATTGTGAACTTGTAATTTTTATTAAAGTCTTTTTAAAGGAATTTTAATTAGCACGCGTTAAATAATTTTTATAGCATTAAAATGTAAAATACTTATATGAATGAAATAAAATAAATGGGTTTAACGTGCTGACAAATCTCATTGAAACTGTTCGTACAGCCCAGCACAGAATAAACAAAAACACAATTGCCTTTTCTGATTCATTTTACGGGGAGGATTAGGGAACAGCTGTTTCACCATTCTACGGAATCATCAGCCCTAGCCCGCCTCCCTCGATAAAATGAATCAGAAAGGCGCATCCTAAGGTAAAGTCAACAGCCAACCTGGCTGTGACCTCCCAAAGGCAAAAGGCAATAAACAAAATTTCTGAAAAGCCGAGAGGCAGTATCAGAAACATTCCCTACGACTACTTATATGAATGCTTTGTGAATTTATTGTAGAGCCGTGTGAAACAAGAAAACATTCTATAAGAAATAAAAAAAAACAAAGGCCTACACTTAAATAAGCTTTCAAGAAGCCTTGACCTTATCATCGGATGGACTCAGGAACGGCCGTTTCGTACTTATCAGCCAGATACATTCTCGATAATAAACTCAGAAAGGCGTGACAGGATATGGAAGCCACCTTTGCTCCCGAAAGTGACCTCCAGCCAAAAACAAGTAACAATAAAAATAAACTGTAATTGATCAAGACAAAAAAAAAATGTTGACCCTCAAATGTTACAAAAGGATTAAAGAAAAAAAGAGAAACACATCCTTCTTTTCAATATAATTTTCATAAATAATCAGTGCATTTTTGCATGAACGTAGATAAACAGCGCTCCTGTATCTTTCTTTCTAACTAATTCAATATTATTATTAGGAATACGTATAACAAGCGGAAAAAAAAATATATTTTTATTAATGCTTAAAATCATCTCTTATTAGATAAAAATTATTTAGGAACATTGAATTTAAAGGATCTCAACAATAAACAATCAGAGCCAGACGACGGGTCGTCCATCTTTACCTGTACCTTGTTATCTTTCCAGAATTTGCGATTGTACTAAGGATCTGTATTCTCGATCCCAGATCATCAGCATTATATTTAAATTTATAAGATATCCTCTTTTTTCACTTTTACTCTGAAATGGTCTATCAGGAATTCGTTAAAAAAAAAAATAAAGTCTAGTACTCATTTTTCTCACAACGCGGCGCTGCATTTCTTCGTAGTTTTTCCTTAGCATAAACAACCCAGCGACCTTCTTCCAAACAGTAACACTTAAAGAGTTTAAATCACAAAACTCCGCTAATTTCCTTGTAATATGTTAAACTACCTTTAAAAAAAAAAATTACATGCACGTAACGACCATAAATTCAAAAATTTAATATGAAAATCTTACAGAATGCAGGCTTACTGTCGTAATTTTGTGAGTATAATTCAAATGTAATTTTCGCTCGACAGCATTTGCAAGTTTTCCAACGTTCTACAGCGAGCTTCAACGGTAATGAGACGTTTATTTCATCACTATGTAAACATAAATATTTAGAATGAACTTTTAATTTTAACATTAGGGGGAAAACGTACGAGATGCTATTACTGGGCCCATCACAATTATTAATCTTTAAAGCAGGTTACATGTAATTAACATGATAAAAAGCTCACGCCGCTATTACACACCTCATTTTAATTCGGCCGAAAATTGTCCTAATTTTGGGTAATAAGACTTATTCATGTGCCGGTAACACTACGGGCACTCATACATAGTTATTTACGGAGTTAACATGCAACTCAAAAGACTGCTTCGTCAGAAGAAACTTGCATCAAAAGTCTCGGGCTGTTACGAGAGCTGACGAGAACTGGCATCCAGTTAAAAACAAAGAGCAGCAACTCGATGACAATTTTGATTCAACTGAGGCCATTTTATTAAAACGTATTTAGTTGACTTCTTTTTTTATGCAATAATTAAATGCATGTGATGCAACCGCGTAAGTAACCGTGATTATAATCATAAATCTTTTGTACTTAATTTTCGTTTTGTCTTTTTATTTGGGGGATACCATTGCAAGGACTGGTTGTCAAAATCCATAGTCTTAAACCTGATAATGATACTAGGCAACTTAACTTAAAGGAATTAGCTGTTTATACACGATAGATCTCAAATTTCATTTTTAATCATTCACATATATAGAAGTACAGGTCACGGAGATCTTGTTCTTTCTTTCCCCTTCCCCTAAATACTTTTTTCTTAAAGGTATTCTCTGAAATTTCTTCAGTCAGTTCAGAATTTCCAAAACTTGTAGAAATCGTTCTCCTATAGAATTCTCAAATGGATAAAGGCTACATTTATATCTACATCCCAGTGGCAAAAATCAGCGTTCGGTTTCTCCACAGACACAATGTACAAACACAATGTATTAGAACATTACCTTCCTCCTGAGATTAAAATTCAGATCACGTATGAATGCATTTGCACTTAAATAAATATATATTCTTGTGCTACGTAAGTAGTCTAGCAAACTTTATTTTTTTAGTGACGGACACATAAACAAAAAGTTTCCAAGACTTTCTGGCAGCTCATAAATTCGGCACAAATCTTTTTTTTTTTCCCCAGAGAACTTTCAAGATCCCTTTAAGAATCTTTAGTTCTATTCTTAAAGTGCATTTTCAGTTGACTTTGTTCTTACAGAAAAATCGAAAGTTTAAGTAATATTTGGCTGAACAAAAATATCGATGAATATCTGTAAAGAGTCCGAAAATGGATCGATTTAAATTTTAAAGATAATTTTTAATCATTTTGGGTGTTTTTAAGTATTACCTTCAGCCACGTAACATCAGTTTATGACAATGTCTTATAAAAAAAACAGTGGTTGGTTCCTTTCAACTATGAAATTCTGTTAAAATTCTTATTTCGTAACGATTGAGGCGAAAATTAGTCAACAAGCATTCTGGCGATCATTACAAGTAAGAATCAACTTAAGTTCAAATCCTTCGGATGGGCTTAATGAAAGTATAACACACAAATGAGACTGTGTTAAAAGTCTATACTTTATTAAATTAATATCAAAATACTATAGGTCACAGGGCAATGCCCCATCCTGACACTCGGCGATATTGTGAGTTCCTAATACAAGTGAGATAACGGGTTCCTGTTTTGTTAGGGCTTTTTAAACAGCTTTTAATCATTAAAAAGCGCTTTTTAATCATTAAAGGAAGAGAAAGAAAGATATATGGTACTTTTTAAACAGTACCATATATCTTTCTTTCTCTTCCTTTAATGATTTAGATTATGTCGATAATTCAGTGAGATTTGGAGATTTAGCAAAGTCTGAGTGGGAACCGACCCCGGATCAAATGTCTCACTCTTAATTTCGAAGAAAGAAGAATTGACAAGGAGACATAGCAAACGAAATGTTTGGGAAAGCGCGCGAATCACAATACTCGCTGCACAGGAGATGTGGCTCGAAGAAACCATCGAAATTCAAAACTCGACTTTATTTTAAGCGAAAAACTGTTGGAAAATAAAAGCGACTAATCATTAAGAAAATCCTAATCACTGATAAATGGGCAGATTTATGGATTTAAATTGTTAAAATTGTATTCTGAGGATTTCTTTCCTCTTACATTTAATTCTCTCCGACATTAGAATGTTAAATTACTTAGCTAATTGTTTTGTGTAAAGAAATTACATGCCATCTCTTTTGGCGACTAAAGAGACGCCTCTTTCATTAGAATCCTCGCCTGCCCCGATAAGGTGACAAAATTCAAAAACCCCAATCTTTGCCAAAACAAGAATGTTCCTGTTCTTGCAAATTTGACTGGCAACTGATGTCCTCGCGGGTGCTGGGTGATGCCCCCCCCCCCCTACCGTTTCAGCGATAAATCTGGATCTTTCTCTCTCTCTCTTTCTAGACTTACAGGGGGATGACTTTTAATGGTCGTTCGACGTTTACGCCACATTTAACCGAAAGTCGACATCGCCAGGGTCTGACGTTTTACGGCCGTCATTAGGGTTGCCGAAGCTCGTAACCAATAACAAAGCGGACAAGAGAAGTGTGAAACTGGCGGTTGCGGCAGTGACCAAGCTGGGGCGCTTCGGGAAGATCCCCTCCAACCCTCCCTAGTACAGAGCTACACCACCGGATGAGGGAACGGAACAAAGCAACGTCAATACCTTGGCTGGGAACCACAGCATCTTCCAACCCCGTCTTCAGACAGAGCATCATTTAGAAATTTACAACGTAAAGAGTTGTTACCTAAGAGATAAAATCTGAAATGTCAAAGTGTCGTAAAACAATGGCAGGTCGTTAAATAACAAATTTATAGGAGAGGTTTTACATTCATTGGCTTCATTTACAAGCAAAAACCTAAGAGATTGATAATGGAGAACTGTAAGAAGTTATGTCTACAATGGACAATAAAGCAGTATTGATCTTAACATTAGAGTGGAATTAAACCTACATGGAGCGCCTTTAATAGAAATAATGTACTTAAAGAAAAAAGAAGTAGTGCTTAAAAAGAAAAAGTATGTAGCCACTTGCTATTTTAACGATATGGCAGAAGTACTCATTTCTGGACCGTGTTATACTTAATTCCAAGAGACCCTTGGTAAATATTTACATTAAGATACATCAATGTTCATGCTATTAAGTTTCTCCGAAGTGTGTATATGGTATTCAGGATCTGAAAGATTTTAAAGAATTTCTAATCAATAGTTGCCCATTGTCGGTGCCCATATATCGGTTTTCGAAAAGGACGCATGTTTGTGTTATCAGTAAGTTTTATTGGTATTACGTATGTCAATATGCTTCCTTAAATTAAGGTTCCTTTTCCAACCAACAGCATTCATTTAGTTTTCAATTATATCCTTTCACTGGTACAAATAATTCCAGGTTTCAACACGTCGGACGCCAACTTTAAAAAAATAAAAAATATTACATGGTTGAATCTACGTCAAATCTGCTGCTTCTACTATCTATTAAAAACAAATGTTATCGTAGCCCGTTTTATATTTGTAGTCAGCAACGTATACAACTTTGTGGAAATACTGTCAATTCTATAATAAAGGACGTTGTCGTACGTTGTTTTCGTAGTGATTTGCGTCAGGGTGGAAAACTCAAGTGAAGATGAGTGTTGTCATGTGAAGATAAGCCAATTCGCATTGTTATAAATTTAACAGTTTTAAGTACTTTTTGCTTATGCGAATAAATATTTAACTTTTTCTGGAAGTATCCCGAGAAAGCACTGTTAAAAAGGACGGCCTTTGTTCGTGAATACTAACTTTGTAATCAGTAATTTCGATTAAACAGAAAAAAAAAATTTAGAATTTGACCACAAAGTCTGTAAATCGACACCAGGTGGTGCTAGTGTCAGACTTCAGGACACGTGGCCAGCAATGAGGAAAGACAACAATCTTCCTATCATCCAATTGCTATCCAACGGCATACCCCTTGCTTGATTCAATGACAAGTGAACACCGGTTTAACGCTTAGTATAATACTGACTCTGTGAAAATTCCCTGTAAGATGAGCACATCTAGATACAATCGGCAATCGAATCGGTTGTAGAAAATTCTGTTGAATAAATTTCCTGGAGAGAAAAAACATATTTTCCACACTTGACTATTTCCCTGCAGAAGGTACGTTTTTCTTAAGCCGTATTTGTTATTCACGCCAGAGACGACTGAGCACACAAACATTATTCAAGCTTATAGTTATTGTTATTCTCGGGATCTCCTCTTTTGTCCAGAAATTTAAAAATTCAAAACGTAGAAGGATTTCCAAAGAAAAAAAAATGCTACCGACGGATTAAACTGCAACCAATTTTTTTTCCCTTCTTTTCTTTGACAGTGATTGGTCATTGTCAATTCTTATAAAAAAATAAAAGGAAACTTTAAAAATCAGGCTGTTTATTGATTGAAAGCACAGTTTCCAGTCACGTACAGAGACTTAAAACACAACTCCCGCTTCTTTTTTTCTTTTTTTTTTTATGCTAGAGGGAGTAGGGTGGGAAGATTGTGCGTCTTTTTTTTTTTTTTTTTAAATGGACGGTTCCATTCCGGATATCCTTCAGGGTTGGAACTGGCAAGAGAGAGATTCGCAGTTCCGTAGTTATGTTCCCGAACTGAAAAGAATTTCTGAATCAATGGCTTTTGTTCGTTCGTGACTTTCTATTACGCAAATCATAATGGATGTCATGAAGGAAAGATACGTAAAAAAAAAAAAAACACCTACGTAAACAATGAGAGTCGTGTTCAGTGGACGAGTAAAGGTAGACGGAACTCTAAAACCGTTTCGTATATTGATACGATATTAAAGGATGTGGAAACGTACAAATATAAATTACACCGCAAAAACAGAATGTATTTGTTGGAAAGTGTGATTTAAATTGTCTTACAACTATAGTATTTTGCAAAAAAAAAAAAAAAAATGGTTTGCCATGTATGGTCATTACGTATTGATCGATTTTGTCTGGAACAAACCCCACCAATCATGACGTCATCAACTTGAACTCCGAGCAGTCAGTCCAAGATGGCGTCGTTTTGTGATCGCATAAGCGTGACCAAGAAAGGACAAACTTTGCGTAGCCAAGCAAGGGGAATAGTGTGGAACGTTTTTAATTATTTCAAGACACAGGGAGAAGCTACATATGTTTATGATTTACTTCAAGAAACTGCATCGTCCACGAACGTCTCAATTTACACAGTGAGAAGACTAATCAACGGCGAAAAAGCTGCGTTAACAACCAACGACAATTAATAAAAACATTTCAATAGAATAATCTTAACTATAAAAGCATTAAAATAATAATAACAATAATATAGAAATGTGTTCGTAATTGTAGAAACTACAAAAACCAGAATGTTTTCGTAATGTTTACAAGATTCAGTTACGCATCTTAGCAAAAGATGGCGCTGTTACGTCCTGGAAACATCAATCCATAAGGAAATTATGTCATCAAAAGCTCTTCTTTCATGAACTGAACTATAGGAATGTAAAACGTTAGAATTACAGCGGAAATGTGATTGGAAGATCCTCCTTCTGTTCGTCCCCACAATGTTTCTTACGGAATTAAATGCGCTGAATCGGGAGTTCTCTTGCAGAAAGCCGACCAGGTCTTCCAATTCACGGGCTATGTATGAGAATGAATCTTCGCTAACTGGGATCTACTTACCAATATTACAGTATTTTTATCTTTATAGATTGTCAAGGGAATAATGTGACTTATTGTCAAAGCAGGGAAAATGTCTGCTGTGAAGCTTAGATCTTAATAGTAGAGTCTTTTATATTACTTTAATATTAAGAGGAAAACACTGATCTCAGGAAGCAAGATGGCCGTACAATATGGCGCCCTCGTTGCATTCACGGCAAGTGTTTAGAGTTATTAATTAGTAGGCAGTACGGTAATTCAAACAGACAACGCAACAAAATTCAAGGAATATCTTAGAAAATACAAAGTAATCTAATTAAATTGTCATGTCAAAGCTGTAAAACAGAATCGTCAATAAATTATTACAGTTTCAGTTACAGAGTACAATATTCGAGCAGTCACATGTCACTTCCAATAACAGTAGTCTTCTGTTCCGTATGCCGATATTAAATTTCCCTCTTGTACATGCAATTTTCCTTCAATAAGTTTTAATTTTATTTATGTCATTTTCGTCAGGTGTGTACGGTTTATTAAGCAATCGTAAGCGCGGATGCTTTCTAGAATAATGAGAATTTTCAATTTCTTACCAATTATTTTTTTATCAAATTAAAAAAATAAGGGAAGAAAGATAACGATTCAAGATATAAAAAAAAATAATAATGTCTGTCGGCTGCAATAAACTGGAAGAAGACCATTATGTATCATCATCATCATCTTGTTTTCGCAAAAGGAGAGGAAAATGAGATGAACGTGATATGAAAACTGAGGTGAAACTAATAAAACGGAATTCTAGACTTTGTCTCTTGTCTTTATTTTGTATTACAGAAAAAAAAAAATGTATGCAGACTACTTGGAAAAAAACATGAATATATCACTAAATACATTAAATAATTGTGAATAAAAAAAAAAAAATCTAAAAAAATTTAAATACATTAAATAATATACGAAATCATCAAAGACACATTAAACTAATGAAACTCAAAACTTCTTCAAACATCTCCAATGCGTTTCATTAATTTAATGTGTCTCTGATGATTTCGGATTAAATTTCAAGAATTGAATCTTCGGTGATAGTGGATTAGGAAGATCAGGATTTTATTTTGCTTCAAAGATAAGAAGTTGGAACGTAACTTCGAAGATAAGAAATTTGAATTTTTGCTTAAAAATATTTTGATTTAAGTAAACTTAGACATTGCTTCGAAGATTAGACATTTACTTAATAATTTGGATGGTGATAAAAATAAGAAGTTTGGAAATCGTTTCAGGAGTAAGAGATTTGGACATTGCCTCAGAAATAAGGAAATTAGGTATTAAAAAATAAAAAGTTTAGAAATTTATTCAAAAACTTGGATATTTAAATTTTAAATTTCAATTTTTTATTGTAATAATGCTGCACGCTTTAAGCATTTTATGATGAGCGTGTCACTTTTCTATTGTTAATTTAGAATCTAAAATTCTGATTGCATTTATTTTCTGTTTTTGGGAAAGAAGGAAGCTATTTCTTTTTCCCTTAATGTATTTTCATTTAATGCTTGAAATATCGCATTGGAGATGTTTCAAGAAATAAAAGAAGTTTTGAGTTACATTAAATAATAATTTTTTTTTTTAGTTATTTCTTATTCATTCAGTCTATATGTGTGTGTGTGTGTGTGTGTGTGTGTGTAAGTATTCCATTTTTAATACTTTATGAATTGCTGGATTGATCTTCTTGAAACTTGATTTGCATATTCGAGGACTAGGGACGATTTAACTTTTATATCAATCTAAACAATGGATTTCTATCTTGTTTCTGTTAAATCGCTTGGCTGCGGGTTCGATCCCCTGCCTCGGCGGGGATTTTATCACGCTCCATTCTCCTCCAAACGGGTAATATCTACCCATCCCTCTGTTCAATGGGTATCGGGTTTCATTCCCGGGGGTTAAAGGCGGGCGGGCGTGGGGCTGACCACTCGACCTCAACTTAGTCCCGCTGATCACGAAACGCCGGGAGCCTTACCTCCCGCGATCCCAAGGGACACAAACTGAGACATTTTTTTTTTCCTGTTAAATAATTCATTGTCTTAGCCAATGAATATTACATCCTTTTGGCTAATGCATTGCGTGCGACTTGATTCGACTAAAATTAATCCAAACAATTTCAATAAATAAATACTAATTTTAAATAGAAATTTTTCATAAAAGGAAAATTTGTGTAATGTTTTAATCAGTAGATATTATAAAATGTAGACTTTAAATTCTTTGAAACTGCTTGTTCATTACGAAAACAAACTTGATTAAAATAAAGCTTATTCCGTTTAGGAAAAAAATAAAAATAAAAAAATTAGACATGAAAATATATTCAATTCTCGGTTAAGCTCAGTTCAAAGTTAGGCGATGCTCTTCTGTTCTTATCGCAGCATTATGGGAATTAAACTTTTTTCAAGAGGAAGAAGTCGTCCCTGCAACAGTCAATCTCACCTCCATCTTCGTTACCCGATCAGAGAATGCAGCATTGCTCCCGATATTTTTAAGCATTCCAAATGACAGGAAGCGCTCTCGTATTATTAAGATAGTAGTTGTATTCCTACCTTTTCAAAACATTTCGTTTAGAGATCAAAGTTTTCTTTCTTTTTTTTAATCAATCCTCAAACTAGAGACAAATCAGAAAATGACAACTATACTGTTTTGACAAAACAAGCTTATATTACTAACATCGCATTTTTTAACGCTTCTCTGTAATTGTATTAGATTAAAAGTTGAAGATATTCTTCATGTATTCGTGTATTCTTAACGTTGTAACGAGATTATATATAAACATTAGCGGACGACCCGACGTTGACCGGTTAAGAGGAGACAGAGAAATAAAAAAAAAAAATTAATGTACGCCATTCGTTTATGGATTTCACTTGTAATGCCAAACATCGCTACTGTCGAAATTGACTAATTTGAATTTCCGTTGGTCCTAATGTGTCGTTAGTGTTAACCAATCGACTTTTCAGTAAAAACTCCTGTAAAATATGATTCGGAATCAAACGTGGCTAAAACGATTTTTTTTTTTTTTAGATTTCAATTTAAATGGAAGTATTGTTGTTGGAATTTTGGTTCTGATAGCTTAAAGAGAAAACAAACAAACAAACAAACCATCAAACAACTGGAAAACAAACTCTCCTTTTATATAGGGTGTCTCAAAAAAATGTACTAACACTTTGATGTACTAACTATCGAAGTGTTAGTACATTATTTTGAGATACCCTGTATATCGTCAAAATTAAGAATATAAGTAGTAAATAAATAAAGAAAAAAGTGAAGAAAAAGTTTATTTTTTATCTTCACGCACGAAGAACTCTCAAGCTACGATTTCAATAATAAAATGTTCATTTTTCTCAAAATGGACGACACTTTTAAAAACAGCCACTCCACTGTATCAAAGCCCAGTGTCAGAACTGTAGGTTCTTTGAATAGACTAACTTTTAATGGCTATGATTAGAACTTGTTATTGTTGCGTTTTTCTTTTTTAATGTAACGCCCCACGAAGTTTATAAGGTCATTTGGGGAAACGTATGGTTTTCTTTTAGTGTTTACAATCAGAAATAGCTCAGAAATATCCCTATAACTCGCCCCATTTTGTTTCCTCTCCATACATCTCTACGGAAACTGAACAGAATTCTGATAAAACACACAAAAACCATCCACTTGTGATAAAATATTAGGAAACTTGGCTATAAATAATCCACCAAAGAAGAATAAGAGATGGGTAAAAAAAAAATACAGCAGAGAAAACATAATGCGTCAGTCTATTTTGCCATTAGGGCTGCCTATCAGTCTATTGTCGTATTCTCCTTCCTTTCTTTTGTTGCCGAAGAAAGAAAAAAAAAGAGGAAAGAAGAAAGGTTCCTCCAGTCACGATCACGAACGGAGAAAAGGAGAAGGAAGAGATTCAGACGTGAGATTAAAGATAGAAAACGCGGCGAATTATCCGTAGAGATGGATGAAGAAGAGAAAGGATAAGGAAACGTGCAAAAAGGAAAACGGAGGTACCACGGAATACGAAATGACGAAGATGAAAAAAAATCATTTTTTTTTTCAATAAAAAAATAACATAAAAAAAATTAAAAAAAAAAATTGTTTTATTTTTTGTTTGTTTGTTTTGTTTTGTGTTTTAAGTGAAACAGAAAAAAATTCGCTCACTGAAATAGTCAATGAACCACTTGAGGTTTACGCCCCTACCGACGTCACGTATGACGTGTAAGCACATGCTGAGAGATCTTGTGGGATAAACAAACAGAAAGTCCATAGGGCGAGTATATAACTTAGTGTGAATTATTCAAAAAATCGTCGATTTTTAATATTTCAAAGAATGGTTCAGTACTGTACAATTCCTTATTGTTATAATTCTGCAAAAACGATTGGAATATCCTTCTTTAATGTAATATTTTCTGCAAGTCTACTGCCATTGAAATCTTTAATAGCATGCTTATCCTCCTAGCGGTGCTTTCGTGAATTAATTTTCCCCCAGAATCATTTCTCCACGTTCTGTGAAGTATTCCAGATAGATACTACTGCTTCTGCCTCAAATGGCTATGATAGGTGTACGTACCAGCCAGCAATTTCTGAATGAAGTAGCCCATCACCGTCTTCCTATATTTTTTGTACTTATAAACAAGAAACTTCATTTCCCACAGAAATATTGACTGAGAAATGTTTTTAACTGATCAGGCACTACGCCAAAACGAATGGACGGGTCTCTTATAAAAATTGCTATGTGGCTGTAAATGGCCAAACAAAAACCTAGGCCCAGTAGTATGATCTCTTAAAAATGACACACGAAACCCATCAATTGAAAGAGCTAGAGGACTTTCTGTAGAATTTGGCGCACAGTTTATTTACGATCCAATTAAAAATATGAGCGCGGTCATTACGATATCCACGCTGCCAGGTCTTCAAAATTCTCAGTCCCGATGCAATGGACAGCTGAGTGTATACATAATAAAAGTATAATAATTATAATAATAATAATAATAATTTTATTCCAAATGCAAGTGTTACAGTCACCTTAGGAATGACAAATTCCTACGAACAGGTGCTAATTTTAAGTAAACTAAAATTAAATAAGTAACAAAAAGATAGTGGACATTACCACACTAAACATTAATGCTTAGTGTGGTGTTGGTCCATTATATTATTATTATTACAACCGCACGTTAAAAAAGTTTATTCCTTATATATAAAATTAACTTTGAATACAAATATTTTAAATATAATGCTAAAAAGTGAGTGTAAGACATACATCAATGTTTAGTGATTTTTTCTAGTGATTGTGTCAAATTGACCGCGGAGTGCTAATTTCCAAAACTTTATATTAGAAAATAACAGTTTGTAGTATATTTATATTTATATTTTTATTAATAATAATAACTCACGCAGACAAGATCAGTACATATGCCGATCTAGAACTCGAGCTCCAGAAGTAGTGGAGGCAGAACCGAGTACGTATTGCACCTATCGTCCTGTCCGCCACTGATCTGGTGCCTCACATATTGCACCACAGCCTCAGCACACTTGGACTTCACAAAAACACTTTTGCTTTGGCTGTGGACTCAACACAACACGCATAGTTATGAAATTTATGGACACAACCACACATCCCTAACCATTCTTGGACACTTTTTTTTTTTTTTTTTTTTACCCTTGACAATATGGATTCGTTCCTTGACCCGCCATTTTGTCTTTGCTGGGGAAACCCAATGTTTGAAACTTTTACGTAATAATAATAATAACAATAATAATAATACTAACATTTTTCCCCTAAAGGCGTAATATATATAAACAAAACTGTAAAATAAAAATCTCAAAGTAAAAAAACATAAGAGAAGCAAATCAACCGTTTGTAGAGTACAATATGTCTTGAGTGTGCATCGGAGTAGGGTGTGTCTCAAGGCACGGCTGGCAGGCGCATGTATATTTTAGCAGAGCGCGCCATTTCACTGATGAAAAACGAATAAGGGTTCACTATACATTATACAGTCGGGTCGTAATGTGATTCATGGTTTAAGAAATCGCGGGGACGCTCGAGACGACGGCGGCAATGATGAAACGGGGCCCGGCAGCGCATCAATAATTCGCGGGCTCTCATGGCCGCAAACGCACGGGAAAAAGGAGGGTGTGTTATTTAAGACACAAAAATGGCTAAGAAAAAAAAAAAAAAAAAAACGGTGAGAAAACTGACTTGCGAAACCGGAAGGAAGGAAAATAGATATATTAAATCCTTTGAATGCCTTCGGCCCCTCCTGTACAGGCTTTACGCTGGTCGTAAACAGAACGCTGTCTGGAGCAGAGGCTAGAAAGGAAATTTACGGCGCATTTAGCACAGAATGGGTCCAAGCTACACCTTCAAAAATCGTTGCCACGCCTATAACAAGATGGGATCTAGATCGATTTAAAACGTCAGCTTTACGAAACATGTGTGGCAACAAATCAACTACAAGTGCCTTGCAACAATGTCAATTTAGGAAGGGGGAAAACCTAAGGAAGCATTTACTCTGTACGCAGCCACTGCTCCAATAATGAAAATGTAAGACACTTTGATATCTTAATAAATATTTGTCAAAAATAATGGTAGCTGAATTAATAACATCAATAATAATGCATTAGCAATTTAAAAATAATAAATTAGAATTGTCTGCTTTAAAAAGTGTACACAATTTTGTTGGAGGGCCAAGTTATAAAAAAAACGCAGTTGTCTTTAAATTTTGGGAAGGCCAAGGGCCCTTCAACAGCCACCTAATCAAAAAAAAGGAAACCAAGGGTCTAATCTATCTGGAGATTTCGGAGAGGATCAGGGTACTCTTGGCCTTCTCGTACATTCAAACGCCTATATTTTATTAACATGTGGATTTCAATCTTTTCTTGAATTAGTATGCCGTATATTCAGTTTTACTACTTGTAATATTTCAGGCTTATTATCTATATCTGTATATAATTTGTATATTTTTTTAGCCATTGGCTATGCTCTAATTCTAAATAATAAAAATAGGTATAATAATAAAAAAAAATATATAAATTTTTCAAGTGCTACATTTTCTAATGTTGAGATCAACTTCAAGCTAATATTGCGCTTCTTGCTCTACTCTACATGTTGTATCAGTTGGACCAGACAACCTGGTTACTTTTTCCTTGGAGCCATTTTCAAGAGCAGTTTATACTGTTATTCACAAGAATACGATGGGCACCGGAATGCTTCACCTCTATACAACAATCGACATGTACCTGAAGTCAGTAAAACCATCCCGTGACATTAAAAGCGCTTTAGTGACCGTGCGATAATTCCCAATGGCAGGCAGGGAAAGTGGTGCGTTCCGACTAAAGTTTAATTTATATCTGTTATTAAATTTATTCATGAGCTGAATGGCAACATCTCTGCAGCCAGACATTTATTCGATGAGGGAAGAAATATTCCGAAACGTGAAAGAATGACTCTTGCAACAAAACATGCTGCGAAAGCGTCACATACCAGTCGCTACCGAAGAGAACCAATACACAATCGCCGAAGCACTAGTGAAAACTCAGAAAAAAATGTTGTCCAGGTCTTTTGATTGTTGCTACTATGAAAACTGGACAGGATCCAATTCCTGCACCCTTACTGTGATTACATCTTCAAGAACAGGATGAAAAGTGCGAGAATCAGTTTTGGAAATCCAAAAGTATTGGGTAGCAGTTCAGAACCACTGATGTTTACAATAACAACTCTAATTCATATTCATACATATCGACCTCTGACAAGTGAGAATTTTGGGATGGACTATGTGCGCGCTCTTGGACCGGGGAATAGTTTCGGAGAATGTTCGTACTTGTGAGAAAGCGTGACAAGAGAAGTAGGCATGGGTGGATGGGGTTCACGAATTTGTTGAAATCGTGAGATGTCACCTATAGTCGAGCTAAAAGCGAAACCTCGGCCAGCCAAAAGCTAACTATATGATTAATGCATGTTTTTCGTAATAAATTCATACGTTTCCTCCTTGCTAGTTTTACTTTTGAATTTTTGAAGCGGAGATCAGCTTCTACGTCTGACCGTGTCGTCGCATCTCATCATTAATCCATGCACGTGATCCCCACGAGCAGTGCCTAGAAGCAGTGTCTTTTAGTACGTGTGTGTGTGTGTGTGTGTGTGTGTGTGTGTGTGTGTGTGTGTTTTTTTTCTCTCCCCTCTACACCCGCGACGGTGACCGACGCAAGAAGGCACCACCGGGATTGGCGTACCATTGATCTCATCAATGATTCACGAGCTGGCGAGCATACAATCGAGGCGACCTTTCGCCGGGCGGTGGCAGCGGCCGCTCGGTTCCGGAAGCTGCGCCTGGGGGATTTGGGGCAGCGGAAGTTGCCGCTGCTTCCCACTCGGAAACGGAAGGGCAACAGAAATCCCAGGGCGCAACGCGAAAAATAATGGCCACCAAAAATAATTAGCACCATTCCATTGAAGTATACACTAGGGAATAAACAAAAAGAGAAAATACCGTCAAATTAGTATGTTCGTAGTAAATCTCCGCTTTGTAGAATGCCGCAAAGTAAATAGGCCCAACGAAAGCTGGTGCGTGAGCAGGGTTAAAAATCTCCATGCAAGAACAAACAATGAAATTCTATTGATACCTAATAATGCATTTTATTAATTATGAATCCACATTCTTTTCCACGTGCTAACGTAAATGATTTAACACGTGACTGAAATTAAACGAATTTAGATAATAAGATTGGAAACTGAGAGAGAACTTCTTGGGAGGCCAACCACACACACGCACGCTCTCTCTAATTTCTTTCCAAGGTTGCAAACTTTTAGAACTAATATTTGTTCTTCATGAGTTAAAGATATTTGTTTCCAAATGGAAAAGCCTTATTCCACTCAGGTACGAAGATTCAAACCTACAGGGGAGGAAAAGAAAAAAAACCAGGTTCGGTATTTTTTTTTTCTTTTATTCCTCCATGTTTTTTTTTTTATTTTGACTTGAAAAACAAATGAAGATAAGAAAAGAAAGTAAGAAAGAAAAAAAGTACTATTACTACTAACATCTAAGACAGTGAACTGTACCCAGATCTCACGCCTTCGACTTTTAATCTGTTTAAAGGGAGGACGAGGGTCCTTCGTTTTTCGCCCCCCCCCTCACAAAAAAAAAAAAAAAAAAAACCTCTCGAGAACCCATTTTCTACCTTCCTTCCTTGTCTTCAGTGACTGACGAGCAATTTAATTACACACTTCCCCACTACGTTCTCTATACGACATCGGAATTCCGGAAGGTGTAATTGCAGAAATTTTTTTTCCCCTTTCTTTTTCTCTCTCCTCTTTCCGCTTTTAAATGTCAATTCGCATTTTGGCTGTAGTTCGCCGGAAATGTAGGATTAAGTGAAAAAGAAAACCCAAGAGTCACTTCTACATCGATTCCCTGCATTGGTGAAAGCTATTTGTTATGTATATGTAAAAAAAAGCAAGGAGTTCCTTTAAAAACTTCAAGCCTACTTTGCTATATTCATTTTTTTTTTTTTTTATCTACTACTATAACTAAAATAAATTAAAGTGCGTGTTAACAATTCAAACCTTAAACAAACGCACATTTTTTAAAAGGCTATTACAATTAAAATAGTAAGCCGACCGGTTTCGCCAGCGAACTTGAAGCCAGACAGTTACAGTTCGCTGGCGAAACCGGTCATTTAGCATTTTAATAGTAAATAGCTTTTAAAAAATCTGCTTTCGTGATAATATTAATTTTTTACTAAAAATAACTCTTGTTGTTTTATTTTGTTGTTCATTTCCTGAAAACAACTTAATTAAATCCATAAACAATTATTTCTAATTAATTATAATCATATTGAAGCTCGCGCAGACATTAAGAGTATTATTAAGCGGATTACGATATTAGTTGTTTAGTAATTGATTGTTCGATACGGAAAGTTACGACACTTTTTCGAGCTAATGTCTTAACAAGGTCCCACAAGGAAAAAGTGTACATGTATATGTATATGTACGATCGTCTGTTGTTCTTAAATACTCACGCCATGTTTCAGGAAGATTGGTTCGAAAGATATGAGAGGGAACCGTAGTCGTACTCCGGATTTCGGAATGGGAGAGATTATATGAGGGTCAAAGCAGTGCAACTTCTTCCCTTCCAACAAAATAAAAGAAGTAGTGTATTTTTGCGGATTGGGGGAGGAGGGGGGTTTACAAAAAAAAAAAAGCAATAATTTTTTCCTATCAAAAAAAAAAAATATCTTAAAACCTAAAATTTCTCCATTTGCGGAAGTAAATCGGGAGGGATTTAAAACCTCGGTACATCAATGGGATGGATTGTACAAACCCACAAACAGACTGACTTCATCAAGGAGGCCTTGGAAAAATACACTTGATAGTAATAATAACAACAACAATAATAATAATTAGTAAATAAATAGATAAATACTAGACGAGGTATTTGCAGAGTACAAACTGCACAAAGAAGGATTTTCAAGATCTCCGAGTGGATTGAAAATGATGTTAACAACCACTGATATAAAACTTCCTATCCGTGTGTTTTTAACGTATCTTCATCTTAGAAACGATCGTGACACAGAAATCGGTCAGCAGTTATTAATTAACTTTAATAGTCTTATGTAGTTACTATTTCTAAGAAAAAAAAACTTACAAGTTGAGACAAGCAAAAGCTCTTTTGAAGTTCTCAATAATTAAAACTGCAAAGAAACCCCGAGAACCAAAACCGTTTGAGAACCGCTGGTCTACATATACCCCAATGTAAAAACACTAGAAACTTTAGAGATTTATTTACAACTCAAAAAATCCGCAGTCTACGAAAACATTAAAAAAAAAAATTTTCCTTACAAAAAAAAAAAATGTTGTTTCTGTACACCTGTAATTTTAAAGAGAAATAAATAAAACGCTTCAAAAGTAAGGAGACCATTTGCGTCTATCAAAAAATCTCAATATTTATATATATATATATATATATATATATATATATATATATATATATATATATTTATTTTACAACTACATAGACTATAGTTAAATCAATAATTTGAATTCATAACCGTTCCTGTAAAGTAGTATCTAAACACGGATTGATCAAATGTAAGTGTAATAAAATTAATTTCAATTTTAACTCACCCAAGGCAGACTTAAAAGCACAACAGGTCAATGGAATTGAATGTAAACTTACCTACAAAAAAGAAGAAAATAAATAAATAAATAAATAAATAAAAAGGCATGATTCTTAAAAATATACATAGACAGACTCACACACAAATTCGAACTTAATTGTAATTTTTAAATTAGAGCATTATATTTAACTTATTATCACTTTTTCAATTCCCATCTTAAGAATATTTTTTTTTCTTTTTTTTAAGTAATTTAGTTTTTAAGTCATAAAATTTCATTTCAGAGTTGTATAAGAACGTGCTTTCCAAGTGCAACTCTTGCATCGAAATTGTTAGCCGTCACTTCGAGCATCTCTTGTAAATATGATGCAATGAAACCTCCTGTTAAGCTTACCGATTTCACGCGATCACTATGTGTTGTGCTAACGACAACAATGGTATACGCAGCAATCTACTGCCCTGCCAATTTACTGAATGCCGTGCATTCAGTAAAACATGCATGACCGTTCACAATACTGAAGTGATTAAAAAAAAAAAATGGGGTGTAAAAGGAAATCGGACCCATCTTCTTTATCATTTTAAGTGTTCCATTTTCATAAACCTGTAGGCCCTAGAAGTTTGTTGCGTGTATTCATTTACACCCTGTATTCATTTCAAATTATTAAATCTTAAATATAAAGTAGGACATTAATCATAAAAGTGCTTATAGAGAGCCAATACACTAACGCAAATAGCTTAAAAATAATTCAAAGATCAACATCAAACTAAATTTTAGAATTAAATGTGGAAGTTCAACATAACTCGGGTTTCATTTTGGCGTTTAGAAGTCCAATCTTTGAATCACTTTCATAATGTGGGTCAAAATGATATATCATCCAGTAAAAAAACAAATAATATATAATTTACAATTTAATAATAATTCACATTTCTTACTTTTACTTTAATTACGTTCATATTCAAAATGAAATTACACACAACTAAGTTACAGCTTCATAAACCCATCGTTCTGGTCACTTTTGAATATTCGAAATGTGTATGCTCTCTAATAATTCGAAGAATAATACATTGAGCTATATCAAATTTATCATTTCTGTCTGCTGTCTACACCTCATTAAATTTTTAATGATTGTACATCTATTACAAGGAACTCTTTTTACTTCAAGGTCCAAAAATAA
>JAFIDM010000002.1:55822160-55842875 GCA_023159025.1 Thereuonema tuberculata
TTTTTTTCGGGGGTGGGACGAAAGGGAAGGGGATGACAGGGAAATCCCAAGAAAGAAAACCGAATGGGAAAAGGAAAAAAAAAATAAAATAAAAGAATACATGGACTGCTTTCTCGCTCCATTAGGCTCGTGTGACTTCAAATCCCCGAAGACAACGCGATAAGGAGATAGAGGGGTCGCTACCGAAAAGGGTGGGTGGAGGTTGGGGGCTTCGGAAGAATGAGGGGGGTATCGATCCCAGGAGCCATTATCCGAATGCTACTTGGAGACAGAAAAGAAAGCAGCGGCCCTAGAGCAGGTTTTTATGTCCGCGGCGCGGTTTAAAAAACCGCCACTGGAATAAATCAAAATGGCGGTCCGTGCTTCGTTACGATTCGGCGTGGGTCACTTAACACACACCAGGTGGAGCCTCAGGGGAAGGAGGAGGAACTCCCTTAACTGTTATTCCATCAATTCCCTTCACGAATATTCCCCCTGCTCAATCCCCTGAAAACAAATTTCAAGTTTATGTGTTTCTAACGTTTGGGACTCGATTCGATTTTCAAGGAATATATATATTTATATAAAAGAATAAAAAAATAAATAAATCGCTGATAGTCACAGTATACAATTCTGACAAAGCAACTACGTCAAGATGAAACTGTTGTACTTCAGTCGTTCTCCACCAGATGCCGCAATTCGATCTCGTATATTTTAAATGAAATTTGCTATTTACCGTATTTGAAACTTGCCGAATAAGTTAGAAGTAGATTTATAATTTCAATACAGTATTGCAAGTGTTTTACACAAGAATAGTACACAAAATGTGTTTATCGTAGCGGATAGGGAAAGTGTACAGTGAAAAGGTACCGCGGGAACCTAATCTTATTTTTCTCGTAGAATTAACGATTCAGTAACCGCGGTTTCCCTTACCGCGGAGTTTTCCAGACCGAGATTAACATAGGATTGACTGTATTCGTAATAATGAAATTATAACTTACATTTTTATTTCATAAGTATATTAAAGTTCCCATAAAGCAATTTCGTAATTGATATCGCTGAGACTAGATGGCGCTACAAGCAATGAGTCACACTCTTTTATCCCCACCCCCTCGTTTGTTAAGAGTATCCTCCCTTCGCTTTCTAATCTTGTTGGAATCTCTAACAACTCTGCTCACCCCACGCGCATCAGCTTCTTCCTTTTTGGTCAACTGCCTTTGATCTCAAAACAACACAACAAGTACCAAAATAAAGAAAAATACTCACTTTATTTTAGCATTTTGTTTCATAATAATTATTAGTAATTACAGATTACTTTTTAAATACCGGTATTAATCTGTAATAATTACATAATTACCAGTTTCGTGAAAAGTTAATTTTTGTTTTCCTTGTTTCTTAGCATTCCTTAAAATTTTGAATATTTTTAAATTAATTAATCGCCAACTTATTTCAACAGGGCATCTACTTTAAAAAAAAAATGTGAAAACTAAAAAAAAAACCTCCAGAAAGCTATACGCCATTTCATTTTGAATCACCCTGCACATTCCTTACAACAAAGCCGCCTTTCACGTGTTTAGAGAAGGGGTTAGTATCGCCAAATGGATTATTTTCCTTAGGTGAGATGGGATACGTTTTTCTTTTCCATTTTTCTCTGCTATTTATCCATCGTCCTCTTTAAGAGAGTCTTCAAAAATGATCATTTTTTTTTTCTTACTTTTTTTTTAGATGGAGACTTCAAAAGAACCAAGACGTGCTTTTTCATTTTCTCTCCCAAAACTTACGGAAATTGAAAATTCCACACAATATTGAGATTCGTATTGAGAAAAAGAAAAGTCATCTTTCAAAGACTTCAAACCGACGAGAAAGAAACACAGTTTAAAAATCACTAAGTATTGACAAAATGTTCCTCTAAACCAGTGTTTCCCAAAGTGGGCGCTGGATGATCCGGGCGGGGGGGGGGGGGGGGGTAATAACTTAGATGCAATTGAGGACGTTGAATAAAAATAAAGGGGTGGTGGAAGCATAAAAGGAGAGAAAATAAGAAAATTTTGAAAAACCGTTCGAATGTGTTTCGTTTGTTGTGTAACATATAGTTACTATCGGCCAAACGAAACAACGACTTTGACCTTGAAATGCACCTACGATCTCTTAATCATTCCAGGACTTAAGTTCGTTGAGAGAAACTATTGACAAAGGTTTGCCTCGCTTGAGAGTCGTCAATCAGAAGCCATAAACTTTCCCGCCATAAACACTGACATATACAATCGATTCAAATTCTACTATTGCGACATCTGGTGGCCACTATCGTTCTTTGGTTTGGCGGACTTTAATTCACTGTTATTCGTAATTTTTATTTTAATATTATCCTTCGTTATCTTAATTTTCTTTATGTAATGCGAATATTACTAAGGTTAATTTTAATAAATAATTTTATCATTTGAAGCTTCAAGGTATCTTATTTACAGCAACATCTTTCTTTACTGTGTTGTAGACGTATGAAGAAATATAGACACCTAAAATAAAACAAATTTGTCTGCATCTTTCTGTATGCTCGCATAATAACATTTGCATTATTTCAGGGGGGAGGGGCAGTGTCTTTTTTCGTTTTCAGTGCAAATGCACATATTTCGTTTCTTGTTTCTAACATAGAGGAATTGATGATATAAAATACGACGTTACATATCTATTTTTCTTATGTATAATAATAAGTTATATTTTAACCGTAACGAAATATAAAACTGATTTGCTGTTTAAAGAACTGTTATATTTATACTGTTTCTTATTTATTTAAATTATGAAAATTCGTATTTAATTTTCAAATTACCCCCCCCCCCCCATTTTTTTTGTTTTCTGACAAAAGATTGTAAAGTTTGTAGATGCTTTGAAAGTAAACGAAACCTTTTCGTTTATTGTCTTATTTCAATGGTTTAAAAAAAAGTAAGAAAGAAATTAAACACATTTTAATGAAATAACATTTTAAGAAATGTTCTTTCAAACTTCGCTTTTTTTTTTGCTGAAAATTATAAGATTTTCTGCTGTTCTTCACTGAAATACGGTCCATTCACTTATGGAGATAAAAGTAGGTCTTCACAAGAAACGTAATTCGAATACGCCCACGCTGAAGATCCCAAATTTACTGTTCAGACAGTCAAGCCTACAATTGAAAGGTCATCTTTCCCAGGTAATTAGTGTCAACTTCTTATGAATTTCTCATTGTTGTCAACTTCTCGTTTATATCTCAGAATGCTGACAATTAAATGATAAACGTCTATTATTCAACAACTCCCAGTTGATTTTTATTTATGACTTAATGACCTTAGGACCAAAATCCCATTACAGACTTATCGTTAAAGTGGGGATTATATCAAGAATAAACAATCATCTAAAATGGCTGTACGATGTTAGATATGTACTAACAACTATCTTTGGGGGTAAAAGGGGTAAACCAAGTTACAGTAAGATCCATTGAGAGGTTCAAAAGTTTTACGAACGAACACACAGACAGATCTGCTAAAAGATTCTGAAAGTCTGTAATCTAGTTACTATTAAGTAAACAGATCAGAGGAGTGTACTGCATCTTGCTCGCCCTGATATTCCTCGAGCCACGTTAAAAAAAACCATGACACGACCTATCTGTCATCGGCTATCAGTGGAGTAATGGCTGGCAGATGAACCGATACAGGCAGATAGGATCATCGTATTAAATCCACTTCCTTTAGAAAACAAGATTAAAAGATTCGAGGATCAAAGTTAGGCTGCGCACACAACCACCTCTTTTCTCCTTTCGTGGCCTCCCGCCATTTTTTCAAAATAGAAAATTTTTGCGTACAAACGCATCTCTTGCTCCAATTACATATCTCAATAAGATGTAAAAAAAAAAAAAAAAAAATGCACGAAAGCATTTTGTTGCATTAATTGTAAAGTGCTTTCTTCCTCCGAAAACCATTTTTCCGTTCTAGAGTCTTCGAGAGTACTGTTGCACAAAGCGACCGCCCTCTAGTGCTGCGTTGCATTTGTGGTTGCCTGCTACTAAAAATACGGGGCTACGAAAAGGCGGCTTCTATATTCGCGTCTGCTCAAATTAATGATGATGCAAAATGCTTTTAAAGTTCAAAGCAGACGTTTGTAACTCTACGGGGCTTTTTATATACATATATTTACACGCCAAAATACATTAAGAACCAGATTACGCAGACATAAAACGAACGGCGCTTGAGACAATATATTTACAAAGCAACCCTTTAATTAAAACAAAATAGAAACATCATCGTCTATTCTCGGCTTTTTAAATTTTGATACAATACCTTGCTTTTCTCTAAGGTGCATACGAGAAAATAATCAAACAAAGACAAAAAAAAAAAATTAAAAATTACAGAAAGTACTTAAACACTGTTATTTTATTATACAAGCGTATAGTAGAATCATATCCGGTTAAGTTACGGATCATGTTCGTAAGTCGAAGCAATTTGTGTTTTTCACCTATGAATGTGAGTATTGCACTATCGTCATGTGAGCGTGTAACTGCATTACTGAGAATAACGTAATGAGATGCCAAATGTAATTAATTAACATCAATTTAACTACAAAAAGAAACAATCAAATACTCAGAGATACGAACAGTATTTGAAAACAATCTGATGAAAAAGTACGTAAGTAGTAGAAATGCTTTAGGGGAGGGGACGGCATGTACAGCGATCGAAAAGTGTACGTACATAGGAAGCAAACACCGCAGTTTCGGGGTACGGTTTCAATGCAAACTCTGCGTAAATACGAGTGTACGTAAGTCGAGGCTACGTAATATGAGTGTACAGATATCCCATGGTTTTGCGGATTTGATCTAATTTTTATAATATCTATCACTTAAAAAACGAAAAAAAAAAAAAACTTTTTATCTTAGAAAGCTGAAAATTTTTAGACACATACTTGGACCTCCGTGGATTTAAATTCATATCGAACCAACGGATAAGGGGCTAAGGTCTAATAAATAAATAAATAAATAAATAAATTAATAAATAAATAAAAAAAACAAGATCTCTAAATTAGATTGTCGTTAAAAATAAAAATAAATAAATAACTGTCGCTGTAATGACTTGGATAGGAAGGTGACAGTATCATCTGCTTCAAAACATTAATACTTTTATAATAAAGGCACAGGCCTATTGTCATATTATTATTGTCATATTATTTTTCTTGAAGAAGGCTGAAGACACCAAGCCGAAATATTGTACATCATCACTTGGAGTGGGAAAATAAATTGCTTTTATAAATTATTTAATTTAAAAATCAACTATTTCAAGTAAATCAAGCCAAGAAAAAATAAAAAAAAAATCAAAATCTATCCAGTTTTGCAAAGAATCGAAAGTGTTACATTACAGATAATAAAAAAGAAGAATAAAAAGATGAAATAGCTGTCAGTAGCTGATCTTCCAGGTAATCATTTAGCCCCTTTTCTCCGGCCTCTAAAGGCAACCGACGCCCTCTGGTGGATATTGGTTTTCCTCCGACTTCAAAAGGGGTCAGTGATTGGCAGATTGAGACGTTCGAGAAACGCAGGAAAGGGGGAAAAATAGGCACCAATTTCCTCATTCTCGTCAGTAGCTATCAGTTGAAGCATCTTCTTTCCTGTTCGGGCCTCAACGGATACAGTTCCCGTCGATCCGAAACAACCTTTCAAAAATGACTTAAGTAATAAGCTAAAAAGATTTATCAACAACCTGTCTGTAAACATCTACTTTACAGAATTAATTAGACAACTGCCCGTCAGTTGCTTTTATGTAATTAGGGGACTTAACAATTAGTTGCGATCCTTCTCCATCTTGTTTGAAAACTCGATCAAGGTCTCTTCATTCTCCGATCAAACAGTGCAGTGGTTCCCAAACGCCGTCAAAAGACCACTAGTATCCAGTGTTAAAGTTTCCAGGGATGTTGAAAAAGAGAAAATTTGTCACAAAATTTAAAAATTTTTCTTCTTCTTTTGTTAGGTTTTATTCTTGCCTTAAATACGTTGAACTTAAAACCCCTACCGAATAACTGTACACTGTAGCAGTGAGCCACAAAGTCCTCTGTCCTCCAGGGCCAAGACTACTGAATCCGTGCTGTAATCTGAGGTCGTAGCTTCAATGTGTAAGACCAATGTACATTACGAGATTCCATTTCTCTACATGAAACTTGTGAGCACGCTCAAAAAATTATAGCTATAAGCCAGTGATCATCAAACAGTGTTCGGTTGTGGGTTAGGGAAATGTAGCAATATACACCCTGTAAAGAAAGTATAAACTCACCCAAGTATTTCAAATAACTTTTTATTACAGTATTTGTTTACTTCCCTTTTTTTTCATACTCTATTTAAAAACAATACATTCATGTACCATTTAAATATCTCAAACATTTGGAGTAGTTTTTAAATTAAAAAATAAAAATCACTTTTCAACTGTAAAGAAAATATAAACTCAAAACTATAATATTTCGAAAATTATTGAAATGAATAATGTGTTGGTCATTTTTTCTTCTCTA
This sequence comes from Thereuonema tuberculata, assembly GCA_023159025.1. Taxonomy (NCBI): domain Eukaryota; kingdom Metazoa; phylum Arthropoda; class Chilopoda; order Scutigeromorpha; family Scutigeridae; genus Thereuonema; species Thereuonema tuberculata. Next base: position 55,828,653 of record JAFIDM010000002.1, read on the forward strand.
TAATTTCTATCATTCTGTCAGGCACTGTCCCAATTAATTTTTTTCAAATCGGACATCTTTATCTGGTCCCAAGCATTCCAAATTGCAACCTTCAGATCATTCAAGTGATGACACTGTTTCGGCCATATACTATGTTTGCCATCCAACCCCACACGTTTTCAATTGGGTTTAGATCAGGTGAACGGGAGGGCCATGGAACGACAACAATTTTCTCTTTTTTAAACCACGCTTTGATGGATTTTGACGCATATATAGAATCATTGTCTTGTTGATATTGCCAATTCGGCCCTCCTAGAAGGGATCCAATGGTATTCAGTAGTCGTACATAAGGTTCTGATATTTTTTAGAGTCCATCTTGCCTTCCACAAATATCTGCCTTATCTCCTGCCCCAAATGCTGCTCATACCATCATTCCACCCCACCTTGTTGTCTGCTTAATCTTATCTTCGACGGAGTGCGTACATCATGCCAGTATGCGGAATATTTGTCAGGGCCGTCAAGACAGAAACGTTTTTCATCAGAAAAAAATATTTCGTTCCACCTTTGATGCCATTTCACTGTTTTCTTAGCCCAGTCAAGTCGGCTGGAACGATGAGTGGCAGTGAGCTTGGGTTTAGCTTTCAGTTTTACAAACTTCATTTGATTATTTGACGTTAAGCTTTTCCATACAGTTTGGTGAGATATAGTCTGGCAACACACGAGCAATTTCACGGGTAGACATCTCATAAGACGCAGCAAGATCTTGAATTCTCCGGTAGTCCCGAAGTGCGAGTTTTAGAGGTCTATCTTTTTGTGGTTCCGTAACTATCACCTTTCTTGATGACATTTTGAATAACAGTCTGGGAACGATTTAATTCTCAGGCTATTTGCCTTGTTGACTTTTTTTGACCAAGTAGAAAATAATTTTTCGTAATTCTTTGTCAGTTAATGAATTTCCACGAGGCATGATAAAGTAGTGGCATATGTTGATACGAAAATGAATGAATTACATAATTTAGCCACTTTTACTTATCTTTAAGCAAATTTGGGATATTCCAATCACTTTGCAGATGTCAAAATCAAAACATTCTTTCCGAGTTTATATTTTCTTTACAATTGAAAATTGATTTTATTTTTTAATTTAAAAACTACTCAAAATGTTTGAGATACGTAAATGGTATATGAATTAATTTCTTTTAAATAGACTAAGAAAAAAAATTGGAAGTAAACAAATCATATAACGAAAAGTTATTTGAAATACTTGGGGAGTTTATACTTTCTTTACAGGGTTTGGTCACGATATTGAAATATGTGTGTTTATGATCCTAATATGTCGATTTCTTTGCGTTACCAAAGTTCCTCTCTTGGACCTTCAATAGGTGATCATTGAAATGTCTCTCGTGGTAAGACGTGCAGTTTTGCATGAGAATGACTCTTACCACTGTTTTTGGGATGAGCGATTTGTATTCTGAGCACATTTTCGTGCGGTTCTCGGAGTTCAAGGTCACGCACTTCCCTTTTTAGTATTTTCTTAATACTTTACGTACTAATTTTACTAATTTCTTTAAACGTAAACATATAATCCGAAGACGAAACAGGAGCCGCGATTATATCTTAAAACAAATTAGCCTTCCAGGTACATAATTAAGAAAAAAAGAAAAATATTATGACATAAGCATTATTCGTGTCAGTGAAGGATTGCATTAATCAGTCCCCACACACTATGGACGCGGTGGACTGTTTTTAAGAGCAAAAAAAGTATTTAAGCAATGGAGTGGATAAAATAAAGAGGTAGCTGAAAGGTAAAAAAACAAAGAACCACCATCGAAACAGCCATTATGCTGATTAAATCCCATTCCTCCGGCGAGCACAAGAGACGGCTGAAGGGGCCTTGGGGACAAACACATTAATGAATGTGCAGGACAGCGGGAAATGCTGTGTTTGCTGCAAGACTTCAACATAAGAAAAACAAAAACAACGAGGTAAGGAAATCCAACCAGAATTAACAAAAAAAAATACAAGCGAGGCAACGTGTAATTTGTTAACTCCAATGAATTTATCAATTCTGTTCTGTGTCTTCCATTAATCACAACATGACGAGCTCGTTAATCAGCCATTTTTGTTTCGTATAAAAAGATGATACTAATTGTTTTTCTCAACGATTATTCATTCTGACGAAATTTAATGGATCTCGCTGATTAAAATTGAAAATGGGGCCTTGATGTCAAATTACGAAAATCGCGTAATTTCCTAGGTTCGTCCGTCCACAAAAACCGAAAACAGTTATTTTTCCCTCCCTCGCCGGAAATACGAAAGTGAACTACAGTTAATTAGTCTTAAACAGTTTGCGAACTCAGGTATTATATTCAGGTCCAGATTTCTGGTTCAATAAGTAGTTTTAAAAAACATGCTGACTAATTTAAGGAAAATAAACTATAAAAAGAAAAAAAAAAAGTAAAACCAGAAATATTATGAATACTGATGAAAATAATTTCTATTACACCGCTAATTCTTTAGGTAATTCCAATAATAAAGAAACAAGTTTTGGACTGCGTCTCTAACAGATACGAATCTTACCTAACATTTCACCAATCATCAGCTGGGATCAGACCAAAAATGCAAATTTTTCCATCATGGATTTCCTTAGTGTTTTTGCTTAAAAAAAGTTAAAGTGTCCCACTACAGGCCTATGCAGCCCTTGGGTTCGCTGGAGGTAAGGCTCCAGGCGTTTCGTGACCAACGGGACAAAGTTGAGGTCGGGTGCTCAGCCCGACGCCCGCCTCCGAGAAAGAAACCCGGTGCCCATTCAACAGAGGGCTGGGTAGACCCAAGGCCCGTTAGGAGAAGAATGGAGCGTGAAAAAATCCCCGCCCTCCGCCGAGGCCGGGGACTGAACCCGCCACCTCCAACCCGCAGCCAAGGATCTTTACTTACTGAGGTTTTTACTTAAGGTAAAAATTATATTTTAGAGTGAGTAAGTAATAATTTTATTAATGAAGTATTAATTTTATCGAAACCCATTACGTTCCAAATTAACGTTCCTTCTCACATAAATCTCACAATTCAAGGACAATATCGGAAATCTAAGTACAGAACACACATTCTGGATGTTAACAGCGCTATTTTTATGCCGAAATAAGAAAAAATATATATATATATAATAATATTTTATCGACAAGTACAATGGCAAGGCTATCACCTTTTTTTTTTCTTTTCCAAACTGTCAATGCTTCCGTTCGTTAGGTAACGAGGACGCTATGACGACGGAGTTGCGAGGGATTAATTCCACCATTTTGCAAAGTTAGCTTCCGATCAATGAGGTCGAGTTCGTATTATAACAAAGAGCCTTTTTCGTTAGAGGACACCTGCTTCTCGCTTAGACGTTTTGGCGGCCATTTTGGCAACACAAAGTGCAGTCTTACCAAGCAAGCCATCATGGTAGCTTGGTCCTATCTCTCAAACGAACCCATTCTATTCAGTTGGTAGGAAGAAGAAAAATAGCAATCAAAGAAAAAGACAGAAGAAGAAAAGAAAAAAAAAAAAAGAAAGAAACCACCAAGCAACTGGTAATTCCAAATTGCTTTCATGTCAATGGAAAAAGAAGAAGAAAAAAAAAAGGGCGTCCGAACCGAAGATGAAGAAAGTACATTCCATTACTTTGATACCAATTTCGCGACTCTCGCACAAGACATATTGCTTCTCCCACTTATGTTTCGAGCAAAGAAATTGATGGACTGCGACGAAAATGATTGCGCGCGCCCTCACGCGGGGCTTTGCATTTCCCCAATTATCGAAATTGGCACTTCAATCTTAGCGGACGTTTGGACCGCTTCTACACAGGAGACGCAGAAGACGACAGCGCCACCACACGATCGAAACGAACACTACAGAGCTAAGAAGTCCAAGGAGAGGAAAAAAATGTAATTACAAAGATAAAAGAAAAAAAAAACTTATTTCCAATAGGATTTAAAATAAAAAATAGAGAACGGAGCTGTCACCACTACACCTTTCCACGTGTAATTCAAAACTAATCACATCTGTCGTGTAAGTTTGACGAGAATTGTAATGAAAAAAAAAAAAAGTAATAATAATAATTACCTCGAGGAGCTACAAGAAAGACCACCAATTATCATCATCAAGAAGAAAAATTGTGTTAAAGGACGTCAAAGATAAACTTTTAAGAGATTTACGTCAAACTGTCATTGTAGAAACTTTACATTTAAAAGAAGAAAAAAAAATGTCTTCGATTCACGCCAGTGTTGTAGAAGTTTAATTTCCGTGATTTCTGTTTCAATATTAAAACGGTACTTTATCTTAAATATAATTCGTTGCAATAAAAGCGATTTATTCATTAGAAATCGAAATCTGTTTATTTTCCTATCTCCATCATTTTTATTTTTTTGTTGGTACACTGTTGCATCAACGGCAGTTCTGAAGCACTGCAGTGCAGTCAGAAAAATTTCACTTAACTCTGGGTCTCCACTTCTTTATTTCCTTATCTCATTTTTTTTTTTCCCTAGCACAAATGGGGAAGATAAATCTTATCCATTTCCTTATAATACGGTATCTTAATTTCGTTTCAAGTCGTCGCTCAGCAATGTTATAACGTATGCATAGAGGGTGGGATTTCAAAGACATGTTTCCTGTATTACTTAATGTAAGACAGTCATGGCATCTGTCAATCGGAAATGCAACTGTCCAGGTTTGATGTGCCTCCCTCAGTGTGAGCACTTTTCGTCACCTGGAACACCTCCAGATAGTGTAATTCCTACCAGACTCGATGGAGCATGTCCAGCGTGATGGCCTCCACAGCGTGGGTGATCAGTGCTATCACTGATGCATCTGGGCATTGGGTATCCATTGTCTTTCACGTAACCCATTGGAAGAAGTCACAGGTTTTTACAGTTGCAATTCAGAGATGTCAGGATGCAACACGGTAACCACACGTCTTTGAAAGTACACCATTCTTTTATGCCCACGCTCTCTTTTTAACTTATTGTTCGTACTAAACATAACTTCAACTGAGGTTTCTGTAAGGTTCCTGTTAACGTTACCAATTACATATTTTTTCCAACTACGTTTACTGAATATGGTTTCATTAATCTGCATTTGTGCTCGCTCGCATTTTATTTTTTGTACTTCAATGAAAACTATTTACCATCGATCAAAAGTCAATGTTGTTTCCAATTAAAACGCACATACAGTATTGATCTTCACAAACAAGGAATTTATTAATATCTGGCGAAACGGTAATTGCTGAGGGAAAGTTTTATACAAAGCTCATAAGACGTAATATTATTAGTTCACTTTGAACAGAAATCAATAATTCTGTTTCATAAATTATTTCTAATTCAAATAGGGATAGGGAAAATCAAATATTAAATCGTTAATTAAACTAATATTATTATTTAAGATTGACTTTACATGTATTTCAACCTATGGGCCTAAATGATCTAGGAAATGTAAAAGGTATGTGTCTGTAAAATGAATTTATAGTTAATGCTGTGATGTTCAAAGAATTTAAAGCATACATTCCGCAAAATACTTTTGTTTAAATAACTTTTTTAGTTATACAATACAAATCTATACAATAAAATGTCTCATTTTTTACAGTGGAACCCCGCTATTCGTACACAATCCAACCCAGGAAGCAGTTCGAATGGCGATTTGTACGAATGGCGAATCATTTTTTCACATAAGATATAATGTAAATTGGATTAATCCGTTCCAGAACCCAGAGATGATTGCTTATTTAAATCTTTATAATAATATGTTAAGCCTAAAATACATAAAAACTATGAAAATAATAAATATATAGGCCTCTATTATTATGTCTTTCTTTTTCAGTATAGACGATATAGTTGATTTCGCCATGCCATACTGAGTTGCCAGGTCAGAGACACGAGTTCCACTTTCAAACATCGCAACGATTTCTTTTTTTCAATTCAATTGTCGTTATCACTGCTTTCCTTTTAGGCTTAGTTGAATCAGTAATCTTTTTTGGACCCATGGCTGCACTATTTTCAATAAAAAAACAAAAAATAACAATAAAATATCACAAAGTTTCATGAAGCTTGCATGGATGATGCGTAGCGTACGGAAGCTAGCACGAGACTGAACTGAAGCGACCGCATGGGGCGACCTGTAACAAGGTCACGCTGTCCGAATCGCGAGCATGGATACGAATGGCGAGTTGAATTTTACTTAAAAAAGTTGGACGAATAACGAGTTGTACGAATAGCGAGGCGGACGAATGGCGGGGTTCCACTGTATAATCTTTTTTTTTACTGAAGCCGATTCGTTTTCCAATGCATTTAATAAAAAAAAAATCTTTGTAATAAAACAAAATCTACGTAATTTTAAGTATTAAATAAAAAAACAAAAATATATTTTTATTAATAACTAAATAAATAAATAAAAAATAAAAGTAAGACAATATAAAAAAATATTAAAAACATTGAATTTCTCGGAGGACAGACACGAATACCTGGAGAATTAATCAATAAACAGTCTTCAAAGGTATCTAATAATAATAATAATAATAATAATTTAATACGTATAAACTAAATAAAATATTGCAATCACACAGGCATTCTACTTTGGTGGGTAATAAATTTGCAAGATAATTACTAGTGCTCAAAGAAATTTGGCAGGCCCACTAAGAGATCGGTTACAGATAAGAGTTCATTATAAACAACCTTTCAAAATGATAAAATTTCTACGGAAATATTTCGAAAGGTCAGGCAACTTGTTTACGACAGTAATTTCTTTCTCTAGTTTTAGATGTTAATTACATGAAATAACTATAGCAATTCATTTGCATGGACAGTTAGAATGTGGGTTTTTTTGTTTTTTTAAGGCATATTCCATTCTCTCCCCCCAATCCCCCAAACTCCCCTACACCGCTTTCTTCTTATCAAAAACTTCCAGACGTAAGATATTGCAGAGTATAAGTGGTCGTGAACCTAACCACTAAACGTTCCTTCGTGGGTGGTAAAGAGAGAAAAGAATTTCGGAAATTTTACAATAGCGTTATCTTCCTTTTACAACTGTTTATATTGTTTATTTATTAATTGTTATGATCGACCCTCCTCTCTGGAAAAAATTATGCCTACGAAACCTAACTTAAAGAAATAAAGTCACAAACTTTTAGTTTTTCCGAAATTCCTTTCCTTTGTTCTATTCCGTCCAATTCTTAACGGTCACTTTAATGCCAAGTTGTTTTTTTTTTTTTTTTTTTTTTTTTTTTTAGTTTCGTGAAAGTAGGTATTTTTCTGCAACGAAAACGTAGCCATCAATATTTGCAACTAAAAGCACAGTAAACTTCCGATTATCAGCGGGCGGATTATCCGCGGACCTCTCCTGTTTCCATTTTTTTTTTTTACTATACAATAATTTATGGAATTAAAAAAAAAAAATCTAGAATAATGTAAACAATAAAAGAGGCTACAAAGTAAGTGAAGACAATTATAAACAAACAATTTAAAGGAGGACCTTGTGGGCGGAGCTTAGGCCAGCAGGTTACACTAAATTATAGGAAAGCCTACCCATAATAAAAAAACTTAATAATAAATAAATAACTTAAAATAATTGTTTACAATGTATGTACTGTAACCTTATGTATTGCCATTTTAATGTAAATAAAACATGTTAAAAGCATTTTTGTGTGGATTTTCGTCCTATTTCGGATTATCCGCGGAATTCGCTTATCCGCGATTGTCGCGCCACCCAACTCCGCGGATAATCGGGAGTCTACTGTATATACGTAAATATGTCTTTTTTGCCATTTCCTATTTAAAAATTCTGCAAAAAAAAAAAAAAAAATGGCGTTATCTTCACAAATGACAGCTAAAAATTACAATTACACTCAAAAGAAAAACAGGAACGAAATATTAATGGATTATTAGCTGATTTTTTTCAAAATAATAAAGATAATTAGCAAGAACTTAATACAACGAAATGATCTATATTACCAAGTTCGTTTTTAATAAATAATAGCTGTACCTGGCAGGCGTTGCAATCAAAGAAAGAAAGTGTTTGTATTTTAATTCTGTTTATTGAAGTGGTTTTGGATACACAATATTTTTTGTTTTTCCGTCTGGTGCAAACAAGAATAAATCAGAAGGTTTTCCGACGCGTGAGAGGCCACATACAGCTGTCCATGTGTTGTCCCTATACTTTGTTGATGGTCATCGCTAATGCGAGTCGCACCGGAAACTAAAATGTTGAAACCGGAAATACACTCATTTGTTGAAACGACTCGCGCACCAGATATTGTAAAATGGTTCTACTAATTCAGAAACCTTCGCGGGCGTGCGCACAACAACTCACCAAAGTTTCATCGCAATCTGATGAATGGTATAGGAACGCATACGCTACAAACAAACAAAGAAACATTCATTTTTATATAGTAAGAAGATAAAGAAATCCACTAAGAAAAACAGGCTCTTCTTTACGACAGACTGATAATGAGGAAATGAGTAGATAAAAGTAAATACTAAATACTGATTAAAAAAAAAAAAAAATTACGAAAAACAACAACTGAATATTTTATGCTTCATGTGTTAGGAAAATTTCTCATCGTGATTCAGCAAAAAGCCTATTATAAACTGTTTATTTATTATTCAATTTCATGCTTTACCGCATTCACTCACAAACTATTCCCACACTTAAAATCTTTAAAATCCAGGTGTTCTTATATAAATAAATGTAAAAAACAATAACAAGGCCACTTTGTTACCGTGAGCGTCTTACTCGAACTGTCTCACATTTACTAAATTAAATAAAATGTAAGGGAAAAAAAACCTAAGCTTGTTAATAAGGCTTTCTATACATCAAAATAAATGAATATGTTTAATGTGGAATAAAATATGAAGAAGAAAAAGTGCAAACTCACACAAAAATAAATTACTCAAAAACGTATTTTCAAATGGTCCTTCCACAAAAAACTCTACAAATACTGCCATATTTTCGTTTTCAATGTATTATTTGTGCGCGGTCTCAGTATTCTATTTAGACATTTTTTTCTCGTGTGTTTTTCTCTTATCAATTTATCTGATTCTCTATTTGCACCACGCTAAAACGATTGGACCGAGTTCCATAAAATTTGGCGCACAGCTTATTACGGTCCATTTTAGAATAGAGCAATACTTATTTTGGTTCCAAACCCTCTCTAAATCGGCTGAACTGAATTCCTTACGTTTTCTTTTTATTCTTACGGTCCAATTTTAATATATGAACACATATATTTTTGTTTCGACACCTCTTAAAAACTGACCCCCCCTCCCCGATACGTATGGAGAGCTCAGCGTAGTTGAATAATTTGTGTGTGTTCGTACTTCCAAAAAGAGCTCCGTGAATCTTTAATTTGTGTGCGTTTTTATATTATTTTTTTTTTTCTTGTAAAATAATGTTAACGCATGTTAAAAATTTTGAACATCAGTATAAAGAGTCTTAGTAAGTCTACGACTCTATCTCTTTGAAATAAGCGATTCTAAAACGTAACGTCAATTACATACCCCCTCTATGGAATTCCAAATCAAAAATATAAAAGTAGTCCGAAAAACTGTTCATTTAGCTATACAAGCAAATGCCCTCGCACGCTGTGGGCTAAATGTATGACAGCTAATGCATTATGCATGTCTGGTGCAGCACAAATTATTAACCACCCTCTGAACAATGACTCTCATTGTCGTGAAACGCGAGAAATTACGAGGGTCAAACGAGATCACAATGAAAGGTCCTCCGAGTCAACCACATTCATTGCCCTTAACCAAATTACCGCTGACCCCGTGTTGATCAAAAATGGCGCGCGCTTTGTCGACTCGGGTACGTTTTTGCGGCGGGGAAAAACGATTCTCTCTTGTTTTTTTTCGTCTTTCAAATCCATTTAGTTAGCTTAGGTCGGGTTGGTCCTCGTTAACGTAACCTTTCGATTATTTTAACGGTCCAGCTTTTGACCGTCTCACAATGGCTGCCACGCCACGATGACGCCCGGCCAATTTTCTCGTAGTCGGTCAACAAAGCTAAGAGGACTCGCACCAACGGTGCCCGAATAATTCTATGTAACTATGTTCGATTACGTAATTGCTGTTGGGTTCAGTTCCTTAGCGAGAAATCCACCACAGCTCCATCGTTAAAACATCGGATTCGAAGGGTAGGATCGCTTATTATCCGACACATCGTTCTTGACGATCCCGAATTTTCGCGATTTCACGTGATTGACGCGAGAATAGCCTCTATCCATGTCTTCTCACAAAATGGCGAGAAAAAAGGCTTATCGACTCCGGGGAAGAAGCAGCCATGAGCAAGCCCCATTACTGATGTCGACGATTTTGACCGATGCCTTATTCGCCGCTGCATCCATCGCCTCTACGCTGAAGGTAAAATTCCAACTTTAACATTTTTTCTCTAGTATTTTCCTAGTGACAGACATTCCTTGAGACCTGCTGAAGAGGCAAATGGCCAAATCTCGTAATTTCCGTGATTCCCGCGCAAACGCGATCATCAAGAACGATGTGTCAGACAATACATTGCAGGCGTATCTCTGGGTCGCCAATTCCTGACAGTTGGGGTGATAATAACCAGAGCACAACCCCACAAACACACTACATAAGCATTCCTAATCACCTCGATGACCCTGCACGCTCTCTGCTGTAGATATCTCCTTCCCCCTTCAAAGAAAATAAGTGGAGGATTCAAAGATCTTCTGTATTCTTCCAAAAATCCTTAAAAACTCGTGCTCCTGAATCTGTCTATGCTTACATGTACACTACTTTATTAGGATAGTGAGGTTCATCAAATCAGTGTGTGTCTCACCCTAATAACTTCTGAACCACTGTATGTATCTTCGTGGAATTTGATATGCACATTTTTGGACAAGAGATGATCTAGCATTTACTTTTAAAAGTTGTCCGTGTAGTTTTTTTGTGAAGAATATAGCGCGAAAAATTGATAAAAAAAAATCCCGTTGGATAACATTAAAACCGAAACTATGAAACTCCGTCTATGGCTTAAAAGAACGAAGTTACACCATTTTGTTAATTCTCTTATTGTCTGCGCGAGCTTTCATATGATTACAACTACAAGTATTTCGACACCTTAAAGCATTTGCTGACTTAAAAGATTTTACTTTTATACTATTTTTTACATCCTTAAAACAAAGAAAAGAAAAAGACGATGAAAGGTTTTTTTTGTTTTTATGGAAAAAATAGGCACGATTTCGCAGTAAATTTCCTAAATAAAAAAAAAAAGTATCAATATTTTAAAAATTGCAACGGAGTAAAACTGCAATCGTGTTTTATTAAATACATTAATTGTCAACTCTTTTCTTATTTTTCTCCTTTGATACTGAATAAAAATTCCAAACCAAATCCACGAAAGAAATGAATAAATATGAGTACCTTTGTGTATCAAAAAAGATGTGAACGATAATAACTATAGTCCGTTTTCGTTTAGGAGAGCCTTCAGCGCTTTTGCGCATGCGTCAGGTCTTCTGCGATTTCTTCCAAATAGGGGCGAGGAAGATGGGATGTTTACTTTTTGTAGTGTTAGTTTACTAGTAGCTGGGTTCTATTTGCGCTTTTCGGGAAAGAATTATGGAAAGAATAAACACTATTGCAGAAATAAAATGTCTTTTTACAGGTACTAAAAGAAAAACAGGTCTTAGGAAAGTGTCCATCTCAGCGTATCATCCCTTTGCGGAGTAGAATCGTCTGTGTTGTCGTGGGTCTCGCATTTCAAAACGAACAGTACTCAACTCTTAAACTCATGAAATAAATGACGTAGGAATCTATCTATGAATAGATGGAGTTTTTAAGGCCCAACTCCTCATCCTTACCTTGGGTAATTATGGCAATGTAATTCCCTCTTTCCCGCATGAATTCTCTTACATTTCTCAAAATAGAATTTTGCCCACACGATCCTTCATGTTCCCTAGATCACTCAATCAATTCAGGTGACTGCAAACCTTTTATATAATTCTCTCACCAATGCATCTAAAATTCTAAAAAATTAAATATGAACTTGTGAAGCATCTGTGATGTTTATTTTCTTGTTTTTCATTTTCAAAATATTCTGTAATTAATTAAATTAAAATTCAAAAATGATTAATTCTATTAACATCTATTTCTATATAAAAATGCTTCAAAACAAGTTTATTTTGGGAACAGCATCAAATGAATTTGCTTACTACAGTAGAACCTCATTGTAACGGACCCTATTATAACGGATGTCGCTTTTAACGGATAGTTTTAATAAAATTGATGAGTTTTACATTTCTAAGCAAGCGATTAAACATCGATCGTTGTGTTGTTTTGCGTAAACATGGAGGAAGAGGTAGGAGACACTACTCAGCCTACAATTAAGGTGAGCGAAGTAAAAGACCATTTAAATTTTGTTATTGTTCAATATGTTGAACAATCGGCAAATGAAAATGTGTTTGCATATTATGAACACTTATGGCACCTCCGTCAGTTATTAACTGAAGAAATAAGCAGCAAACAAACCCAGTAGAAAATAAATTATTTTTTTCAAACGAATGAATGTAAGCAATCAACATGAACCAGGACCTTCTTGTTCTAAAAATTAATGCAGTGTATACGTACACATCTTTTTCAATTCAACCTACTATGTTGAAGGCTGTTATTTTATTTGATATATAATAAACACTTTTTATAGCTAACTATTACACTTTCATTGATGTACACTCTGCTGCATTACACCCCTATAAGAATTATTTGTTATAAACCGGGCTTTAATTAAAACGGACAACCTTCAGCCCCAATTAGTCCGTTGTAATGAGGTTCTACTGTATTTAGAAAGCCTTTAATGAAGACTTTTTTTTTTTTTTTTTTTTTTTTTTGTGATTATTTGAATAGTACGTTAAAATTATTTTTTTAAATTTCAATCTCAAACAATTTTAAAAAAACAGTTTGTTTTTTTTAATTAATTATTAACACTAAATAATAAATATTTTAAATGTAAGTCATTATTTTACAAATTTTTTATCATTTCAGGTTTCCGTCAGGTTTTCTTGTTGAAAATACCGAGTAATATCTCGAAACCCCCCAAAAATTGACCGTTTTTGAATTTTAATTTAATTAATTAAAGAATATTTTGAAAATTAACAACAAGAAAATAGAATTCCGAGATGTTTCACAAATTCATGTTTATATTTTCAGAATTTAAGGTGCATTGGTAAATGAAATGTATAAAAGAAAAAAAATGTTTGCATAGCTTAAGACTAATTCGTTTTGTTTGGATGGTGATCGTAGAAGCCTTTACCTCCATCACTGCTCACCTTTAAGTCTTGTTACTTCATTATTCGAATCGTCTATGACAACTTACGTTGCATTTGAAGTACTATTGTGGTTAAAAATTTGAAACTTCGTAAAATAGAAGTAATATTATTGTAGTTTTAATTTGTGTATTTCTATCTTTAATTATTATTAAAACTAACACTCAATTCCCAAAAGCTAGTTACTTATTTTTTCCTACTAAAAAAAAATTCAAGAATTTTGGCAATTGAAAACTATGAGAGGCTTTAGGAAGGTTTATTCTTGATTTGTAGTTTTTATTAAGATTTAAGCAGAAAATCTACAAAAAAAAAAAATTCTCAAAATTGAAAATCGTAAGCTTTGGCATCAATTTTAAATAAAAAAAAATAACAACCACTGAGAAAATAAAAAAAACTTATTTAACAACTTTTAAATCATTTGCCATATTATGTAAAAATTTAAAGGTCAATTGATCTAAAAAACATCGGATAAAATTTTTTTTGCTAACACAAATTTGGAATTATTATTATTATTATTATTATTATTATTATTATTATTGAAACTGTAATTGTAAATCAAAATCCTTTCCTAAAATGCTTTCACATTCTTTATGCAAAGTTTCAAATTTTTCACTACATTAGTATTTAAGATAAAATTTGCTGACGACTCGTATTCGAACAACAAAAAAGCTCCCTTTTCTTAGTTTAAGTTTTTTTTTTTTTTAGTTACGAGTACGTCATGAATTTTACGAAGTTACAAAAATATAAGTTTAAGGATTTACAATTAAAACTAACGTATCACTTGTTCTGTTGTTGTCTTGTGGGTTTGTTCGTTTATAAAATAAAGCTATTTGTAGAGTCCCTTTATTTATTCTGACAATTCCTGACCTTCACTGACGGATTCTCATTACGATGTGCTATTTTTTACTGTTGACTGATGCAGCAATTTTACACCAAAAGCAAAAGCG
>JAFIDM010000002.1:55858028-55916149 GCA_023159025.1 Thereuonema tuberculata
GCTCGTTATCAAGGGCCCGAAACTACCTTTCCCTCCAATTCAGGGGAAAGGTAAACAGTGTATTAAAAGAGTGTATTAGGCTTAATAGGGAAATTGGAGAGAGAGCTTAACACCTCGACCGCCCACCCCTACCCACCTAAAAGATCGGGAAATTATTTAGAAGCGCTTTCCAGAATCCGGATCCAAACATTAGGGACGAAAGGTGTAGGAGGCAAAAGAGCAGGGCCACGTCCATTAGCCGGATTAGTGGTGCATTTGCATGGACCCCCGCTCAATCTCAAATTCAATTAACCCTAGAGCGATTAGGGCCGAGCAGCAAACATTAAAACGCTATCGGTGTACGTTTGACACATCCCCCGACCCCACCCCTTGCATAGTCTTTGCAGAATATATTAAGACAAGCCCTTCCACCCCCCTCGAGCAAATACAAATAAGTTTCAACGATAGATGAACTTCAAGCTTCGAGAAGGTTCTGGAAAACTGCAACCTGTTTTCTTAATGAATCCTCGATACAAATGATCGGTGAAATATTTAAATAAATAGAATACATTAAACGATTACAGCCCTTAGAACAACATACACAAGAACAATATAATAATAAATAAATAAATAAAAACGTAGCACAACATAGAAAGTTAATTCATTAAATTTCTTGCTCCACAACGTAAAGTAGTATCCTGCGGAATGACCACGCAGAACTTCCACAAAAGAAGAAAACAGCACGAAACAGCATTATTTTGTAATGATGAAAATTCTGTTTTAACACTATTTTCGCAGTAACAAAAAATGAGTCAAAAATTAAATATCCTATCTGATCATAGAGGAAAATATTGGAATTCCCTCCTCTTTCCCGTCCAGGCACAAAAAAAAAACACAAACAAACCACAGCTCACTGTTCTGCCGAGGAAGTTCCCAGTCTGCGAAACGTTCCAATAAAACTTACTATTCTTTTTTCACATAGGAAGGGGGTGGATAAGTAAACAAAAAATATTAACAACAAAAAATGTATCTGCAACGTTTTAAACAAAACATTTTTTTTTTTTTAATATTTTTTTATTTGTCGTAATCTGTCGTTAAAAAAATAGATCAAATTGACAAACATGCTTGAATCAACGTACTGGGGAAACCCATGGTTTGAATCTTTTATAATAATAATAATAATAATAATAATAATAATAAATAAATAAATATAAAAATGAACGTTTCTTTGTGTGTTTGTCCCGTATGCGTTCCTATACCATTCATCAGATTGGCGATGAAACTTTGGTGAGTTGTTGTGCGCACGCCCGCGAAGGTTTCTGAATTAGTAGAACCATTTTACAATATCTGCTATGCGAATCGTTGCAACAAATGAGTGTGTTTCCCGTTTGCAGTTTCCGGTGCGACTCGCATTTGTAATGACCATCAAAGCAGGGACAGCTGAAGGTGGCCTGCTCACATGTCTGAAAACCTTCTGATTTACTCGTGTATGCACCAGACGGAAAAACAAAAATTGTGTCTATCAAAAAGCACTTCAATAAACAGAATTAAAACACAAGCACTTTCTTTCTTTGAGTGGCATTGCAACGTATGGCGGGTACAGCTAGTAATAAATAAAAAACAAAAAGCAAGGTAAGATCAGAATCGTATCGGCGAGTGTTTCAATTTGTCAATCCTTCCTAATCTCAAACCAAAAGCAAGCCATTACCAACTGACTCCTGATCCATTAGGGTTTTAACGAGGCAAAGGGATCTAACAGCAATTACCGTATGCCGGCACGTTCGTATGTACGTGCGTCTGTAAGTGTGTATACAAGGCGTTGATTTCTGTCTGAAGCTTTATTCGTATTGAAAGTTTAAGCGATCAAATGCTACCTCCTAAGCGAGGGGCTCTCGAGTCTATCGCGTGCTCACTTCGGTAATAAATGATTTACGAAAACTGCTGTTTCCTTCAACACGTGTTCTGATGCCGAGGTGTATTTCGTTTTTCTGTTAGCCGCTGATTCTTCGCGAGGGAGTTCAAATACATACATTGTACGGATGTTTATTTGTATTTGAGCATAAAAAACCAAAGTGGCTTTAGGGGCTGGCAATAATAAAGAAAACTAAAATGGAATTGGGCAGGACACGTAGCAAGATGACATTATTAAAAGGAAAACAAAAATTCTAAAGAGGTAGCGTGAGGCCATGAGAACGTTCACAAGATGGATGAAAGGCAATAGTTGAAAGTTATGTTGGATTCAAGTTGGGGAGAGAAAAAAAAAAAAAAAAAAAAAAACTTTGAAAGACATTCCCCCTCCCCGCCATCACTCTGGACTGGTTTGAAAGTGATTGAAAAATGCTGATACTTTAATTTTTTTTGCGCTTTTTACTTGTTTGTTTATTAACAAAATCTGAAGCAATTACGACAACATTTCCTCCGATGTAATACCCTGCTTTCACAAAAGAATGCCTAATTATTGGTAAACTAGATTTAAACTTTTACCTCGTTTTTGTGAACGAGCTGTCGTCTCGTAGGTGTTTCCACGGGAAAATGGAAAAAAGAAAAAAATTTGTTTTCGCAGGGCATTCTGGGATTACGCTAATAGCAAAGTTTTGTAAAGAAAAGGAAAGAGAAAACACATTATATCAGTAAATCAACTCAGTAAATCAAAAAAGACAGAAGATTTACTACATTTATTTACGGTGTATTTACATTAAATAAACAGGTTAAATTTATATATTCCAATATGGATAGAAATTTGAAATGTGAGATTTTTTTTTCCTAAGATTGTCTTTTTTATTTTTAAAATTTTGTGGCTGATTTTTTTTTGTTTTATTTTATTAAATTTATTTATGTATTATTTTTATTAAGTATTATGCCGATTTCGTTTTATTCAATTTAAATCGTCCATAGAATTTGTCTCTTCGAATTTCGATTAAAATCAATATTTCGACATTTTTCGCTGAGGTATTAGTGGAAGGCAAGGTCGCCATATTGAAAAAAGGGTTCAAATAACGAAAACGAGGTGTCAGAACGAAGAGCGAAATGCAGACTTGTCAAAGACCTTCCGAAGCCTGGATGGTCACACGGAGACAAAAAAAAAAAAAAAACGGCGAGATAATTCCGAGAATTTACAGTTCAGTTCATGAAAGAAGAGCTTTTGATGACGTAATTTCCTTATGGATTGATGTTTCCAGGACGTAACAGCGCCATCTATCGCTAAGATTCGTAACTGAAATCTTAACAACATTACGAAAACATTCTGGTTTTTGTAGTTTCTACAATTACGAATACATTTCTACATTATTATTATTAATATTTTAATAATTTTATGGGTTTCTTTAAGGTTATTTTATTGAATTTTTGTTTTATTAATTGTTGAGTTCACGTTGATGACGTCATGACTGGTGACGTTTATTCCAGACATAATCGATCGCCACGTAATGACCATATATGGCAAACCTTTTTTTTTTTTTTTTTGCGAAATACTATAGTTCCGTGAAACCAAGATAATGCATTACAGAGAATATGTTAATACAGTGCATTCTATATAAAGTGGCGGTCCAAGCTGCAAATAACCTTTGTACGGATTAAGATTCACTGGTCTGTACACCGAACAGATTGCTATCTGCTACTGTTACAATTCAATGCCAATTTCTAAAATTACTACATGAAATATTTCTAGAAAATTCGGGAGACAAAAGGGAGTTGAATTTGGTCTAATTTGATGAGGATTTCTTTATAAGGAATCCTTTATTCACACTATTAACCCCGCCTTGAGCAAAACGTACAAACTGTTTCCGTGTCTTAGAAGCGCAATCACGTACTCAAGACCTCTAATCCAAGTATATAGTCATGTCTTTGTATTTTAGAATCATCAGGGAAAATAACTACATAATAAGATTTGTGAATCTGAATAGTTCAATAATCCTTGCTGCTTCCTTCTTCCTCGTTATTAGAGTTTATTGCTAAACAGACGTTTAATAGTAATGTCCCATTTACTACACAAGAGAGAATAATACATTAGTGCTATTAAATTTTTCAATTAAAAAAAAAAATCAAATACTATAAAAAGCGAATGAAAGAAAACCTTTCTTAAATTATTCTGCCGCTCCTTTCAGGATTAGCTCACGTTTCTCTTGAGAACCGCGCCCGAGAGTTTGAGAATTACTGCTCTAAAGAATAACTCGTGAAACTTTCCACCAAAAAACAAAAATTTTCCAATCCCAAATATTATGGCCTGGATCCAAGTATTATTCAGTAACAGATATCGCGGCATAATGCTGCTTAAAATGGCGCTGTTATTGTATGCACTTTTGTTCTACTGATGAATAGAACACTTGAATAGATCTCCAGTAACACATACACACACAAAAAAAAAGAAAGAAATTTAAAAAAAAAAGATGAAATAATCAGATCCATGAATTGAAATTAAAAACCTGTAACTTTAGATAATAAAAAGAACCAAAAGGAAAAAAAAAAAGTTATTCGTTCTCTTATTGCCTGACTTGCAATCTCTCCATATCGAACCGATTGGTTAATTTTTCTTCACTTCATTCGTTTAAAAGAATTGTTAGTTTTTCGAATCTTCGCTACACGAAGAACAAGGTGTCAAATGCTCAGAAAATAAGGAATTTATCATCTAAGTTCTTGAATATCCAAGAACATAAAGGAAATAATAATGGTAAATCTAGCAAGAATTTCGCGGAAAACAAGTTTGAAGAACTCAAAGCTCACATTCTTAAAAGAAAAAAAAGAAAAAAAATAAGAAAAAACACAAAAGCACACATAATAAGTAGAAAGTTGTATTAAGGAAAAATATATCAACGTTTCAGAATATTATACTGGTTTCTTTATCAGGAGCAAGAATAATATAAATATGAACGAGATTTTTAACGTGTAAAAACTTACATTGACAGTAAAATCGATAATCTTTTTAATTTTGACGTAAATTTTTTAATTACTTGTGTTGCTATATTTTATTAATAATATAATAATTATAATTAATAATAATATAAACAATTGAAAATATATCTTAGAAGCTTGTCTATTTTAAAATTTCGAATGCATAAATAAACAAAAAGGTATATAAAACTTTTAAAAAAATACTACAAAAACGTTACAAAATTCCAATAAATTGTGCTTTTTACTATGTAATTATTATGCTTATGCTCTGTAATGAATTATCCTTTTATTCTATAATAATTATGCTTATTATTATTCTGTAATAATTGAGTACTTGGTGAACATAAAGAATTGTAATAATTTTTTTTCTGTAATAATGAAAGTTATTGTTTTCTAATAATTTGAGTAATGTGAAAATATCCCAATAGTAGGATGCTAAAAAGACCTTTGTAATAATTGTTTTATTTTAAAGTTTTGTAAAATGAGCCTGAGGAAGCACAGTAAGATACCTTTGCGAAATATCGTAGTTATGATGTTTTATTGAAGAAAATATGATTTAAAATTTGAATTTAAACTAAAACAACACTTGAGAATTAGATAAGATACATGAAAAACATGCAATAAACAATGCAAAGAAACAATAAGAAGCTAAACAATACTTAATTTAAAACAATAAATGAAGTTAATGAAAAGAACTCGGTTTCTTGATATATATTTCTTTAAATTAAAATTTCTTTATTCTTAAGTCGTGAGAACGACAAAACGGACAAATCTATGCTTTATTTTTCAAATTCCAATATCTATTGATTACTAAAAGTAACAACTTTTTCATTTTCTTAAAAGAAAAAAAAATCATTCATAATAACTAAAAATTCCGCATTGTCTACCGACGTTGTCGAGATTGGGTTCGTTTTAATCATGTCTACAGCGCGTTAATTAATGGATTACCTAAAAGGGAATTAAAATTCGTTAATATTCAGAAATGCTTTTTTCTAAAAAAAAAAAAGAAAAGAAAGAAAGAATTTTTAATCGTTTTCTGGCGCTAATTTCTCTACAGGGACCCACGTGGAAGAGATTTCAAATCTAGAAGTCAGATCTCGTCCATAAATATACATATCAACTTTCACGAAGTTCCATCGAGCGATCCAAAAATTGTTGGGGGAAGGGGGGGGGGACAAAGAAAAACCCCGAAAGACCAGATAGGACTTTCTTTGAGGAAAATTAATAGTTTAATCTTCTTCTTTTGCTATAGCTTTTCCCACTTTCCGTGTAGAGTCGCTGACGAGCAAGTCTTGGCAAGGGTTTTACGGCCGGATGTCCTTCCTGTCGCCAACCCATATGACAGGCTCAAAGGTGCTCTAGACGGCGAGAGAGAGACGACAGACGAAGGAGTAGACAACACAGGAATGAAAGTAAACATCCATGCCCATGACGGGATTGGAACCCAGATTTCTTGCGCATAAGACCAAGCCGGAAACGACAGTTTAAATAAGTAAGTAATAGTCATTTAAATGTTTTATTTTACTAACGTGCTACTGCAATCTGGTTACATAAGAATATCTCAATCAACAGGTTTTGAAATTTATAAAACTCAATCTTTACAAATTTGTGTAAAGATTAAAAAATTAACAAATATTACTCTTTTTATAAAAATGAAAAGTGCAGTTAAGCGATGGAGAAAACATATGCAGAACTATCTGCAATATATTGCATATATGCAAAATGCGGTAAGTTATATGAAGAGATAATTGTTGCATTATTGAACTAACAAGATAACAGACATACAAGACTGAATGATCCATTAATATAAAATTAATCGTTGCGAAACTGATTAATGAATACAATAAGAATTATGATTATTTTAAGAAATAAACAAGTTGGCATGCCAATTTTTCGAATAGCAACGCTCTAAGAGCGCTTAAAAAAAAGTGTGTTATAAATCCCTAAACCTACAACATTCTCAGTAGCTAGCTATAAAACGAATATTAAAATATACTATTACCATTATTATTATTAAAGCCAACTTACGAGAAGAAGTATATTTACAGTGAACTACATACGTAATATGAAGGGCCTAACTGCAAAAGTCACATTCTCCACTTTAGCAAATTTTTCAGGAAACATGAAAAACCTCTCATTTCAATAAAACAAGGTTTTGAAACTTGCATTTTTTTAAAAAAATATAATGTAGTCAGACAATGTGGTGTGTAGTGCTGTTTCAAATCATACACAACATATAACTTGGAAAAATGACTTTAAAACATGGAGAATGTGACTTTTGGTACTTACAGATGGAGAATGTGAGTTCTGCACTTGAATAGTTTGCAGAATATTACTTTTGACACCTTGCGTTCTAGAAATTATCAGAGAAGATAATGTAACTCACGATATTATTTAGTTTGTTTAGGGTGAAAAGTTTAAATACCGGCATACTTTTTGGCACAAAAACTTTGTTTATTGAAGAAACAAATTTTACAAATTATTCTCACAATATAGAAATAAAAGAAAACAAAAAAAAAAAAACTATAGATTGTCATCAAAACAGTTCAGTTTATTGAACAAAATCAGATCTGGAAAGTCTGCAGTTCATCTACAACGTGGCATTCCTCCTCATATTCTCCTGGCACATGTATTTCAGGTCCATTCAAAACATTGACGAAAAATTTCAAAATCTTCATTAGATCGCCACTCTTCTCCGTAGTGTTTTTCCTTGAGCTCTCTTCCATTTCAATGGTAGATTAACACGCTTCTTTGGACTTCGCCAATATTTCTATCAATAGGTTTAACACTTTGATCCATTATTAATAAAAAAAGAGGACATCACAATAAACTTTACACTTCACTCTTACCCAAACATAACCTCTTGCTGACTGTGTCACATGACTACATCACGTGACCAAAATACAGCTCCCCATTGGCTGAGTGGAGAATGTGAGTTTTGCACTAGAATCCTCAGTGGAGAATGTTAGTTTTGCTCCAAAACGTGATTTTCAACATTAAATTTATATAAGAGAATAAGAGTTTTGATAGCTGAAACCTTCAGAATAAGGTACAGTTCAATGTGAACAATAATAATATATCAATAACTCATTTCCCGCCAAAAGTGGAGAATGTGACTTTTGCAGTTAGGCCGTTCATATATAATTATATATAATTTATAGCTTCCATTTATATAATTTATTTATTAAATATAATTTTTAGGTAAATAACGAACTTAAGTAATTATATTTCTCCACTTAATTTATTATTATTATTATAAAACTGCTGCTACTACTACTACAAATAATGATAGATACTATGTTTAATGGCGATGGGCTCAAAAGATAAATCTCTCTTCAAAAATTAAATTTAAAAAATCAGATCTCCTCTTATTCCCACTGCAAGTGACGGAATGTAAATCAAAAACTAATGAACGCGCCATTACTGGTAGATTGATGATAGGAAAAAACGCTATTTAAAAGGAAAAAAAAAATTGTATATAAAGATTTATTTTTTCAATTAAGGAAACACGTGCATAACCATGAAGAAAATTAATCCCTCTTCTCCTCCTTTTTTCGCATCCCTTCTCTTTGTATGTAATCCGCTAATCGATGGGTTTTAGTAAGTTGAGAATTTTTATTTTCCTGTGATATCTTTTTTCTTTTTTTTCCATATATTTTGGACATTAACTGTATTTCATTTACAAGATGAGAAATTCTTTCTAATTTTTAAACAAGATGAAAAAGCAAATTCAATGCAGCTTTTTTTTTTTTCTTTTTCTTTCAATAAACAATTTAAAAAATTAAAAACAAACAAACAAATAATTATGTATTTTATATATATACATATAAATTTTACTTTTAGTTTAAAAGTATTTATAGACTTTAAAAATCATGAATAGATCCATTTATTTTCAAGGACCTGAAGTTCTCGGTTTTCAAGGAGCTGAGAACTTCAATAAGGTTGAAAGCAATTAGTAGTAATTTAATGTTCCAGAATGAGAACAATTTGAAAAACTCACGAGACTTGCATTGCATTATTACGCGTACCGTGATGCTTATTAATCGTCATATATAATCGCATTTAATTCTTAGTTTTACTATTTTAAAAAAAAAAAAAAAAAAAAAAAAAACCCCAACCCATCTTCTTAAACTGGCAAAAAAAAAAAATAATCCTTTACACTGTTATCCTACTTTGGAAAATGTATTTCGTTTGGTTCAACAAGTTTGGTTTGCCTCTTTTTGTCTAAAGAAGCTGTCCGTTTAATTATCCAATACTACTAATAATAAATTAATAATAATTTTTAATGTGTGGACAAAACTCAATGATTGCTACGAAATCAAAGGTCACATACGTTTTAAAAAATGTTGTCCAATTAAATTTAAAAATACATTACAATAAATACAGTTTCGACGTGTTTTCAACACAACATCGTCATCAGCTGAATCTTTTTTAAAACATGACCTTTTGATTTTCGTAAATAAATTTATAAGATTATTTAAAAAATAACTAAGAACAATAATTTCAGATGAAAAAAAAAAAAAACAGTTAAGTAATTTATTATTTAGCCAAAAGAAAACTATTTGGGCTTTTATTTTAAGTAATAAGCACCTGTATTACTTTTTCAATGTTGCCAACAAAATAGTCCCAATTCGAAGCTTCTAATACCGCTTTTATCTGTAGACTTACAGCGCTCTGAATACGTTGTCTGCATTTCTACCAAATCAGTGATTGACAAGCTACTTTTTTGCTTTATTTTTAATTAATTGATGGCATTAATTAATTTTGAATTTATTTTCTGCCAATCACAGGACAGCAAAAATTACGACAGTAAAAAAAAAGTCGGGAGGCGGATGGATACGAGTGAAAAATAATAAAATTCCAATTAAATTTACTTTGTACGTCCTTGCTAATAATTCGGCGAAAAACCCTCGTTTTCTTTAATTAACTTAAAACTGACCTGTTTGTAAGGCTAGCCTCTATATAATTTCAGTCAACCCTATGCGCCCAGAAGTTTACTGTGAAGTAATTCTCCTCTTAAATTTGAATTGCTTACATTTTTTAACTGTTATTTTTCTTGAGTATCCACTTTTGATCTTGTAGAGATTCCTAATCGGTTTACGAATGAGATCGCAATAGGAGATCCTCCTGTGTGTTTCAAATTCCCGATGCAGCACGACACAATCCTCCGCCAGGTGGATACCGAGCGCATTACGAACCTGGGGAGTTCAACGGTCTTCAAGCGGCACAGACTGACCTTTCGAATTCCCGGTTGATTCCCCAAACTCTTTTAACACACTTCCAACAAAAACACCCTTTGTTTTCGGTTGTTGAGAATTTCGTGACGACCGCCCACCCGAAATATTCCGTCGGCACCACAACCACCTCCGTTCCCAGCTAAAACTTCCGGTATCTTAAAAAAAAAAAATAATAATCAGAATCCTACGAAATTCTTTTAATTGCTAAGTAACAATTAGATCTTCAACCAGTGGTTCCTAATCATTACTTTGTCTCGCACTCTTTACCTAAAATGGCCGAAGCATCTTGATAATTAGCGAACCCCTTATAAGAGGTAGAGCGATCTTCACGTCTACAGCCACAAATTTCAAGGAAGACAGAAATATCTTATTTGGACCAATTATCAGTTGTGGAGGTAAATACGGGTTCCAATCTGCAGGACTTCCTATTCCGGTCACGTGATTGTACATTAGAAAACAGTATTCTTAGCAAATTACAGGTATTCTATATGATTTTATTCAGCTCGTGTTCGTAGCCATGATCGTACAGTGGGTTAGTACATTGTACTGTGGCCGCAATAACTTCGGTGATTGTTTTTGTCTTATTTATTAATTAATTTATTTTAATTGTCTTTTATTCTTCTAAATTATATTGCAACCTTTTTTTTTTTTTAAATCTATACTAGCAAACTTTTGGATCACGTGATTCAAAACTGATCTTGGATTCTGAGATAATTTTCTCACCACCCGCGACCGCTTTCTCACAACCCACGAGAGCGTCTCGGAGACCTATGTTTCATCCGGTTGACCCACGTAAGATAAAAATGAAATTCTGAGCATCTTCAATAATATTCCTAATATTTGCCACCTTATTTGTATTTCAGTGTCTTATGGTTTAGGAGGAGGAAGAGCCAGGAAAAAAAATAAAATCAACTTTTTCTTTTATATAGATAGATTTATAGAAAATGAAACCAATATGAAGTCGCTATGCTTTTGTGTAAGTTATGAACTTTTTTTTTTTTTTGCCTCACTACAATTATGAGACATCATAAAATTACAGCATACCTATACGAGGATTACAACTTTATAAGAATTGCAAATTTATTTTAATTTTTCCGTGAAATACTGTAATCATAATAATACCCTCTATTTTCTGGAAGCAACAATTTGCCGGCCAAAAGGCAAACTATTACACATTCAGATTTCTTACAAATCACAGGAAAGACATTAAACTTTGTTCTAAGCTAATAAATGAACTGCAAAACTAAAGAAAGTAATTGCTCTCTTCCACTAAAATTTGTGTATTCTCAAAAAAAAAACAAATAGGAATAAAATAAGCTGCACCTCTCACTGTCACAGAATAGAGAATCGACAAACGATCGAGGACAAGCATATGATTAGTGAAAGGATGAATTTTAAAGACGCTATAATGACAGTATATCAGACAGCTGTAAACGACAGTCCTCTAGCCGAAACGCCTTCACTGTTTCTCTGTATACTATCAGTAAAAAAAAAATCTTTCTCAAAAATAAAGATTGTGTCACATCTGTTTATTAAAAACTATTTCCTCCAAATTAAATACGATCATGAATAATATATGTTCTTAATTATTTGCTTTTAAAACTAATAAAGTTTCTAAAAGAAAATAAAAGACCTAAAACTTACAAATAGCATCACTATGTACCATTAAGCCGATTTTATGTTAAATATTAAAGAGGATTATTTATTGATACTTTAATAAAAAAACTAGAAATCAGAATGTAATAGTATCTTTCTAATATATACGAAAATATGTCAATGCAACAAAATTTTTATCGTAGCTTCGCTCCGGAAGCCTGTAATGTATTTGGTATTGAAAAACCAAATTATATCAACTAAAAAAAAAACCGAAACTAAAAGTTTAAATCTGAAATATTACATGCAGTAGATTATTGAAATCCAACGTATTAATTTACTATATCGTAGAGTTATTCAGATCTGTGGCGCCACTTATCGCCAGTTTTGGGAAAGTTTCAAATACACTCATTGAAAACTGCGCTAGTGCCATCTACGGACAGCTTTAGGAAGTTTTTATTCATCCCACGGGAACTACTTGATCGATCGGGATGAAAGATAGCCTACGCCTATACTCCGTATCCAAAACTAGCTCATTCCAAACTTCCATTCCGATCCGTTGTGCCGTTGAGGCGTGATTGAATGACAAACAAACTTATAGATTTTCGTGTTTTTACAACAGTAGTTGAGATAGAGATATTCAAGGATTCTTTTTCTTTTTAAATTACTGCTACGCTTTAAGATAAATTACTAAATAAAAATAAATTGATCCCCACCCCCAAAGATAACATTTATTGACTAAATTATTCAATGCCTCACAATTTGAGAACCACTCTCTTAAGCCGATTTCTCCCCCTCCCAATTTGTATTCAAGATGCAATATTTATCGAATTAGCTAGGCAATGTCTTCTGCACCCATCTCCCGCCCACGCCAATGCTAACAACTACCCTAACTAATCATAGGCCTTTTCTTTCGACAGATCGATGATAAAGTAGACGTAGCGTCTCTTATTTGATTTAAATACGAAATAGCCACGATTAAAACAAAAATTCTATTCGCAGTATTTTTCTCCTGGCACTTATTTCTTATTTTCCCGTTCCTTTCCTTCTTCGTGCTGCTTTTTCTTAGCCTCTACTGAATCGCTTTGTTTATTTATCTTTATATATATACAGCTTTTTTCTGCAAACAATTTTTTTTTTTTCATTGAATATTTCCCGCCCTTCCTCTACTATTTATTCTATCAATCAACATATCTGACAGAAACACACGCTATTGTTTGTGATTTAATACTGAAAAAAAAAAAAGTTACTTGTCAGTAGGTTTTTACTTAATACGTAGCTGCCAACCTGTAAGAGTACGGTATTAAAAATAATGACTGATCACGTGCATCCTGTGCGAGCCAACCCAATCTATAACGACAACAAAATTACCTGTTATAAAACTCGAGCAAACCTCAAATTAAATCTCTGTCCAAACATTTTCAATACGTAATTCCATGACTGCATTTGACATGATTGTTGATGAGATGCGAAACAGCTTCTGTCCTGGGATGCTTGTATAATTAGAATTAACTAGGCCATTCCCCTGGTAAATATATGAGATAATCCAAGAAGAATCGATTCCAAGCGGTTATTTTATTCCTTTTTGAATGAACTCATTATTTGATAACGCGCGAACAAATACAATATAAGTAGGATTGAATATTGGGGACCAGAAGTAGTCCAATGGTTAGCGTTCCTGACTGCGAGGACGAAGGTCCTCGGTTTGAATCCCACGCAAGGCGAAACAAAAAAAAAGAATTTTTTTTTATCTGACTTTCTCAGCAAGGGAAACTAATAATAAACAATTGCGCCGGACAGACAGAGAAATAAAAGATTCTAGTAATACAGATTAATGGAAAAAAAAAACAAAAAAAAAACTATAGTTCAAATACAGTGCAATTTGGATAATTCGAAGTTGAAGGGACCACTACAATACTTCGAATTATCCAAGACTTCGCATTAAACAAGTTACATCTTTTAACTTTAATTTCAGGTCCACTGAATGCTTGAAAAGATTATTTTGTCAATAAGTAAATATTTATTCAGAAAGATCATGGTATGAAAGACTTAAACACTATATGTATGTAAACAAAATAAGATTTATATTACGTAAGCTACAGTACATATTACATTCAATACAGAAAATTATAGTTTTTCAAAAAATTGTGCAATGTCTGATTGTTTTGTAGAATTCAGTCGCTTAAGATTAGCAAAATCATCAAGCATGTATAGTGAACGGAAAACAGCTTCACTTAACGTTGGTTTGTCCTTCAATGTACCGACGAAATTCGGCGCTATCCCGTACTCGTTGGGATTTGGCATTTCTTCTTCACACCCTTTTCCACCTCGCGAATGACGGCGACCTTTTCAGCGAACGTTAAATTCTTGTACACGCGTGGTTTACTGTAAGACATGGTGACACTGACAGCAGGAAGCTCGAATGGCGTCTGAAGCGTCAAGTGTCGAATGGCGTCACGTGTCGAACGGTGGCGGGAAGGGGATTTCAGTTGTCCCATGTCGAATTTCTAAACGATGAAACACCGAAAAGTCGTTATGGTTCGAAATTTTTTATAAAAAACTTCGAATTAAAGAAGTTGAACTTCGAATTATCCACGATTTTTTAACATTGATTTAATAAGAAATTCAAGGGACTAAGAGAAATCTTCGAATTAACCACGATTTCGAATTAAAGACCTTCGAATTATCCAAGTTGCACTGTATCATGTTGAATCAGAAACTTTTCCCGTTATGTTACACGTAACTGATACCAACTTTATTTTACTTCACTGTTATCGCATTTAGCGTTCTTCTGAAAATCGTCGTCAGACGGATAAACGGACGAAGCGATACAATAAGCCCATACAGAATCGTAAGGAAAGGTTACGCACCAAAGCGAAGACTACATTAATCAAATACCAAGGCTCTTTGTACTCGTCTCCTTAATTTTAGTTCATTTGTCTTTACAAAATGGGTCGCATTTCAAAAGGGGAAACAGGAACCAGTCTTGGTGGAATCACTAAATCGGGCCGTGACGTTGATACCATCATCTCAATGGCGGCGTTGTGTTTTTTTTGCGTCCGTATTACCTTCAAAAGCTGAACAATATTCCCCTTCTGATCCTCGGCACGGCACGACACAGACCCCAACCTCAAATAAAAAAAAAAAAGGCGAATCTGGCCTCGTGCCAGACAACAAGCGAAGAAACGAACACTGGAGAGAAGGACAGTAACCTTACGCACACATCAAAAGACATGCTCTCCAAATGGGAAAGGGGGTATAAAAAAAAAAAAAACTACTTCCCAAGCATTCTTCGTTTTTCGTTAGGTTACGCTCTGATCACAACCGATTGGGCCATTTCCTAACGAGCGCCCCCTACGGTTACAGATCGACAGACGCAACAGGGTTTAATAAAAGTGCATCTAAATACGGACACAACGGAGATAAAAATTGAACCATCACAGAATCTCAATAGCTTTTTATATCTTAGATGTTGTTATAATCTGATACATCCGGGGAAAAAAACAAACTTAAGTCATACCTATGATTAAGTTTTCTTTAAACTCCGAATTCGGTGCTTACTGTCTACACCAGTGGTGCACAACCCACGGTCAGCCGTTACGTTTGCTGCGGCCCCTTAGAGTCAAACTTAAAATTAAAGTTGAGCCTTTGTATTGCTGCCGACAGATAAATTGAAAATGCCGTAACTTTCTGAGGACTTTACTATTGAAATATTGGTAGGAAACACAACTAGCGCACTATTTGAGAATTTGAAGTTTATGTAAATTACATTTATAATTACTGATTATTATAAAGAACACTTTCAAACTGTTAATTTGTAAGATATGATAAGGATTGGGGGATGGGACGCTCCATCAGAACTTTTATAAAAATATTGGCCCTCAGACCCTAAGGTTGTGCTCCCCCTAGTCTACATAATCAAATTTTCAGTTGTTAAATTTTCTTAAAGAAAATGGGTTTAACGTGCTGACAAATTGATTGAAAATGTCCGTAAAGCCCAGCACAGAATAAATAAAAACACAATTGCCTTTCCGATTCATTTTACGGGGAGGATTAGGGAACAGCTGTTTCGCCCTTCTGGGGATCATCAGCCCTAACCCGCCTCCCTCGATAAAATGACTCAGAAGGCGCAAACCTAAGGTAAAGTCAACAGCCAACCTGGCTGTGACCTCCCAAAGGCAAAAAAGATATTTACAGAACTCCTCTTCCATCTAATCGGCAGTAGCTGGAATCAAGTCTCATTTGGTTTATAGGGAATTTCGAAAAAAAAAAAACATGCCCGGACATGAAGAGCAGTACTTCAAGGTCACATTTACTGACACTGTACTCATTTGTAAGCCGGTTTCGTTTGGCATCTGTACAATAGAAAACATCGCACGAAAAAGTCTTCGGATCATAATACTACAGCTCGTCGACAGCTATTCCGTAGCATTTTCAGTGTTAGTACTATATTCTGACTTACAATCTGAAAATGGGTGGTTTTCCCGCCCTCTACTCCAAAGTAATATGAAGTAGTATTACAAACGACCTTTGGTAGTTGTGCTTTCCATTTGGATTAAAAAAAATAACTAAGACTGCTTTGATCTGTGGGGTTCCTGTGTTTACACTATCTATAAAATTCCTAACTCGTGATTTCATGGTGATCTGTTGAAACAGTGTTCTTTTTTACCGCTCCCCTAACTCAGTGCTCGCCGATCGACATCTGCCGTTGGCTCAGCATCAAGTTTTTCTGGCTTCCAACCCCAACATTGATATTCAGTTTGCGATGCCAATTAGAACGACAAAAGTCAGCAACATCTAAAAACGATAAAATATTAATTACGCTAAGAAAGAAAACCCCACCCCCTCCTCGTATCGTGATACGTTATTTCGCCGATCCATATAGATAGAATAATAAATAAATAAATAAATAAAAATCTATAACCACAACTAACAACAAATAACTATTGTAGTCGCCAATTGAGCTGTACCAACACTCTCGTCATCGATGGGGCAAATTGAAACGTAATCTGAAATCTTAACAAGTTACTCAAAGAACTTAATGTCTACTTTTCTCAAAACTTCTGTGTAGAAAAATATAAAACTTTCTTTGTTAAAATGCTTCCAGTTAATCTTTTTATTTCAAATCCAAACTGTTCCATTTTCATTCCCATTTTGACTTTAAATTCAGATCCGTTCAGCAGGGCAACGCAAATCAATTGATTCAAATCAGATTAACCAATCACTGCAAAGCATGTGACCGCTGATCAGCCAATCACGATATTTTCTACGTTAACTGTTCAATACAGTGTGATGGAGGTAGATTTACTTTGATCCTGTAGTTCAGCTCTTGAAAGATCACCACCCAAAGGCGAATGATAATTATCTAATGGAGGTCAGTTTTTCAACAAGAGACGTCGCTGAGATACCTGCTCAGAGACATCTCTTGTTGAAAAACTGAACTATTGTACACACTTCGCGAATGAATGTAAAAAAAAAAAAAATTAAAAAAAATGCATGGGTTATTAGTTATTCGCCCTTACACAATATTATTATTATTTGTAAATTCAAATACCCAAAAAATATTTTTAAGTTTTTTTGATTAATTTCCATTCTTCATTTTTTGCTTATCATTTGAACATCCAGGAATGACAGACAATTATGGTCATTTCTTTATATAGCAAACTATCTTTGACGGCAGCAACTATAGTCTAAACTTAATTCACTCGCAAATGCGATTAAAATGTTTTAATTAAAATATATCTTAAGTTTGCACCAGAAATGCTTACGTATTTACATTTAGAAAATTCCACTGAATTATTCTCTCTCTAGGTAGGTCGTATTTAGAAGTTTATTTTGGCAATATGATACTGGTAAAGAATAGGCTTTCTCCTTTCAAAAGAACACATGAAATAAAACTGAAATATGTCCACTTACACAGTTTATTTTCTGATTGCTCAGAAAAATTGAAAAGGGCACTACTACTGATTGGCGCGCTAAACTCATTCATTCAAGCAGTTTAAAATCAAGGGTTAGGTACAATTTCATTGAATTCAATTTTTTTGTTTAGGCCCTAATTTTGCACCATTCCGTAAGTGACCACAATGGATCGAGGACGTCGCATTCGATCTCAGCTTAGAAGATTCAGTACAGACAGATCTCGAATTTTTGCCCAATTACCCTCATTTTCCTGGTCCGATCAATGGACTCCTTCAACCGGAAGTGATCTGGACAGGAAGTCAAATCTTTCTCATACCTCCAGGCCATAGGGAGTCCAGTGCGGTAAGACTCACGGGGCTCCGACTCCCAGTTCGGACAGTGGAGAGTATTTTGCACGTGAACACGGACGGACACGGAATCCTAAAAGCTCCTCACTACGAAGTGCTAAAAATCTAAATCTTTCAGGGAATACTAAGAAATGAAAAGAATATTTAGTCAACTTTTATTTCTTTGCTGCCGATAAAGCCTTGCGACTGAATTTATAATAGATTATTCTTGGAGAGGGTTTGTACAAAGGTCGTGTTGACTTTTATATTCCTAAATTCTTCTTCTTTCTCAACGTCAACAGACCACCAGCACAAACACGTGAAGATCCCTGTAGATCTATCGGGCAGTCGGTTGCCACAGACCCAGAGGTCAGTTAAATAACGTATTTCCTAATCTTTCATCGGAAATAAAATAAAATCGAAATATATATATATATATATATATTGGAAAAAAAAATCTTCTCCAACTTGCCCGGAGAAGTGGTAGATCACAGCGAAGTAAGAAGATATGTTAATTTCGCCCACGCAGAACGTTAGCCGCGAGTGGTGCTTGAGGAAGAGATAGAGGGGTGTTAAAGGTCAGCCGTGTGCGTGGAGCATCTGTTTTCTCAGGTAGGTAGTCTTTTTTTTTCCTGTTTGTCAGAGGCTTCGAACTCCTCTGAGCAGGTTTCGTTTCCATGATCACCCACGAACACTCGCATCTAAGCTTATCAATAAAAACTGAAAATAGAAATAATTCTAACAACAATTAAGGATATAGAGTTTACGTGCGAACTTTCGAATGCCGATATCATATGCTCCAACAAGGGATAGTATTAATGTAAATTTACCATTAAAATTCACGTTGTTGTTTTTTTGTTTTGTTTTTCTGATGTCATTGATTAAATGTCTATTGTGACTGAAAAAAATTTAACGTGTCTAAAATAACATGAACATTAAAAGATCTTTGTGCCTTCCTTATTCGTCATTTTCATGTCTATGGGGATGTTCTTTAAAAAAAAAATTAAAAAAAATACGAAAAAGTATTATTTAAAAAAGCATACCCTACAATTAAATTTTTTACTTTTCGTATCTTAGATCACTGATTTTTGCAATGCCAACATTTCAAAACAAAAACAAAATAAAATAAAAATACTACGATATTCAAACAAGCGAATTCTGATTTTCTGTAAGGTAACCATAATGAAATCTAAATGGTTTTATTTTCATATAAATAATGTTTATTTTACAATGATAGCTGCACTTCACTGAGACTTGTGTACTGGTGGTGTTCATTCCAGTATAATTTTTCACACAAAAAAAAAAAAAATCAAAAGGCATTTCATATCTTGTAAAATTTATTTTACCCTTTCAAATTCCAGTTTTCAAAAAGAAGATAATTTGAGATTATCCGCTGACGGTAACTGATATCGGCTGCTTTCCGCCCGGAGCTCCCTATCTACTGGCCCGATATGTACTGGAATGAAGAGTCTTCCTCAAATGAATCTAGATTCTAGATCTTCTATTAAATTTTTAAAGTTTATTAGACAACATTTTGTTGAGTTTCTCCATTCATAGTTATCCATTAAGAGTATTTCAATGTGCAATTCCATTTTAAACTTGTCCCCAAAAACCCCCAAAAGCCCAAATGCCCCCAAACTCCACCTTTTTTTAAAAAATCGGGAAAAAAACAATAAAAACGAAAAACCTAATCTATATTCCAATAATAATAGCTATTGAATGCAAAAAGTATAACAATATAAACGTTGCAATATTTTTAATATACAAGCTATGATCTTCATTTACCATCTATATCAACCAACATCCATCTCAACATATCTCTTCTTCAAACATTTATGTCGATCAATCTGTATACGGGGGATGGCTTCATTTTATATATAAAATAAAATAATAAATAAACCGAAATCTCTAATTTTATATAGTTCAAGATAGATACATGTTTAAATAATAATGTTGTAATTTATGTCAAGTTAAAATATACTATTTTAATCATAAATTAACGTCTGAAGAATTATTCCAATAGATAAAAAGTGAAGTTAAAAATGAAGAACGACACATTTAAAATATTTTAACTTTTAATATTTTACGTGTGTTGTTCTTCGTTTATATCTTGCTATAAAATTTTAATTTCACTGATTATTTTAATGATTCACCGTTGGACCAGTTGTTATTTAAAATTGCGGTTAGGACTGGTTAGGTAAAGGATCGGAACAAAGCGCTCTACTGATACAACACAACGTGCTTAATTACGTACGTGGAACGAATTGCAAAGTAACCGCATATCGATACGGCAAAATACGAATAATGTATATAAAGGTCAGGGAATGGCTGTCATCATTCTATGTTAAAATTCTGAAAACATTCCGGCAGCAAATTTCTAACACAAGCTAATAATTTTTAAAATTTGGAGCGAACGAAAACGTGTATTAACATCTCCCTAAACATATTTAGTTAAGTCTGTGGGCGAAATTAGTCAGATCCCGCAAGTGTTAATCCGGTCCTAACTACGCGTTAGAACGTTGGCCCGTTCGCAAGCGTCTCAAACCTCGAAAATTCTTCCATTTGCGGATCTCACGCCGTAACGTTTACTACATGATTTAAAACCGTCATTTGTTCATTCAGGCCAAACAGGCAAATAAAAACTAGTTAAAAAAAAAATCAGTTTTAGGTCATGCTGTACGGAGCAGGTATTTTATTTTTTCCTTTTCCCTATGTTGAGGCTTCTTTCATCACGAAGACATGCGAATAGAGAGTGGGAGAGAGGAAAAAAACATAAGAAACCTAATGGGGACGAAAATCGTGAGAAGATCTTTCGCCATCCTAGAAATTCATCTGGAACAAGTGATCAACAATACATTGTTCGTATCGGGAAGATTCGCAAATGAAATATAGGTGACCTTAATATAGTGAAATGGAAGGTTTTTTTTTTCTTCTTTATAATCATAACCCAAGACAATCAACTGAAAGCCATCTATTTATTTATTCATATAAACTCTCTCATTTATTTATCCTGCATAATAAAAGAAAAAATAGTTGGGGGGGGGGGGGCAATTTTCGACAATTCACAAATACAGTTAGTTCGAAATCAGAGAATACATTTTATTACAATTACTCAAGCAAATTAACTCAAGGCTTTCTTATTTTTATTATAAAAAAAATCTCCTTTTTCAATTTATTAAAAAATTATTAAAAATTTGGTTGTGTGATGCCAACTTTCGCGCCTCAAAGCACAGGGCTTCAAAAATACATACTGCATTTAAATTAAATGAAATTCATAATATTTAAAAAGAAATACATAAAACTCAAATATAACAGTTATATTGAAAGAAGTCAACCAATAACTAATAGGCATTTCATTTAAACGTCATTAAAACTATTTTTTTTTTATATATCTGTAACGTAACATTCTTCGAAACCTCTGAAATAGGCTACTGCTGACGTCATGGGTCTCTGGAATTTTTCCAATCGTCAAGATACCGTGGTCTGACTGTAAGTTATACTAAATTCTAGGTATCAAGTAATCTTTAAAACAACTTTCTGTTTTATTCTAAAAAAAAGTATTATTTCGCTTTTCAAATCATCATTAAAAAAAAAAATTCAGAATATTTATAAATCTTAAAAAAAAGATAATACTGTTAAATTCATTAGTAAGTCATATATGTTTTTGGTTTTTTTTCAAAGGATTATATTACTAAAAGCAATGAAAAAGTTCATTATGCCGTTGGATTTTTGCACATATTAAATGTGCTCAGTGAAGCGAAAAAAGTTTGAGAAATTTAATTTATTCTTGCTTTTGAAAGTTCAGCGACAAATTACAAAAAATACTGTATCGATATTTTTATATTGTTCTTTTCACCCCTCAACATTTTTTTCTGTCTCGTGTTTTATCGAATATGGAAAAAAATTTTCTACATCAGGACCCAAAGAAAAAAGTGAACTGTAAGACCTACAGGCACGGAAACGGAAATAACGACGATTAGAGGTTACCGTTTGAGATAACTAACTTTAGATTACAGTAGATTTCACCTCCAGGTTGTTGTAGGTTAATGAAAAATAAATTATATTCTAATAATTTTTCCAAGGCGTTGTTACTAACAGGATGGATAATAAAAGATTTTAAATAATCACAAACTCACCAACACAAAGGAAACACTTTGAAACAAAGGTCGCTTACCTGTAAAATAAGAAAAAAGAAAAATCATTAATGTATTTCATTTAGCAAGTAAACAACTCATTGAAAATGAAAGTATTTACGTACAATAAGCATATTTTAAAAGTGAGTAATAATAGTAACAGTAATAAACTTTTAGTAATAACAATGAGTTTTATTATCTTAATATCTTAAATCTTACTTAAATGTAAATAATTAAACTAAGAAACACTTTCACCTCTTTTATTTATAAAGGGAATTATTAAAAAGAAAAGAAAATCACTACCAAGCAATTACATATATTTGCCGATATAAAAGTAGTTTATTAATAAAAATGGATGGGGGGGGGGGGGGGGAAAAGGCCTACAAAAATACACAGACTGGAAAGTAGGCTAAGAGGTAATTGTTTTTTCCTTCTTCTTCATTGTCTTCTTCCTTTTTTTTTCTTTTTTAGTTACTTTGCAGAAACTAGGCATAAATTTAATTGAATTTGTGTTCGGTAAACAAATTCATTAGAATGAAAAATTGGTCTTTTATTAATGATTTTATTTATAAATAATGCTACAGTAATTTTATCTTTCTATCTTCCTTCTTCCCTCTCATCTTCCCGCTTCCTATGTTTGGGGGAGAAACGAATACGAAATTTCATTTTGTAATCGAGTGATTTTCCTCCTATTGTGAATATCTAACAAAACATATGTTACATAGCCATTTTTTTTATATTAATATTACATAGCTATTACATAAGGAAGAAATTTTTCTGAAAAAAAAAAAGAGAAAGAAAAAAAAAAAGTGTCCCTCTCATCTTCACACTCCCAGTGCTCGTGAGACTCGAGATATAGAAACATCGGTGACCTGCTAGAACCTATGTTTTTATCAGAAGGAACAACTCCTGGAACATGTTTCACAGACCTCAACGACGCCACAACTCAACGAGACCAAGTCCTTGGTCCCAATTTCTTTTCCTCCCCGAAATAACACTCGTACATTTTCAACACACAATAACCCGTCATCTGTTAGGCGTTGTCCCTTCCTCCCAACCTCTGACATTTTCCTCCAAACTCCCTGATAACCTCCCTAATCCCCTCCGTGTGCAATACGTCTGGAAATTAGCAAATACGCCGTCGCTGTATTAAGAGTAGCCTTATTTCTAGCGTCGAGAACATTCCGCAAAGCCTCAATTACTCCTAATTAATTCCCCGGAGTTCATTTACCGGGGAGGGGTATATATCTCTTCTTTTTAATTATCTTTCTTTTTACCCAAATTGCACCCTCTTAGTATTCTGCCAACAAAGAATACGTAATTAGATAATTAACAATAAAAAAAAATGTAATCGTTGGAATGCCACAAATTGCCAACATTGTGCTCTGATGGGCATCGAGAACTGCCTTTCAATTAAATAATGATGAGGTTCCGGTATCGTAAGGCTGCTTAACTTCAACCTCATCACTTTTCCAAGCCTTTCTTTTTGTTTCTCCTTTCGCCGTCTGCTTTTTTTTTTTTTTTTTTTACGAAGTACAAAACTTAATGAAACGTTACCACGTATCTGAGGCGACGAAATAATGACGCTCTTTTCGGTTCGACTGTTTGAATTAGGCCTATTGACGCAAAACGCACTCGCCAACCAAACCTCATAAATTTAGGCTTTTTAGTGTCCCATTAGTCACGTGGTAGTTTTATGGGCGGTTTTTTTTTTTCTTTTTTCGAGAGGCAGCTGCTTGCTTCCGAGCTAAAACATTACATTATCTATCAAACTAACGATCAGAGGGGAGGTGGAGAGAAGAAAAGGAACGAAAGAAATGACCTACAATGAAAGCCAAGAAGACGCTTCCACATCCCAAATGGAAATTTTTCTAACAATTTGCATTTAGTTAATGTAGGTATTTCGCAGTTACCTAAATACCTTAATACCCTTTTCTTGAAAGTCCCCTAAGCCTTAAGTCTTTCTTTTATGCACTGGTAGAAGCAGCTTACGTAAATTGCAACGCGGTCTATTTTGACTGCAGAAGTTAAAACCTGACATTTCTTTCAAAAAAAAAAAATGGCTTTTCATAAAACGAGGTCACGAGTGATGTAAGCCGAGTTTGCAGATCTGAATCCCAACGCTGTTAGCAGCAATTTACAGTTATGAAGACGATAGATGCAACGTTTACTACATAATGCCTAAATAATTTATGTATATTTAGTGAAATCCGTGTATTTTGATTATGTAACACGCTTGGTCCTAACCTTCGGGTCACTATGGTTGGGATTCAGATCTTTCAACCTCGGAAGACAAAAAACTAACCAAACAAAACAAAAACAAAAAAAAAAGAATCTTATTTGTTTATTAATAACTTGATTGTCGCAATCAATGTGGAGCCCGCAAAAGTTAAAACAAACAAACAAACAAACTCCTCCTAGCTGATGATATTAGTGTGAAACAGCTGTACTAGGATATCATTTTGTATACAACTTGGTCTCACCCATTATTAATAACTTGATTAAAAACAAGTTTTTGTAAGTACTCCAAAAAAAGGCTACCATCGCCACATTTCTCTTTTTCCGCGCCCAGGCCTGTATTTGTGAGATCTGACATTATGAAAGTCAGGAATGCTTTCAAACTAAATACATACTTAAATAGAAATATATATAATCTCAATGCATTTCAAAGTGAATTTTTAGTTATTCATTCCATGTTCACTTTTCTTAATGCCCATTGCTATTCAAATGAGCTTTCCAATACTTCTTTTCAAAAACTGACTAACAACGCAATAGTAGTAGTTGAATATAGGGACTCAGTTGGCTGACGAATATTTCGTAAAACTATTTAATCGAAGCCTAAAAACACTCAAACGTTTTCTCGCTGAAATAAACTGTTTTCCGGCTTTCACTGGTTTATTAACAGCGGGACTGTTGCAGAAAGGCCTACATGCACACCAAATCATCGTGTAGATGAAAAACGCCGACAAATCTCCAAGCCATTATTTACAAAGGCTTCTTGGGAAACAGAAGTTACAGTCTGTCTCATATTTCTGTGGACTACTGTTACAGGTGACTTAGCAACACATTGAAGTTAGGTCACCGCAAAAGTAGCGCGCGTTCAA
The DNA here is from genome assembly GCA_023159025.1 of Thereuonema tuberculata. Taxonomy (NCBI): domain Eukaryota; kingdom Metazoa; phylum Arthropoda; class Chilopoda; order Scutigeromorpha; family Scutigeridae; genus Thereuonema; species Thereuonema tuberculata. Next base: position 55,883,207 of record JAFIDM010000002.1, read on the forward strand.
ATTCGTAGTAATGGTTAGTTAACGTAAATAATGCAGATCACTGTTATCCAACCCAGCAATGCTTATAAAGATCTGAAACAGACTGTACATCTTGAAATAGATGTTTAAAGCTGGACTATTCCAAAACACTGTGATACAATTTTAAATTTAATATGTTCTCTATTGTAAAACTAAGCAGCTTTGTCACGAAATCAAATCACACTTGAAAGAATCCTTAAGTCTCCAGTCAACGTCAATGGACCACTTGAGGTTTACGCCAGTACCGACGTCGTGTATGACGTGTCACATGACTGAGAGATCTTGTGGGATAAACAAACAGAAAGCCCATAGAGCGATTATATAACTTAGTGTGAATCGTCGATTCAAATCGTCGATTTTTGATATTTCAAGACGGAATGGTTCAGTACTGTGCAGTTCCTAATTGTAATAATTCTGTAACTTGGATATCCTTCTTTAAAATAATATTTCCTCTAAATCTATACGGGTTAAAACAAAGCACATGGCTTTGTTTATCCCACAAGTCAAGCAGCAGCCTGGTGGGATATTTTGTAACTACGAAGCCCCAACTATCCTCAAGTGGTTAATTCAAGTTAAAAACTAAAATATTTTCATCATAAAAACTGAGGAAAAAAACTATCATTAGAATTCCACCAATCATCGTCGTAGTCCCTTAAGAAATACTTAAAAAAATACTTAAAATATGTTACAAAGACATATTTTAACTACATTCTCAGAAGGCTTATAGCAAATGAAACTGATCACTTCACATGACTCAATAGCTTTCAAGAAACAGGGCAGAAGTTCCCAAATTCGTGGGGGCGCCGCAGGATATTTCAAATTTTCGAAAATGAAAATTTTTTTTTCTTTCAATTTACACTTATTATTCTTGTTAGATATAAGTCATCAAAAAGTTGTATGGACCTAAGTACGTTATAAACAGAACTATTGGCCAACGGCAAAAGAGACATTAAGGGTACCGTGAGAAAGTTTGAGAACTTCAGAAACATAGTAAATAAATCTTCATATATAATATTAATACAGACTAATATATAAAACTAATATATATAATATATTACAAAAAAAAAAAAATGACACATATACAGGGTGATTCAAAATTCCCTGTACAACCTTTAAAGATACTTCAGAAATATAAAAACAAATCGTATTCATTGTGAAACGTATGTCCCCAAACGCCATCCGAATGAGCTAGAAAGTACGCTAAGATTCAGAAATGAAAGACATTTCCGTTCTGTTCGCTACCCGATAGGGTAGGTGCACATCTGCCCTCTCACATTGGTGGAGCGATACATCCTACTCCTACAAAGTCAACGTCTCAAATGATGATGGCTCACACTGCCCAACTAATGTGCTGCCAAACAGCGCCCTCTAGCACATTCGGGTGGCGTTTGTGAACATACGTTCCACTATGAATACGGTTCGTTTTTGTATTTTTGACTTACCATTAAAGTTTATATAGGGAATTTTGAATCACCCTGTATATTTATACAATCACTTTTACTATCATTTTTAATATACAGTGGAGCACCGTTTATACGTTTCTCGTTTATACGTTTTTATCATTTATACGTTTTTTTGAATGGTCCCGGCAAAATCCAATGCATATTAATATTAAATAATTTAATTTATACGTTTTCCTGAAATCGCAAATTTCATTTATACGTTTTTTTCAAGACGTTTTATTGTTGGTTATTACGAAATTGTTCGTAATTTTTTGTGAATTTCGTTTATACGTTTTTTCATTTATACGTTTTTTTTTTTCAGTCCCTTGAAAAACGTATAAACGGTGCTCCACTGTATATATATTATCTTATTCAAAGATTGTTTCTCTAGAGAAAGAAAAAAAAGGGATTGTACTGTGTAATTATTAAAAAGTCAATTTGTAAGAAGTGTGATATTTATTTTCCAAAAAAATAATAAATGTAATGTACTTAAGTACAATTTTATTTATTAAGAAATAAATACGTAAGATTATTAAAATTACTATAATTTAAAAACACTTGGTCCGATAGCAAGTGGTGAAGCACTTCATTGCCGGCTCGTTGAACCGGGTTCAATCTCCAGGGGCGATGGGAATTTTTTCATATTGAATTCTCCTCCAGACAGGTCCTAGCGTCTACCCAGCCCTCTTTCCCGGAGATCAAGATGGGCGGGCTCTCGGGCTGACCAACCGACCACAATTTAGTCAAGTTGATCTCGAAAAATCTTGAAACGCCAACTCCAAGAGCCACAAACACGTCTACAGTGGGATATCTTAATTTTTAATTTAATAAAATCGTCTTCGTAAAGAAAAAAAAATCCCTATCCGTAGGATGTGTAAAAACGGATTCTATGTTGGTGGTTTGGTGTTCTAATCTTACAAGAAATGTAAAATTGTTCTTACAACTTAAGTTACAAATTCCGTTTTGAAGTACTATTATAAATTTCAATAAGCATTTCGCTAAAAATAGCTCGGCACGGGGAGGGTCCATTACTTGATGTTTATTTGCCTGCCAAGATTGCAAGGTGAATGTATTTAAAATCAATGTGGCGAGGGCGGAATATTTTCCTACTCTATAAAGCAGGCGATCAATCACATGACGCGAGGGAAAAGGGGAAAAAAAAAAAATCATGACAAACTGACTCGCAGGTTAAGGTTAAACTAACAATTCGCTGTCCAATTAAACTGTACACTTTGCAGATCGAAACAGCCGTCCAAGGCAACAACGCTAAAAATTCAGAAATTTAATACAGAATACCCTTTTTTTGGGTTGGAACATGTGCAAGAAACCTATAGTAATGCAACACATAAAATGAAATTTATACCGTAATAAATAATAAAACATGAAACGGTCAAATCGAAGAAGATTAGGCTGGTAAAATGTTGTAAATAATGTAGCTCAAATTAGCCATAAAGCCTTTATATTATGTATGGAATTACATACTTAGATGTTTGAATTTGAGGATTTAAAAACAGGTAATCACCTAATTATATAAACACAGAATAGCCCAGATCAACATTTCCATGCCATTTAAGATATCTGCCTTTGAAAGCATGGTAAAACATCAAAAAGCAAATATTCAAAACACTTTCAACGCCAAATACAGTATATATTAACGAATGAATTTTCGGAAAATTTTCTTTTTTCCTTTGTCAAGTTTTAAAACAAACAATTTGATGTTAAAATCTCATTCCAAGCTACACATCCTGAACATTATTACAAAATAATCATCAAAACAATAGTCCTTTCATACACAAACTAACCTAAACTTTCCATTATAACATAATTACAACAATTTTATTCATTCTTTAAAAAAACAATTCTTCATTTACAATTTTGCTTTTCTTGTTGTAATTATGTTATAGTGCAAATGAAAGTAGTATTGTTTTGATGGTTATATTGCAACAATGTCCAGGATGTATGACTTGGTACGATATTTAACATCGTAAATTGTTTGTTATTTTAAAACTTGACAATAGGAAAAAAAAATTTTCCGAAAATTCTTTTATCAATATGTTTTTTTTTTTATATATATTTGTGGTTGGAAGTGTTTTGAATATCATGAATAAGAAGAAACGTTATAAGGGAGAAATATGGACTTCAGCTATATAAACATCAAATACGTTACAATTCGCCGAATTCTGAACACAGAAGTTTACTCAATACACATAGTAATGGCAAACAAGTGCTTCACAAAATATGCTTCAAAATTTGACATTTTGCTTACGTAGAGAACAACTGGGCTTTACACGATAAAATCTGCAAGCATTTTGTTTTTAATTCAATCTGTTTTAATTCCGTTAATTATTCAGAATCGAAACTGTATTAATATGAACCCTTTTTTTTTTCTCCTCACAAAGACCTCCACAATTAAAGTTATGCTCTATATTCATGATCACCTTGTATTGTTCGGCAAATGAATTCTGACGGTCTCGACCTCCATGTTATATGACTAATCTCTGGATTAATTAAATCCTCATCACTAATACTGCAGTATTAATTCGTTATACTTATATCGCGTAATTACAACGTTTTCTACAATCCAGAGCTAGTAGAAGCGACTGAATGAGTGTCTATTCATTCTATTCTTAGCGGATAACTCGCAAAATATGAACCATTTGTTTCTTGAGAACATCTTCCAAGTTCAGCTTCCCAAGTTTGGGTTTCTGGAGGTTCGCATTAAAAATTCTGTAATGGCGTCCCGAGCAAATTACGTAATTAACTGTCAACCAAGACTGACTGTAAAAAAACATTTTTTTTTGGTTGGATTAGAATGATGGTTCGCGATGAAAGAAACTAAAATGTTGAAAGGCATTCGCGAGTCAAAAGAAGGATTGGGAACCTCTGTCTTACAACGATACCATGAATTGGCAGAAATGATTTTTGCTAAATAAATAAATAAATAAATAAATAAATAAATAAATAAATAAATAAAGTCTCATCGTGATAAAAGCTCTTATTAAAGATCTACAAAAATATTTCAAACAGATTATTATTATTATACTTGTATGTTTCAAACCTTGGGTTTCCCCAGCAAAAACAATATGGCGGGTCAAGGACCAAAGCACATATTTTATTATTATTATTATTATTATTATTATTATATCGATTGTTCCCCTTGAGGAGAGCGATTGAACTTGAGTTCATGATTTCATCTCTGCTTGTTGTTCCTCTTTTCCTCCCAGAATCTCTTCATCCTCTCGGAATGCTCTTTCTTCCGTTCCTCCGTCCATTTTTTCCCAGGTTGTCGCGATGTTCCTTGCTTAAATTTTACATTCATATTTCAAACAGATGATAAAAAAAAAAAAAAAAAAAAATTGAATATCCCTTCCTCTTTCTTCCCACCCATAAAATCTAATACAAATAAAATATAAAACAATAGTAAGTGAATGCAATTTTGTGCTAAAACGTAAATTTAGAGGCGGCCCATAAAAATAAAAAAAAAAATAAGAAAAAGTACAATATTGTAAGGAAAAAAAAAAAAAAAAAAAAAAAAAATATAGGAAAAAATAAGAAGAAAAAAAAGTAGATATACGGATTCGAACCAACAACCTTCAGTATATGAGATGATTACATTCTAACATTTAAGCTAAAAGCGGAAATCCATTTCTAACATTTAAGCTAATAGCGGAAATCTAATGAAAATAATGACAAAAATTCGAAAATGGGGGGGGGGGGCCGTTGGTACATGAAAACGTCCTTTTCCTATGTTGTTTGGACAACACGATGATGAAGTCCGTTTATCGATCCGACCTTCCGTTCGAGAGTTGTTAGGGGGAGGACGGACAGGACAAACACAATAGCTATCGATCATCACAATACCTCCCAAATGGTTCTCTAAAAAAGGGACTTCCCCAATATTTGCAACTGTCTGACTGTGATTTTTCTATTAACCCAGTGTGATAATACAGACAAGTGCTTATTTTTTTTTATTTTTTTTTTTCATTTTGTAAATAAATGTATATTCAATAGCTTCGTATCGACTGATTTTGAACAAATGCCATACACCACGCAACAGAAGTTCGAAATATTCACGAGAAATTAATTAAACGAAGAGTTATTTTAAAGCAGAATTGACTGTCGAAATAAAGGAATTACTTTAACAGCTCTCTCAACTTTTAATTCAATTCAAAAACTTCGATCGTAACATAATGCAGACTCAAATATTTACAGCATTCCGTGTAAATATTTATAGTAAATATTTTTTACTTCGATGGAAATTTCCAATTAAGAGGAAAAGGAGTAATTCGAATTCAATTTTAAAAACAGACTTACAAGACAATTAAATTAAGGTCTGAATCGGTTGTCATGGTAACATGGCGCCTAACAAAAGTTTTTGTTTACATGCGTTTGGTGTCATCGGGGTTTTTTTTTATTATTATTTTTTATTTAGTTAACAATTGGAACTGCATATACTTAAAAAAATTTTTACCACTCCCCCAATAAAAAAAAACTGCTCATCCGCTTTGTCCTAGAGTATAAGGAACAAATTAATTTATTCAATCGTAACCGTCATTTCACTAAAAGGCTGTTACGTAAAACACAACAACGAAGAATGGATTGTCAGCTATAAATACACCACATAAGCGATTTTCTGCTATCTTAATTGAGTAAAAACAGCGGTTACTTACTACTGCAGGTTTTAAGGACTCTCAAAAAACCTTCGCTGTTGAATCTATTGACAAGAAATTCTTAGTTTTCTTTCAGTTTTTTTTTTTTATTTTTTTATTTCAAGTCATTGCTACACAAATGAAATATTTTACATTATTTTTAAAATTAGAATGCCTGCTAAAAAATACAAGCAATACAAATTTTTCGTTTTCTAAAGAAGGAAAAAAAACTTCATTATTTCCTTAACTTGTCCACATTGAATTCATTTAAGACATGTTAAAGCTCGAGGAATTCTCGGATCACTCAAAAAATGAAAATGCATTCTATTATATCAAACCTAGACTTTCAGAAGCTGATGACGACCTAGATGTGTGCGGGTTGAAACTGTTTTGTTAGTACGGTAAGCATTTGTTCCTTATATTTTTATCACAATTTTTAAACTGAAATTAATTGGGGAATTTAGGATTTTAAATGTGTGCTACTGATTTGTAAAATTGTCGACGTTTTTTATAATAGACATATAATATCTCGCACGTTAAAAAGTAATACTAATTAATATGCATTGTTAGAACATTACTGTTTCAGTTCTACTGCCTGTATGTTTTGTTTGTTTCACATCTTCATTCGCTAATTTCTCGACCATTGGTTCCCCCCACCTCAAACCCCCAAAATTTAGATAGTCTTGGTTCCTAAATACGCATTCCAGAAGTTTCAGGATGAGTCATGCTGTGGTTCAGAAGTTACTAAAACAGAGTGACTTGATTTAATTTCCAAATTTTAAGGAAATTTTTCTGGGTTTGAAAGGTTAAGATTGTATTTTGCTTCTAAATTAGCATACCATGCTTCGAGAACATTCAATGAGAGGTTTAAAAGTTATGTTATGTTATGTAGTGTAGGTGGGTGGCAGAGAAGCCAAGCACTGCGACCGAAGGTATATTGTACTATCCCACAGGAAATAAGGACAGATAGAGAAAAAGATTGAGAAAGTATGGTGGGAGAAGTGTAGGGAGAACCCTGAGAAAACCTGCCCAGCGCGGATCGTCCACCAAGGTTTAAAAGTTGGGAACACACACTCACACCTACCAACTGATTTGGAATCACACGCACTGCATCTTCCCAGGAAAGTAGGATTAAAAAAAAGTGAAACGTACGTCTCTGTGTAACTGTAATTTCTTCCTTTGAAACGAATCGTTACGTATACCGTGGGAAACTTTCGTCAGCGAAGTTAAACCACACAATTAAACATACGTGAAATCATCCAGAGAGTTGACGTTTTCAGAAAAATGTTTTACATCATTGTTTCACTGAATTGCAGAAGGGGTTGAAACAGCAATCAAAAGCCCAGCGCTTTTCATAATCTCCAGCTTTATATGAAATTCGACTGACGCACTGTCTTCCTCACCGGGATTAATCCTCTTCCAATTTCATTTAAAACTCTCCGCAATTAGATTTCACCAACAACAAATGAATAAAAATTGGAAAATAATCCCGTTACAATTTCATTAAAGGATTCTGGACGATTTTTCTCTATTAGGAGTTGATTAAAATTTCATGAGTCCTTCTTTATTTTTTAATTAAACATTTAATTGGATTTTATTATCCACCCAAGAAATATCTGCATTTGAAATTAATTTGAAGGGAATTGTTTAACAAATGAAACAGGTTTGTTTTGATTTGGACAGGTGATTCGGGCAAATCTAATTCCCATAGCCGGAGTTACGCACTAGAACTCGTAGTAGCGCCCTTGGATCCTCTCGTGTTCGTCAGATACAGCAACCGTGTTTGGTTTGTTGTTTCGCGTTGCAAGTTTCTAGTGTTCACAAGGCAAGTAGTATCTATTTATTCAGTGTTAATCCTGGCTACTGAAAAACGGGCTACTCTCCACCAAAATCAACTGGAAAAATAACGTAATGTAACTTTTAAGTTACTTCAATCATAAGACGGACAACGGAAATGCTTACGTAAGACTTACGACATTTATAAATCTGTTCAAAATAATCTAGTGAAATTTACATTACTATTGTCAACAGACATAGGCAGTAATTTTTGTTTTACAATAGGATTATTTATTTCTATTTATGAAGATAAACAAATATATTTTTTTTTATAATGTAATATATATTAAATATATTTTTTTAATTTTTCATCCTTATTTTCTGTTTCCGACAAATGTATTTATAGAAATTGAGACAATTTTTTCCCCCTATCACTCCGAATGTTTCTCAAACTGGAAAAGGCATAATAACTAAAAATAGAATGCTTCCATTACCCTATTGAAGAACTCAATCGAAATGCTATCCATTTTTCATTGCTTTAGTCTCTAAACAATCTTCCTAATGATCTGTGGCAAAATATATTCAGGCCTCAAGAAATGTGCATGAGGTCGATAGCTCTGTACACTTCTTGAAATTCAATGATATTTCTATATATACATCCCCCCCCCCATTCCGTTACAGAATCTTAAGTGCTCAAAACAAAACTATTTCCAATAATTCTTCGCAGTTCGCCGTTTCCCCAGCTGATTGCGCTCGTGCGTAACTGTTTTGGAAACCCTTCTGCTTTCTAAAGGCGAAAAACAGAGTAATGTTGCCCCCCAACCCCTGCTGATATTAAGAAAAAAAAAAGTTTCAAATAAAAATCGCCAAACGGAATAAAGATGAAACAGAGGGTAAAGATGTTATCAACGGATGTAATGAAAAGTGAAAATGAAATTACTGACAAATAATAAATTCTTGAATGAAATTAATGCCTACTTTCCTTAATGTGCTATAACTATTTTTTTTTTCCCTGAAGTCGAGAAAATTCTACCTGTAAGTTTCAATTATAAAATAGATGTTGAATATAAACAGTACAAAATAAAATTTTAAATTCTCATTATCTATTTAAGTAGCTTACATCCGATTAATTTCAATTATAAATCAAAGAGCGCGCAAATTAATGCATTACTAAATTTTTCTCTGGGAATTTTGACACGTTTTCATGCCGTTTTCTCGACAGGAACCAACTTGGAAAAGATTTCAAATATAAAAGTTAGGGAAATCTCTTAAATATGCCTGCCAACTTTCAAGACGTTCTTGTAATATTTCCCCTCTCACACAAACAGAAAAGAAAAATCCGACAGAAAGTTTTATTATCAGCATCTCGATCTCATCTACTAAAGAGAAAAAAGCTGCAGCTTAAAATATTTGTTTGAATTCTTTACTGACCTAACATATTTTATACATACTATAGAGAAATAACAAAAGAACATCAAATGCAGTCCACGGAATTGTGGGTCGACAAAAGAACAGTGGCAACACAGTCCGTTTAGCCCTCTAGTGAGAATCGGCCAAAACGTGAACTCCATCTTTCTTTAAAATATGGCGGAATGCGAACAAAATTGTAAATAGACAAGTTTACATCAAATAAATTTGATGTAACTCCCCGGTCTAAAATACCACTAACTAATTCTTACTAAAGTTCGGGAATGAAGTACTGCAATTTTCTAACAAAATCTGCTGGTTAAAATTAATTCGCAGCCGAGTATTTTAAACCGAGAGCTCCGCGTTTCGATTGTACCATACCATGAATGTTTCAAAAACGCGAGTTTGCCTAGCGCTGATGAAAATGGCTACTAAATTATTTCATTAAATTAAGAAGCGGGAGAAGGAAGGAAGCAGCCATGTCAATTTAATGTCGTTAATTCTTAATTTGTCAATAGAATGACACGATACAATACCCTCTAAATTATGGATACGTTTAATCAGCTTGGATCCACATTTTTCTGTGAAATAGCTTCGCCAAATCTTCAAAATAAATTACTGGATTAAAGAGATAATGTTTTCTTTAAAGATTATTACAAAGAAAAAGAAGTAATTTAATTACTATATTAATAATTAATGAACCAACAATGCAAGGGAAAATATTTTCTTTGCTTCCGAAAGATTTTAATCCATTTGGGGGGGGGGAGTAGGAATTTTCATTTTCGTTCAATTTTTTATTATATCGCCACTGATATCGGAGATTGCAATTTTTTTATTTTTTTAATACATATTTATTTTAATAATAAAGGATCATAGACACAGAAGCTTCAAAAATAATAACGTATAATTGCTATACCATAATATGTTTCGAGGTTTTCTCGTCGTCAGACGTACAAATTGAAATAAAACATTTTAACCATACAAATTATAAACCTAAAACAACAATAAGAATACTAACAATGTAAGGAATATGAGTAAACCATCATTGGTTAATGATAAGTACAACAAAGTTGCATGATATCATTATCTTATTTTAGATCTTACTCTAAAAGCATTTTTAATAGATACGTCCGTGTTATAACATTTTTGTGTTTTAATTATTAATGACTCATGAAATTTTCGTAGGTAACAATCCCTCTCCATCGCATAGATAATCGGTTTTTCTGTAAGTAAAAAGTGTCCTGTATTGTATCCAATAGAAGAATGGTAGTGACACATGCATATACATAGGGGAGACCAAACGAAGGGTCCTCATGCGCATGAAAGAACATGAAAGAGCAGTGAAACAAAATAATTCACTGTACCTCACTGCTGAACATTGCCGAAATCTCGAGAAAATATCTCGAGTGGAGAAATCCCTCAAAAAAAGGATCTGTATAGTATCATGTTCCACTTCTGCTTCAGAACCAAACTACTGTATATGATTAAAGCTAGTTTAAATATACACAAAGTTTCACCCTTATAATTTAAAAATAACAAAAATGTGCATTTAAAAAAAAAAAAAAAAAACACACTCACTCCTTTTCTCAAAAGACACAGTCCCTTCCGAACACCGGCCAATTATTTAAGAAATATTGATTTAATTTAAATAAATCCCAAACAATTCCAATGGCGCAAAAAAAAAAAAAAATATTTTGATTGGTGTACCAGGGAATTTTGATTCACTGATGCTTTTTAGTCTTAGAATGTGAAGACAGGAAGGTTTATGAAAACAACGTGTCTGTGAATATGTCTTGTTTTCCTTAACTTATGTACCACTAAATTATCTTCTTTAAACTTGACTGCATCATTTATAGACACACACACTTTTATATTTCAAAACACTTTTCTCCTTTGGATCCATTCAAAATGGCGATCAGAAGAAGTTTTGAAGCCACCGAAATACTTTCTCAATTAAAAAATAAATAAAATAAAACTAAATTTTTGTCTGGAGGATTTTGAAACATTAAAATTAAACTTTAAGAATGAAGATTAAGTCAAGGAAAATAGTTTTCAAAACTTCTTTTGAGGATTGAATATTTTTTGTTTTCTTAATAGCTATGAAGTTACAGATAAAATCAAACTAACCATCAATTTAAATGCGTGAATCCACAATGGCCTTTACTGTATTGTACAACTGTATTAAAACTACACTGAGGGAAAAACCAATTAATGACTGTGGACATTCTCGTTAGCAGATACGCGTGAAGGCAACACGCATTCGTCTGACAAAAAAAAAAAAAAAAAAAAAAAAAAAAAAAACAATCGTAAAAAACTCGCCTGGGATCACAGGAGAACAAGACGCTCCCAACGATGCCTTTTTTTTAATATGTCTGACGACAGGTTGCCTATCCTTCTTCTGTGGCGGACAAACGAAGATCTACACTGCTGAGTCACTTGGTTAGGTACCGTGAAAAACAAAACCAAAGTAAAAAAAAAAAAACTGCAGGAAAGACAACAATCAAAGCTTTTTCTAATAATAATATATAAAAAAAAGTCTCGCGTTTTGACCAGTTCAACTTAGCATTAATTGAAAAAAAACAAAAAGGTAAATATAGTATACTCTCGATATCTCGAAAACCTTGATATGTCGAAAAATTATTTTTCCCTTGATATTACGTATTAATTAATTCTTAGGTCGAAGAGTTTGCACTCAAAATCTTGTTATGTCGAATGTTTTTCGAAGTATGAATGAATTTGTCGAATGAATTTTTCCGGAAAAAATCGCCGAAATTTTCAATTTAGTGTAATTATTTTCGACTACTTTTAAAAATTAAAATTATCATTGCTGTATTTAGACTTATTGCCAACTATCATTAGATATTTTTACTTATTCTCATCTATCAAGACTCTAATTTTTACAATATTATTCCGTATCTTGTGTTTTTGTGTGAATTTTTAAGTTTTGGTTACGATCTTTTGTCGAAAACTCGCTATCCCGAATTTTTTTTTAGCGTCCCTTCGACTTCGAGTTATCGAGAGTCTACTGTAAATAAATTCATGTTTTATATTTCTTTTTACGACGGTAATTAAGGGTATCTGCATTCGTCCAAACCTAGAATTTAAACGAGGTATACTTAACATGCTAACTCTCGCATTCCAGAATGGAGGGACACCTAGATCTTTATCTATGGGTAGGATACGTACCAAACTTGGGAGGAACATTCCTCTCAGTATCTTAAACCTTCGACTAAAGTTTCAGCTTCCCCGTATATTATCTTGATCGAAAACAGTAGGACGGATATTAAGTCAATTAAACGTCATACTGTAACATATTTCTATGATTCTGTTATTATAATCTTTTTTATTAGTTGCTCAATTGATATTAAGATACGTTTTCTGTGTTATCCAAATCTTTGGAATTCAAACAACTGAAGTGTAAATATTAGAAGCATTTTTGGGAGGATATGATACTGGACTAGGTGCAGCACAGACCCTAATGTCCAAATTAAACAGACCCTTGTTTTGGTCATTGACACAACTGAAGCTCTTCGATGGTGTGATTTGCTTGTGTCATCATTTTCATCACCAGTTTCATTATCGAACCAGTCTTTTTAGAACAAGTTCGAAAGCTAAGATAATGAACTTCCGGCCTTTTGTTATACTGTCTTTCACCATGCAATTTCAAATTCATGTATGGTTTTAGTAGAAAACTTATAGAAAAAACAGTAAAGGATTATATATATACTACTTACAAAATCGATTGAGGGTAAAGTCGCCTAAATATTTGTATTTCGATGCAGTCACACTTCGCTTAATGATAGAGTTAGGTTCCTCGAAACAAACTTTTGTCTTGAACCTTACTTTTAGCTAAATGAATAGCGATTTTTCTTATATACCCCAGTTATAACTCTATATAAGTTCTTAGAAAATTGCTACTGTATTTGCTATTTTATAACTAAATTCAGGGTTTTCGTGGCAGCCTGATATCTTCACTAGTTAACATGTGATCTTCCAATAACAAAAGGTTCCTCATGCCTTTTCAATGATTAAACTAGTGATGAAAATGATTACAGAATCAATGACCAAAACAATGATGAAAATTAGGATCGTGTGATTTGGGCATAAGTATCCCGAGTGTTGTATTAACAATGCGATTTTTTTAATCCCTATTTTAATTTTTAATAATTTATAATGTCTTAAGAGACTGCAAAACTCACTTGCAATGTTCGACGATGAGAGATGTATGTACAGTACATACTTAATCGGTGGATGATTTCTGAGCAGGACCGTTAAATCACAATCTCCTTGAACGATGGGAACTCGCGTGGCTGTCACCCGTTCCTAATCCCCTCATTAATCATTCAAAAAGAGACTCGACTAATGCCACCCCTAGTTTACATAGTTTCCAAAGATCGATCGGCATCGATTGGCTGACAATTGGTGGCGCATCAAAGATAGGGAATAAAACATTCCACCCACCTACACACCCACACATACAAATTAGGAACACCAACTAACCTTCCTGCAGATGGAGAAAAGGTCATTTCCCAAAACCTGTTCCTGTTATATTTGGGAATTGACTGGCTCCCTACATTTTTTTCCTTGACGGTTACGAATTGTTGGGAGCCTACACCTCTGTAAATATCTTTAACTTTTTTCTTTTTTAAAGGGGCTAAACGCACTACTCTGTCTTCCGTTATGTTTCCGTAACGTAATTGCTTAAGTGACGTAGTTATGTCTTCAGTGTCACAAGAATGGGGAACAATTATCTGAAATAAAAATCACATTTGACCATAGATTTCTATTAATCTTCATTCAAAAATTTACCATCCTAAAAATTTCAGGTAATTGTACCCCATTTTTGTGACCCTGAAGACATAACTACGTCACCAAAGCAATTACGTTACGGAAACATAACGGAAGACGGAGTAATGCGTTTAGTCCTTTACACGTTGCTTTTTCTTTTTTTTTTCTGTTTTTTTTTTTTTTAGGGCGTCCGTACGTAAAACGTGCGATAGTCGTATTACCTCTGTCTGTCCGTCCGTAAATTATGAAACAACTCTCTCCCTAACTATATCCCTGAAACTTGATAGATAACGAGATCAATACAAAAAAACTCCAGGCCAAACCCCAAATTTCATCTAAGTTTTAATTTTTCCTTAAAATTTACGCAGCTATTGCTAGGGCCAATGTACAACGTATCGCCATCTAGTGACTGCTTCAAGAACAACGAAAACTAATAGCGAATAATAAATGCTACGTTTTATTGCGCACGTTTTCCTTGTTTGTTTATTATTTCTCCGTGAAAACAAATAAAAAGAATGGAGGGGGAGGAGGGGAAAGGGTTTAAAACAGTGATGGAATAACTATCACATAAGCAAAAACAACAAGGAAAAATGCATTTCTTGTAGTTAGTTCAGATCTATCCCATTACAGGGCTACGCGAATCTTCGGGAATCTGCGGGAGATAAGGCTCCCAGCGTTTCGTGACCAACACGATTGAGCTGGGGGTTGGGTGGTCAACCCGATGCCTGTCTGTCTTTAAACCCTAATGGGAAAAGAAACCCGGTACCCATTTCTTGAGAGGGCTAGGTAGATCCATCTAAAGAAACAACGTCTAATAATCCCTATCTCTGCCGGGAGCTGAACCCAGCTCCTCCAGGTAGCAGTCAAGTGCCTTACCAGTTGCCTACTGGGGCACCTTTTTATATTATTTCATCTAATCATTTTTTTGAACCATTGAGACTGTCGACCTCAGGAATACGCTTTGTATTTATATTATCTATTTCTTTACTAATAATTCTTAGCATGAGTTGGGAAGCCACATCCGTTAACTTATTTCGTTGTACTATAATACTAAGTTCCACTTCGAGTCTTAACAGTCGATAGCTTGAAGACCGAACAACCTCGCCCTGAAACCAGAACTTTACCAAAGTTCAGGTAATCTCCTAATGCTATTCCCACCAAAAATATCAAAATAAGTAAAATAAAAAAATACCCACAACTACTTTGTTGTTTCAATTTCGTTTTTATTTCTGCCTAAATCATAGCGGAACTACGAATTATTTTGTTTCCAATTTCGAAAGGTTACGCAGAGCAAATTCCCTGCTGTAACCTCCCAACGAATACCTACGTGCCCGTCGTGCTTTTGGTTTTTTTTTTTCGTTGATTTTAATGATAACATTCCAGAAGCTCTAGTGCCAAGCCCACGAGTGAGGTCGGAGGTCGCCAATCCCGTAGGTATATAGGCTACACTCAGTTGCTTCATTAATATTTATAGATAAAGAGAATGTCTCGCATTCAATTTGCGCCGAGGGAGGATTTATTATTGGTTCATAAGCGCAGATGCCTAATTCGATAGGATTAACTAAATTAAATTTCTTTAATTGATTGGAAACATGTTTTCAATTACACTACCTAATTTCTTTTACCAGTTTTTTTTTTTTTTTTGCTTCGCTTCGAGAATACGTCCACAGATTTATTTTTTTTTTTACCTCCAATAAAAAAAGAAATTTGCAAAAAGTTGCTGAGAGAAGAAACTCCTTAATTTCCATAAAATGTATTATTATTAATAATTATTTATTTATTTATTCATTTTAGTGATCCTATAGAAAGAAGCTATTGAGATTCCCGTGTCTGCATGTACGTATGTATGCGTGTAACGCCCTCCTCAGCCCAAACCGGGAGTGGAAGCCCCATGAGTCATACCTCGTTGGACTCCCTATGACCCTCCCAATGATTTGTTCCCGGTTCAGCCAATTTTCGGCTCAAGGTGTTAATGCCCACTTCTGTGAATAAGTCGCCCGAATGTTGCAAGTTGTAGGGAAGGGAGATAACATTTTTTTTTTTTTTTTTTACTACAAAACTGAGAATTGACTTGGGGAAAAAAATATAAAATAAAGAAGTACAGACAATGTACTCTAGTTTCAGCTATCATCAACGGGATGGCCGTTTCATCCTTATTAGAACTCATCAGTCAGATTTACCTTCGATGGCAGGCTGTCCTAGATTCTCGTCGATGATAGCTAAAGGCGTGAAAGCAAACGAAAGTGCATTGTCTATGCTCTTTTTTCCTCCATACTACCTTCATACATGTTAAAATTTGCCTCAATGAGAATTACCGTACATGCTCCAATAGAGGCCCCTGGCGTTTATTTGCAAAACTCGGTTCCCGGCGCTTAATAGAGCGGCTGCTATTAGAGACCGGCCATTATTAACAAAAACCTTCAGGACGCAATATTTTACAGGTAAATACCGGCTAATATTACAAACAGCTACTTTATTTGAATTACACATGCTACATGAGACTGTTAAAGATAAATGGCAATGTCTTTCTGTACCTTTCGCTGCCATTTGTCGTCCGAATCCGCAATGATGGGCAGCCGCCTCACCGGAAGTTTCTTTCGCGTATTCCACCGCGCGAATCTTGAAGGCAATGTCAAATGACCGTTTCGGCGGCATTTTGAAAGGCAATGTACCGTAAGGTATCACTATAAAGATACTATAAAGATACGCTTACACTAGTACCGGTAGGCAAATATCAAAGACCCGGCTACTGTTAGAGACCGGCTACTATTTGGCCGTGTCCTCTCTGCAGCCCGGCGCTTATTAAAGACCGGCGACAATAACAGCCTCGGCGTTTATTGGAGCATATACGGTAACTTGTTTTTGGTTTTGTTAAAAAAAAAAAAAAAAAATCTTGATAAATAAAGGTAAAAAATAAAATCCACATATTTTTCAACAATACAACTGCCGAATACAAACAATATAATCAAATCTTCCATTTCCGAAAAATACTCAAGTCCACAAAGTACTTACATTATCAAAATCCAATTAATAACATCACCCTTAGTGGGTTGACCGAGTGATTGTGGTGAATGTGGATGGCAGGGAAGCAGAGCACCGCGACGTGTAGGTCTATTGTGCTATCCCACGGAAACGAGAACAGACATACAGAAAGACTTGAGAAAGTATGGTGGGAGAAGTGCAGGGGAAATGGGAGAACCCCGAGAAAACCTGTCCACCGCGGATCGTCCACCATCACGAAACCCACATGAGAATCGAATCCCGGTACTCGGAGGTGAGAGGCCAATGTCTTAGCGACAACGCCAACCGCGTGGCCCTCTTAGTGGGTTACTAAACAGATGAATTAAGTAGAGTAATTCATTCTTCCGTTTCTAATGTTTTTTGGTTATTTGTTTGTTTGTTTTTCACTGCGAATTTTTACAAGTTCACGCGCTAATTTCTTAATGATGACTCACACGGAAAAAAAAAATCACATATAAAACTTAGCTCTTTCCTTTATTTGTATTTTATTGTTTTATTGCAAAAATTATGTAATTTCATCAAGCTGTCATTAGGCATCTATTGCTCTTTTCGTATCAACAAGATAAAAATACCAAATCCTTGGTTCCTTTGTGTCTTCCGTAATTACCATTTGTTCAATTATTAGGCATATAAACTTTATTACTTAAATTCGTTATTTTTTAAAAAGCTTTGTTTTATGCTGACACTTTTTCGTATTTTTGTTTGTATTTTGTTTTTGTGGGATCCCGATTCCGAGAGCAAGAGTAGGATTCTTATATGTTCTTCTCAGCCTGTCATCGGTGACTGGCTGACGAGTCCTAAACGGCCGTCCCAGACTGTTTTTGTAGTTCTTTCGTTCGTTTGTGTCTTTAGTTACCATTTGTTCAATTATAAAATTTGTTAATACGTAAACTTATTTATTTATTTTAACTCGTGTTTATGTCATTGCCTCCAAATTGAACAGAAATTGTAATTGCTGGGGTTAGGATACTTCCAACGTTAAAGGGAGATTAAGTGAAAGGGGAATCTTAAATGTTTAGAGTGGGAGAAATACATTACTCTTTCTACCCTCTTTATGAAGACCCTAGCCATCTGTTTTATGTAACATCTGAGGTCGTAATGTTTCGCTGACGTTTCTTTAGTTTGAACTCATATTTACGGTACTTATTACCCTTGTGGACATTGCACAGATGTACGTAAGAGGAAGTCTGTTTATAAACTGTATGTATATTTTAAGAAGAGGGTGTTCAAACTTTTGCATAGTGTTAAAGTATTCAGAAGATCCAACAATCCCAACTTGAGCTCTTTAAGTTGCTTGAGACGAGAGTGATGGTAAGACCTTTGCAGAAGGAGACACAATTTTCTGTTTTCTTTACAGCATGTCGCAATCTTCTCTCGATAGCAAAGCTGTTATTCTCCTTCGCTTATATAAAGCCAAAGAAATTTATATTTTTTTTTTTTTAAAAAAAATCACTTTTTTACGATCTTATGTATAATGCATATAATTATTTATTGTTATTGTAATATCCATATATAATGTCTAACAGATGGATGTTGACCATCACGTTTGCGCGAGAATTACGAAAAACACGAGATCTCGCCATTAGCCTCTTCAGCAGGTCTCAAGGAATTTAGTATTTTTAATGTCTGTCACTAGAAAATGCTACATAATGAATTTATTGTTTGTTTATTGACTGTTTTCAATTTATTAAAACTATATTAAAATGTAGTAAAAGTCTCATGCATTTCCCCGTATTATAATTCATTTAAATATTTCAATATTTTGTGAGAAGACATGGATAGAGATTATTCTCGCGTAAATTACGTGAAATCACGAAAATACGAGATCGTCAACATCCATCTGTTAGACATTATGTATATACAGTATTTTTAGCATTACTTTTCCTATTGTGTACGTACTTGCGGTTTCAAAGTATTTTTGATTGAGCAATTTTTTTTCCTAGTGCAAGAAGATGGAGTCCTTTGT
The DNA here is from genome assembly GCA_023159025.1 of Thereuonema tuberculata. Classification (NCBI taxonomy): domain Eukaryota; kingdom Metazoa; phylum Arthropoda; class Chilopoda; order Scutigeromorpha; family Scutigeridae; genus Thereuonema; species Thereuonema tuberculata. The sequence goes on from JAFIDM010000002.1 coordinate 55,902,274, forward strand.
GAACGATATTATAGTATGATACTGAGTAATACTAAAGCCTATCTTAAATGATCTTCCAATTAAAACTAAACTCAATAAGAAACGACTAATAACAGTTCAGAGTGGTAACCAACTCACTTTGTATTTTTGTAAGCCATTATTTATCGTTTAACATTAAAAAAATAAGTCGGCCATCGTCGTCCAGATGTATAATTCCAAGTTTTGTACGTTACTGCCATGATAGACCCAGTTAAGTTTTCTTTTTTATGGCTGTCTCGCCTTTTGTTTTTTCACTCTATCAAAGCCATTCGTAATGAGACGTTTAAAACAGTTTATTGCTTTCTTACGATCCTCGTTTCCTTTTTTTGTTTTTTGTTTTGTATGTGTGAACTTCTTTTTATTGTTTCTTGCGAAATGTCACGTGGTTCAAGACATTAGAAGGACTTCTACTCTGCTATCAAAAGTCATTAAAATATCTCGAGATCCTACAGACCTCTCTTTTTTTTGTTTGTTTGTTTGTTAGTTAAGTTATTACAAATACTCATATGGTGGATGACTAATTGGCTCAAATTTCAACAAGAAGGTCAAAAGTCGTTACCGAACTTCGTAATAATTAATTTCGATTTAGAACCTCTTTAATTTTCTTTTTCACGCTCCTCACCCGCCATTTTTTTTTATTATTATTATTCTTTTATCCTGTATTATTTATTAAATTCAATATTTTTATTTTCTTCTAAAAACTACTAAAAACTTCTAAAAGTTTTGAAAACGACAAAAAGTCAAATATATTTATTTTCTTATAGAATTATAATATCAAATTACAAACAGATGTCGAAATTTAACGTGAAATTTAATGGTGAATTTTTAAAAAAGACCAGAAACACAGAAATTAAAAAAAACATAAATATGTTAAAATCTCGACGAGGTTTCGATCGGACCTGCGGATCTTTTTCAAGTCAACTTGAAAAAATCGGCAGTTCCTATCGAAAGCTGGTCGAGATTTTAACGTATTTATGTTTTTTTAATTATTGTGCATCTGGTCTTTTTTAATACTTCACCAAATTACAAAAAGTTCAATTTTATTTTTACTGGAAAATAAATACTATAAAAATATAAAATCCGCTTTAGGTAAGGTGTTTAAACTGGATTAATTGAAATCGTATCGAACCATTCAAATACGAATGGATTAAGGATTTAATAATATTCAACGATATATTAATACAAATTAGGCTAGAAATCCATTGTTTAGATTCCAACGCTTCACGTGATTCCCTGGCGCTAATTTCGCGACAAGGACCCACTAGGAGATGAATTTAATTACACAAGTTTGATCGTCTGTAGTCCTGGAATGTGCATTGTAAGTTTCAGGAAGACCTATCTATTGGTTCAAAAGTTATTAGAGGTAACACACACATACGGATTTGATGAACGAAACGATTAAGATAAAACAAGGTAGGGATAGCGATTAGTAAACCAATCACAATGCTTCGCAACGTCTTCTGATACGTATAAGAAAATATAATTGAGATTGCTATAATTTCCTTATTATTATAAATTTGATTGTTGCGAATGCAAAAAGGCGCAATTTTTTTTTTTTTTTATTTTATTTTAATTTTAATAATTTTACAATTCCAGTCCTACTAGATCCACTTTGAAAGTGATCTGTCTGTAGGTTCTGTACAATATATCCATTTGAGTTATTACAGAATATATATACATCATTTTTTTTTTTTTTTTAAATAATTAGTTATGTTACCATCCATATATTGTTATTTAGTAAATATAATAATAATATGCCGCGCTGGTGTGGTCGAGCGGTCTCAGGCGTCGGTCTGTCGTGAGATCAATGTGCCAGCGCCCGGGTTCAAATCCCGGTAGCGAGCATGGATGTTTCAAAAATTTCCTTTCCTGTGTTGTAGCCTCTTCTTCACTTTCTCTTCGGTCTGACGTCATTCCTTAATGGCGTCCTGGGGAAGGCCACGGGAAACCACCCCAGTATCTTTCCCTTGTAATTCTAGGGAGTCTGCTAGGGGTTCGCCGTCTTGGGAACACTAGCGCTCCCTGGAGCACGGATGCTTCGGCAACGAAGCTCGCACTTCGGTGCGAACCGACCACACACACACACACAATAATAATATACTATATACTAGTATTAATATACATATATCAATATTATTGTAAATATTATAACATAAAATTGTAATTAATTTTATAAAAATATTTGACTATTCAATGTTAAATAATTAATTATGAGATATCATTTTTGATTGCATACAAATGTTTGTTAGTGTTCTATTAATAACATTATAATTCAATTTAAACAGAAATACTTCTTTTCTTTAAAAGAAGAAAAATTTTTTTTCTAAAGAACTAAAAAAAAAAATTAATTTTAAATTTATTAATATTAATAAATAATATTTCTTAATTTCTTTAATGTTATATTAAAAACGATTATATTAAATTGTTACGATTATTGTGATTGCAGTGATTGTTGCGCTCATGATACCTGTCCACAGACGGACAGACAAAGCTGGAATAGTAGTCTTCTGATACTTGTATCAGAAGACTAAAAATATTAAAAAAAAAATTAAAAAAATATAGAATGTGTTACTTTAATTAGTATCGTAAATAAATTTTCAATTCTTTTTGTTTTTTTTCAACAATTTAAATAGTAATAAATGTTCAATTACAAAACATTTACAAAAATCTTATTACATTCAAAAAGAATATTTATTTATTTATTTTGAAAATTATACGGTTAAAAGCCAAGTAAGCAATTTGTTTTATATGAAGTAATAATAATAATCAAGAAATACGAAAACTGAAAATAACCTATGATTCTAGGTAATGTATCAATAAGCCGTTTATTGACGATTTAGCAGTCATTTTGCAAATTTTTAATATTTCTCTTTTAATATTACGAATACATCCAAACAAATGGAAAAAAAATTCAAAAAATTATACCCGTTTTTAAAAATGGAGGATTACTGTGTTTGTGTGAAAGAAAACTTATCTTTCAGTATCTTCCATTTCACACTGAAGCCCTAAATAGATAAAAGCATTCCTGAATCCATGTTTTCAAAATGGCAGCGCCCATGTTGCCGATTTAGGCCTAGGACAAAATCTCGTGAGTGATTCAATTATCTGTGTTTTCAAGATGGCAGCGCCCATATCGCCGATTCAGGCTTAGGACAGAAATCTCGTGAGTAATTGTTAAACAATGATAAGCGCGCGAGCGGCCCATTGTTACGCAATTAACGAGTGCGTGCTCAGTGCATTTCGGAGCAGGAAGCCACACTTCAGATCGGCAGTTCGTTGGCAGTCTCGGTGCGGAGTGGACGTATTCCTGGTTTCCGCACAAGGCAGTTCGTTTCCAAGTTAGCTGAAGATAGGATTTGTTCCTTATTCGCTGAAGTGCAGTTAGTTCCAAGTTCCCAGTGACAAAGATTAGGATCCTTTATCACTACGTTATTACGATAGCTGCGAAGTGATCAGCTATAGTGAAGCCGTTCGTTACCGCAGTGTGAAGTTCAAAGTTCTGTACTGCAGAACTCCAGTTTCTAAGTGAAAAGCTGCGATTAGTGTGCTTCTATTATTGAGAAGAAATCCCGATTGATTCTCTCAATAAAAACTGTGAAAGACAATGCTTTAAAGACGTATTCTCGGTGAAAAGCCATTTGGACGAAGATCGCTGTTCCATTTCGAACGTGGGTCGCCATATTGGATTCTAGGAGAATTACCGATCTACGACGTGGATGTCCGAAGTTCCAGTTCGACGGAAAGCAGAAATATTACCCAGTGAGTACTGTTTTATTTCAGTGAGTTTCGGACTCTCTTCGTCCAAGCCCAGAAGTTTTAAGATTAACTTTTAACCGAAGAATTGAGACCCAGGCAAGCGAGCCGAAGACGGACTTTCGATTAACTCGCACAGATAATATCTAACTTTAAAGCATTAAGTAATTAACGTTATAGAAATAGAAATGTATTTCTAGTTTATTTATCTTTTGAAATTCTCTGTGAGAGATTGTATTCAAATTTAAAGTAAGATTGTTTTATTAAACGTTTTATTGTTTTGTTACACTTTCGCATTAATTTATTTTACCTTCCTAATTAAGCCTTGCATAGTCGGAATCATAGTAGCTCTCCAGTTAGCGATAAACCTCTGCCGAGGGAATTTAATTCGGATTATTTTTCCCCTCGTTAATTTATGGTCCCAGTGAAGTAAAAACGAATATAGTACATTCGTGCTACACTTGGTTATGGTGGAGTAATGTATAATTAATCCTCACACAATTACGTAATTGTAAATGTTATATTATAGACCAAAATCAATTTAACTACATATTCTAAGATTTTTACATACGGATTAAAATTAATTAAAAAATGAGAATCTTAAAAAGAAATAATAAAAATTCTATAAAGATTAAATAAATTAGAATAAGTCAAAATTACGCATCTTGTCGAATAAGCTTTAAATGTACTTATTTTGAAATGCAATTGTAGACAGATAAAAGAGTCCTAAATGCCTAGTTCCATATTCTAGATTCTTCTGGAAAATCGTTCCTACCGATAGCAACTGAATTGATAACCAATCTCTCGTTTGCAAAAAAGCAATGCTGTTTGAAAAGCACCGCCGTCCAAACATATTCGGTAACAAAGATGGAAAAAAAGGTCATTGTGAATGGTGCGGCGATAAACGCGGCGTCTCGATGGTGGCTATCTGGCCGGCATTGTACGGGTAACTTGTAAACAGGATGTCGACGGCGGTGGAGCGAAAGGCTGACGACGGCTGCGGGGTCCAAGGGCCGCTGTTGCCGCCGGAGGAGATATCAACGACGGCGGTGCACCAGGCGCAGATTAACGGCGACTTTTGCTGCCAAAGCGGCCCTCGACGGTGACCGGGGGTTGCGGAAGAGACGAGAGATGTTCTTTATCGCCGTCGTTAACCTCCCGGGGGTTGCACGGCATGGAGCCATTTTTCCAAAGAAAAAGAAAGAAAAAAAAAATACTGTTATCCCCGCGGCAGTAGCGCCTTACAGAATAGCAAAAATAATGATTAAAAAAAAGAAAGGACGGGTAATCATTGCGGTGAGCAGAGATAAAAGCGTCTACAAAAGGTTTTATCTCTCAGTCCGGAAAACAAACGCAAGATGGAGCTATTCTACGCAGACATTCATAATCGGCTAAGAAGCAAACAAAAGAACATTCAAAAAAACCCAAAATTATTCCAATTTAATTTCCAAATGACTGAAAATATTAGAAACAAACTTAATATGATATTGCAGAGGAATATATAAGTATTTACGCTGCAATGATTGTGAACGGAAGCTACTTTTTTTTATTAGCTTTTCAAGCATCTCAGGACTGCGCTGTTTCGTGAGTATCCCTGTATGAACCGATCCCTTCATTTTCTCCCCAATCTGAATAGCCGTTAAAATCATTTCTGGTAAAGACTTCGCTGTTAAGAAAAAAACTGATGACAACTGAGGACTACCTCAAATCGGCTGACGACTGATAATAACAGCGAAGCATGTCTACCCAACACGGATGCTTCAATGGTTTCAATTTAACATGTCTCCATTCTCAAGCTCAAAAGAACAAACTGCATAAAAATTAGGATTTTGACCGGTAGGCGAACCTCAGGATAAAAACCTGAGCGAACAAAAATAAAAATAAAAAATGGACAGCGATCAATGTAAAAATAATATTTTGGAAAAAAAACTTATTAGTTAACTGTAAGCGATCAAAAAATGAAAGAATTTAAACAAAAACGATATAATAATAATAAAAACAAAAACTTTTTCTATTTTTCATGATAAAACAATGGGCGAAAACAACAAATTAATTAAATCTTAATTTTCTCTAGAGTGCGCTTTCACTGTCACATTTCTCACCAGGTGGCGGAGATGAAGAAAGAAATTTCCTACTGCAACAAGAATTCACGGCGAGTGTTTAAGCCTTTTTAATTAAAATAATAAGAATACTTTCGCTTATTGCGTTACAGGTAAAGCTCTGAAATCAAATTTTCTTTTGTTTTTATTTACTGAAACTTTTTAAAATTAAACAATTAAATTTTGCATTACGTAGTGCTTGTGTTCGTCTGTGAAAAGTTTAGTTTTTTTTTGTTTTGTTTTTTTAAACAAATAAAACGTTTGATTGAAATCGGCCAAGTTTTTACGGCTATTTTACCAAGGAAATTCTGAGTAACAGTTCTTGAAAACTGATTTGCAGAGGGGTTTTGAAGAACCTATTAGTCTGTCTGAATCTTTTCACTGACTATATCAAACATGAACTTCTTTCTTAGTCTGTTATATACAGTACATTTTCTATACATTGAAGGTCTATTGACCGACCATGCAAAGTCTTCTAATCCACTCGAACACTGTTACTGTCTGTGCTCGCATCACGCTAAAACGGCTGGACAGTTTTCATAAAATTTGATACATAAGTTTATTTAAGGCCCAAATTAAAACAGAGGCCTAAATGTTTTCGTATCTCAAAAAACTTACCCCTACCCAACCCCATCCAAAATCCCTCACTAATGGCTCGACTAATTTTTTTTTGTAAGATGATTATTTAACTTAGAACAAGAACCCGATTATTTCGGTCTCCGCCCACCACACCTCCCCCCAAAAAGAATCTGAAAGCTATCGCTTCAGCCTCAGTCCCTACTTATGCGATGAAAGCTAAAGCAGATATAATATATTAAATCCTTAAATTTTAGGAAGGTTTGAGTTTGATTTGATGGCTGTCATCTGTTTATTTGTTTTTTTATTTATTATAATTTTTTTTATTGTTCTGCAAATAAATTGAAATACTAAATATATTAAAATACTTAAAATTTAAATACTAACAATAATATTACTGATATAATAACTAAATAAAACGAGCAAAGTCTTGGAATATTGCGTTTTTGTTTTCTAAATTGTTTCTAAATTTTGCGACTGATGACGTGAGGATAAATTGGCCGTATCTTCACAGAAACAGCGATATGGTTTTTGTATTGGCATTTTTCACATTCCACATCACTATCCGGCTTTATATATATATATATTTGCACAATTTGCAAACTTTTGCTGGCGATGAGATGTACGATATATTACGATAACCAAAAACAAAACAAAACTGCAAAGCTACTGTACCTGGCTTCATTTTACAATGTCCCGTTTGCTATCTTCTTTACGTGAACTCTGCCAACACTTAAACCACACAACCACTGGTGACGGAATAACTGACAACTTCCAGTGAATTCAACTCAAATTCAGTGATTTTTTTTTTTTTTTTCCTTTCACTACTTTTTGTCCTTGTTCTCTTTCCAGTCCACGAGATTTAGTCATTCGCGCGTTAGTATCAAACAGACCAGACAGTAAATACAACGCATCATTGTTGTAATTGTGAGACCATATTGTCTGCTGCCGTCAACCGCCAACTGTTCCCCGTGTAAAGTATATCAATAGTTTCGATTCTTGGTTTACAATTGGATCAATTTACGTGGTATTGTACGACCTCGAAGGACTGGCCTCCATTTCGAGTAAAACAATACAAATATTCTTCTACACTTGATACAGAACAATTATTAAATGAGAATTCAGGGGACGACAGGGTTTGGTAACTAACCATGTCCGTTTAACAACGAACTCCCATAATTTTACTTACAGTTCTGTTCGGAAAAATTCCCATCAACAAGTTCGAAATTAAAAGAAGCAAATTTAACATGTACAGAAAAACCAAAGACCGTACATAAATTTGTTTCTTTCCATTATTGCCTTCTTGGTTATTTTTTTTTCTTTGTATCAAAAGTCATTCTCATTCCGAATGATCATTAGGGCAAAGGTTTTTTTGAGTGCACTTGAGCATCTATTTCTTTTAACGTTGTTTTATTTTGTTCGGGAGTCACTTTCGGGAGCGACGGTGAATTCCATTTCTTTTCACTGCGTTTATCATCGTCGAGGAGGATGGATCGGGCTGATGAGTCTAAAAAGGACGAAACGGCCGTTCGCGATTCCCTCTGATGATGAACTGAAATCGCGAATGTTTATTTAAGTGCAGTCGTTGGTTTTTCATTCTTCAAGTTCCGAAATTCTTTGTTCTACGTATATCACTTAGAACATGACAGTAAAAAATAACACTAATTATATTACAGAATACATTGAAGTACTACAGAATGCATTTGTTTAAATAACTATAAATGCCACGACGTTGGCAATAGATTTATACATTAATATTGGGTAGCATCTGGCTACATAAATCATAACCTATACTTTAAACAGATGTTTTAAGAATTATTATTTACAAGAAACACGAATTCTTCACCAAACATTGCTAAATTTCGCAGAAAGCTGCTTTTTCCGCTTCTTCAGGCATAATTCGTACAAAGCAAAATAGAACAAACATAGAATAATTTAAGCAAACAAAGATAGGCAATGTTTACTATGCTTACAATCATTTGAAAAGCTTCACAATTTTACAAATGTTGAATAATTTGAACAAACAAAGATAGGCCAAGTTTGTAATGTTTACAATCACTGAAAAATTTCATTATTTTTTACAATAGTTTCTGAATTTTTTTAATAAAAATGAACTTATTTCCACTCTTTTTTGTTTACTGAAACAATGAACACTATTTATAACACAAGCTTCAATAATATATCATGTGGTTGTGTCAAGTAATTTTTTACTAGAAACATTCAAAAACCGTTGTAAAAATTACGAAGCTTTTTCAGTGATTGTAAACATTGCCTTTCTTTGTTTGCTTAATTTATTCTATATTTATTCTATTTTGCTTTGTACGAATTATGCCTGAAAAAGCAGAAAAAGCTACTTTCTGCGAAATATAGCAATGTTTGATGGAGAATCTGTGTTTCTTGTGCTTTCTGTATTATAATGATGTGGTTTATATATTTATTTACTGAATTATTTATTTATTTTTAATATATCATTTTTTTCTTTTTCGTCAAATTCATTCTAAATTTCAGCAAGTATTCGCACGAAAAAAATTTCCCAAGAGTCAAGTTATATGATTTTATTAACGTGAATTCCAGGTTACAAGAAGGTTCGTTAGGTGTGGAAGAGGACAGATCCAAGCAGACACATCCTTATTGGAAGAGGCTCAGAATACTAAGCTAAACCCTTGTAAATAAGCTTGATCAAGGGGATCGAACCTTTAAAATATTTTTCTTATTAACAAAACATTCGTAAAGATTTTTAAACAATTTCATTTTAACTATTTCTTTCCTCTACCCCCCCCCCCCCAATAAATAAGTCACTTTGACTCTCCAAGGAAAGCAGCTTCCAAGTTTTTTCAGGAGCTTTACTGTTTTAAATTCGAACTGAAACCGTTCCCATTTTGCAAAGAAAGATTTTATTCATTGTCTAATCAACTCGTACAAAAAACACCTCTACACCTGTTCTCCGTCGCTACTTCCATTTCAGGGACGCCTGGATTTTTTTTTCTTCTTTTTCTTTAATCTCTTTATCGCAATTTAAACGTTTATTTTTAACTATCGTTTTTCTGCGGTTGGTCAATTTCAAAAATAGACAACCTGACCTGAGCAGCAAAAAACCAAGATAAAACATACGAGACAACCAGCAACCAACTGTATTTAAACAAAAGAACAAAAAAGAAAGAAGCGCCTTTCTTTGTTTGCTGTAATTGGTGTAACACGAGCACTTTGATCACTCTGCCCAATCGTCCATTCCACCTAATTTGATATCAATGGTTGGCAATCACAAACAACACCGCTCATTATTAATAGCAGAAGCCATTGTTCTAAATGCTCTCTCTTTTCTTTTTTCTTGTGGTTTTTATTTATTTCTTCCACTCCTCTCCGTATGCATATAAATAAAACGCTAAGACGATATGGTATGGCGCAGCGAAAAACAGCATTATTGCAAACACAAAGAACTACGAACAATATCATGTACATGTCTATCCCCAGGATAGGATTCTAGCAGATGTTTTGCGATTGTTAACTGAGACGTGCGAAGATAACATCTCTGAACACTTGAACGTTTCTCTTCCTTGTTTGCATGTACGCGCATCGCGCTAAAACGGCTGGCCGGGTTTCCATAACATTTGTGGCCAACTTTATTTTTGTCTGCTTCCTTCCCATACTTTAAAAATGACCCGTGAAATAAGTCGCTAAAATGATTTCTTTAAAATTTGGCACGTTGCTTATAGTTACGACACAACGTAAAATATACATACATTTATAATTGTCTTCACTATCTATCAAATTTGATCCCCGGCGCAGTCTCCACTGTGCGATGGCCACATGAACATACACTAACGCAAATATCCTTAATTTACTCGTATTTGCCGGCGTATTAGACACACTTTTTTCTCTAAAAATTTCTATCAAAATCGTGTTATACGCTGAAGGTTGAAATAATGTGTATTACGTTGCCTGTTTGACTTACCTATACAGTACTTGCAAGCGTTTAAGAGGCACCTCGGGTTTGGACATAAATTTTTAATTCTCGAAGAAAAATTGTGCGTCTTGAACGCCGGGAAGTACGATACACCGACTCAGAATCACGACTGAAGCAAACTGACAACTTAAATTAATCTATCCTAATCGCAAAACTTAGAATGGTTTTACAGATTACTTACGAAACCTTTTACATCAAATTCAACTTTCGAAGCAAACATTTCGAAAAACTAAGTGTAGTATTTTTCGAGATGTAATTTCCGAACGTCTGTCAACCACTGTTGCCTAGCAACTTATCATTCCATTTTACCGGTCGGATAGCTCAACAACACCAAAAACAAGTAAACATTCTTAAATTTCAGAATGATTATAAGCTAATAATAATCCAAATAAGAAAAAAAATATATAATGAATACTGGAATACAAAATTTGATCAAAGAGCAAAATAACTTAGCATACTTTGGTATCCCGAAATGTTATTGAAATAAATAACAATAAAAAAAGAAGAATCGCACAACAACTTGAAATTCCCTTCCGATTCCTTTCGTCCGGAAAGGTCCATTCCGCTTTTGTCCTCCTAAAAGCGTTTTCTTGTTTACGTGCTGTCTTGAATACTGAAGATTCTGGTCTGACGCAGGACCGTCAAGTGATCCATTCTTGGTCACCTGAATGCTTCTCTTACACACATCTACGTTAAACCTGCTTTAGGTAATGCCGGCAGTGATATTTGCCAATTTCAACACTAATGGATCTTTTCTAGATCGGTGCAGACGGTTCAGATTGCGAATTTCAGAACAGGACTAGACAATATACACATTGCAATTTGTCATCTCAGGGTTGTGTGCACCAACCACAAAGCAGTTTAAAGTGATGAGCTGTTCCTCGACATCGAAGCTCGACAGGCCTTCCAATAAAAGCTGGTGTGCACCAAGCACAATTAGACAACTTCACTGATGAATCATTGATAACGTATTCACTGATTGGGGTTTCTAAAAGAGACTGTGGTTGGTTAAATAACATTTTACATCATTTCTGGAGTTCTGTTCGCATTAGCAACTACTTTTCAAAGTGATAGCTTCCATCGGTTTTAAAAAAATAAAAAAAAACACTTGGGGCCAAACTTTTCCTGGAAAAGTTATTGGAAGAACTTTTTATTGCAAGAACCTTTAAAGGAACTAACCCTATCTAACATTAGTTTTATTACATTTTACTTTATTTTTATTACATCTGAACCTAGGTTCGAATCCAAGCACTGGCATGGACATTTACTTCCTTTTCTGTGTTCGTATGCTGCTTCTTCACATAATGGTCTCCTAAAGAAGGCAAGGAAAAAAAAAGCCTCAGTGTCAAGTCCACGAGGAGAGGGAAAACTCCCAACCCTATGCTTGGTTCTTGGGGGTCATTGCATATTATTTAGCATAGTATATTTCCATGGGAGGGTAGCTCTCGTATCGGAGAATGAACTACAAATTATTATTCTGGGAACTTTTGGTACAGCGTGTATATCTATAATTCATCGTCAAAAATAACAAGAATCGGATGTCAATGTCAGCCATCTTGAAAAAGAATGAAACTGAGAAAAATAATGGGAGTTTTCTAAATGTGTTAATAGAAGAAAATTGGGCAGCTAAATTTCGATGATTCATCAGCGATTTACTATCGATGAATGTTGGTGCACAGCAATTTTAACAAAAAGCTTGAATTCAAAAAAGTATTTTTTTTTTTAACGAAGCTTGGTAAATACCCCCTAAGACTAAAAGAATTTTGATTTTCTCGAAGATAACGAAATACGCAAGGCTTACATATCGAAGTTATTGTGCGATCAGAAACAAAATAGTGTTTCAAAAGTACAAAACTCCATTTCAATATTTACATATTTTATTGAAGATTAACTTAAAAAAAAAAAGACGAATACCAATTCAAAGCCCCCCCTCCTTTTTTTTTTCTTTTCAAATTAATATTTAAGAACCGCGAAGAGGAGATTTTTTTTTTTAATTTGTGCAACTTACAACGAAGTTAGGAATTTATCATTCAAACAAAGGAACAAAGAGTTAGATATCCAGTAATTGTTACACTAAAATTTCTATTACAATAAATCTGACCACTTTTTATTTTTTCAAAAAACAAACTTGATTCACTTTTCAAGTTAAATAAATTGAAAAACAAAGTTGTAATATCATAATAATGAATTGCAAAATTGAAACAAAAAAATTACAATTCGTATGTAACATTTTTGTATTGATTGAAGATAGTAACATCGAAAGAAGCTACGTTTTCCTCTACAATTCTCAAGCAAATCTCGTGTAAAACGAGATCCATAAGCAAAATCTAATAACTACAAACACATAACGCTGTTGCTTCATACCGACTGAAAGACCCCTTCTTTTTAATGTCTACTCAGCGCCGATCGCCACACACTACAAGCCGAAGGACAAGTACAGTCCAACAGACGGATCTTGACGATCTCGTTTGCATGAGAATTACGGAAAACACGAGATCTGGCCGTTAGCCTCTTCAGGAGGTGTCAAAGAATTTAGTAACTTACTTTGAATGTCTCTCACTAGGAAAATGCTACCTAATGAATATATTACTGTTGTTTATTGACTATTTTAAATTTATGAAAAGTATATTAATATAGCAAAGTCTCGTGCATTTTCCCGTATTATAAATCATTTAAATATTTCAATGAAATGTAAACGTAAATATATATACTTGGATAGAGGCTATTCTCGCGTAAATTACGTGAAATCAAGAAAAAAACGAGATCGTCAAGATCAGTCTGTTGGACTATACGTAAACGTAGCCATAGGACACAACAGCCGGACGTTCTCACGCGGGTATATGAGCAAACCGTTTACGGCCGATAACTTACACAAAACTTCAACTTACGCCCTAACTGATGGATCAACGAGGATCCTACTGCTTTTCTGGGAAACCATAAGGACAATGCTTCGTGGTTTCGTCTCGAGACGTCTCCTCCAAGTCTCACATCCCACTATCTCCTTTAGAAGTACTCTGAAACTTTAATAATATGAGACAACTCGAGGCCTAGTACTACTCCGTCCAATCGATATTCGCGTACTCGTCAACTTTCTCCCTATGTAAATCGGATCGAATCCCCTTCTACCAAGCGCCTCTCCATTTTCAATCCAGTTTTTTTTTTTCGTTCGACTTCCGGGACCCTTGCAGCGTCTTCCTTTCTATTCTCCGGTAATACAGGGTCTCTGTGACGTAGAGTCTTCGCTATCGGAACCGAATCCTCCGTACCCTTTCTTACCAAGCTTCCCCCAACGCAAGCATTTGTTTTATCTCTATACAAGAAGAGGGGAGAGAAGCTTAGACAGCCCCTCACCGGTTTGTGTGTGTGTGTTTGTATGCTTTTCTGAAACACACTCGCAGTTTCCGCGTTCGATAATTCTCTCCCCTCCCCCTCGCACACCACATCCTCCCCAATTGCCGGAGAAAAG
>JAFIDM010000002.1:55931916-55951553 GCA_023159025.1 Thereuonema tuberculata
ATTTCCTTCTTTTTTACTCAGGCGAATTATATTAAACTAAGTATACTGGATAGTTGAGATTGCGCATGCGCCAGTCAGAAGAATCCATTATGAAAACTAGGGATGGGGGAAATAATTGTACTCGTATTGGACCGAAATAAGATCGTATCCAATTTCAAAGAATTCGAGTAGAGACTTCAAACATGTATCTTTGCTTTAAGTTGGACCAATAATAAATTACATACCAAATTTAAGAAAAACCTCCTCGATCGTTTTAACATGAAGCGCATACAGAGAGACAGACAGTGTGTTTCAGCAAGGACTTCTCAGTCAATCAATAAAAGCATCGATATTATAAAACGCAACTCGTTTATACAATTTCGTCGGCCATCTTGGAATCTTAGGCCTAACCTATCATTTCCCAGTGAAAACGAGGAGATTCTTTTTGATAAAATTGGACTTCTTGAGAATGCAATTACAGGGTTAAAAGCAAAACCACTTCTAGATCCAATCTTTTAACGACTTTCATTAAAAACAACTACACATTAAGAAACTGGTTTTTTTTTGGTAATCTCCTGTATTTTCATTCGTGTCTGTTTCCGAAATTTTTGTGGTATTGCTCGACGTTAAAGCTAAATGATTGGACTTCAAAACATAAATAATAATAATAACAGCAACTAATTATTCTTTTAATTTTTTTAGTTTTTTTTAGTTACTCTACTCGAGATAAAACTTGTCTTTATTGCTACAATGTTTACTGAAAATCTACTATAGTCTGACAAATGGTTCTTGATGATCGCGTTTGCGCGGGAATCATGAAAATCGCGAGATTTGGCCATTAGCCTCTTCAGCAGGTCTCGAGGAATGTAGTATTGTGAATGTCTGTCACTAGGAAAATGCTAGAGAAAAAATGTTAAAGTTGGAATTTTACCTTCAGCGTAGAGGCGGTGGATGCAGCGGCGAATACGGCATCGGTCAAAATCGTCGACATCAGTAATGGGGCTTGCTCGTGGCCGCTTCTTCCCCTGAGTCGATAAGCCTTCTTTCTCGCCATTTTGTGAGAAGACATGGATAGAGGCTATTCTCGCGTCAATCACGTGAAATCGCGAAAATTCGGGATCGTCAAGAACGGTCTGTCAGACTATATATAATGTTAATATTGCAGTTTTACAAGTAACACTTTTTTTTCTGTTTAAAAGTAGTTTCCAATTCCAAGAACTTGAAGCCCACTTTCTTCAATGTTGGTGTTTTTTATTCTTAGCATTAGGGAAAAGTCATTGGCGTATGCAATGGGGAGACGAAAGGTACTCCTTCAAAATCTCAAAGTATACTGATTAGGCCTATTTTTTTATTTTTTTTTATTTGATAGCAAATACGCCCCCCCCCCCATTTCCCACTCCAAGAAAATTTTGAAAACTTTTATTTTCGATTGTTGCTGATCAATGAGCTAACACCTCACCCCCAAAAAAAATATCCTATTATACCATCCCTGGGGAAAATAAACGAAAAAACTCCATTTATTTTCAAGTTACAAAATCTGATGAAAACAAGAAACAAGAAAATTGAAACTACAATGCTTATATATTTATAAAGCAGTTTCAAATTTTTTCACTTATTATTTATTGATTATTATTATTTATTTAAATAACTTACAATTTTTTGAATACTAATGAAGTTGTAGATGGAAGATAAAAAAAAAAAAAAAAAGTGCACGATTGTTAGCTACATCTTAACACTTCAGATCGTGGACAATATTTTGTAAGGGCAAATTAACAACAAGTGCAACAATCGTACATTCGACTGAACTGCAACTCCCTTCAAAGTTGCCAATTGCAAAGAAGTGACTGGGAGAGAAGACACGAGGCGATCGTGCTGTGGATTCACAATGCCTTTTGCGTGAAGCGCTTTGAAAAATAAATTGTTAAAACAGCCAGTCGAGAGCAGCATGCGAGTGATTTATACTAGATCGTGTTCTCTCAATCCATAAAGAGGATTACGAAGTATTGCGGGTTTAATCCCGCACGGGAGGGGGTTGGGGATATATAATGTTAAAACATGAAAAAAAATATATATTTACAAGCCAGCTAGGAAGCGTACATAATGCATTGCACGAGGTCAACAACGTCGACGATGTTCGTAAAACACTTTCCCCGCAGACGAGGCCTAAAGTAACGGTAAAGCTACATTTCCAGCCGTCAAGGTAGCGATAAAATATCCTAAAATGATTGGAAAGTTAGAAACGCAGCAGCTGGGTTTCAATAAATAATTATACCATATATCTTTCAGATAGAACTCTACAGATCACGTTTACATAGGCATTTTAATATTTCAAATTACATCTCAGTTCATTTCATAATGCCACGGCGAAACATAACCACGAAGCTGTCCAGAAAAATAGCAAAAATAATGTATTTCAAAAGTGCCGATTTGTTTATTCTTGTGGAGTCACTAAAGGCCTCCGCGGACCGGATTTCTCTTTATCATGAACTAAAATACAGTAACATATTTCACAAGTAAGCTACCCCAGCTGCAGTCCAGGATAACTCATGATTTAATCTATAGAAAAAAAAAAATATATGTTGGCATTCTCCCAATTACCTTCAGTTTTAAGTTCCGGTCCCAATCAATCGATCGTGTTTAAATTTGTAACAATGTATCTCACAGTAACTCGAGTGATCACGCTTTAGAAATAGCTTCCATAGTTCTAACGGAAGCGCATTCACAAACATCGCGCGCTCACAAACTTTCAATATATAACTTATAAATATTCAGATGTAAATACAGATATCGGTATTTATATATAAACAGATTAAAAATCTGGGATAATGTTCTTTCTAACTGTATTAAAAGACAAAAAAAAAAAATGGAAAACATATTTTCCTTCCTTCAATACACAGATCTACTGTTTGTTCGTAAAAGACTTGCAGGAGTTTACTACTTTGTGTGATGCCACAAACAAAATAGTCCGAATTTAAACCTTGTAACAGAACTGTTGTCCGTGGAGTTTTATTGGTATTTTTATCTATCAGTTTAATAATTTATTTTTTCCTATTCTATGTGGGCAAAGAAAACTTTGAAACAGTTAAAAGTTAGAAGGCGGAAGGATACGTAAGTAATCTGCCTCCAGAACGAAAGCGGAGTAAAGTATAGCAACAGTTCCTTCTAATGACTGTTTCTGAAGAAGTCTACTTCTTTTTCCTCCGTTCCTTACTGACCGTTATTCCAACAACTTATTATCGACAGATAGGTTTCAAGTTCTCTTTGACGGGAAGTGCCATCAACGGGGATGCCCACCTACTTTGAGAATTTCTATTATCGTGGGAACTTAACGCCAACAGAACATCGGCTCAGGAACGAAGCGGTAAAACAGGTGTAGTACAGGAAGGAGGTCAAAACCCTTTCTCCTTTCGACATCTAGGTAATTGATTATTAAAAATAAAAAAGAATAAAAAAAGGAAAAAAAAAATCCTATGCCGTAACGGGTAAATTACTATTAAAACAACGTGCTGCTAAGAATACATACAAATAAGACCAATAACACACTCTTTAAACAAGCAAAAAATAAAAATTTTAAAAAATTAGAAAAGTATTGACATGTTTCAGAGACCCATTTCGGTATCTATCTTCAGAATAGATTTTTCTGAGATAAAATTTATTCTGAAGATAGAAACCGTTTTAACGGGTATCTGAAACATGTCAATACTTTTTTAATTTTCTGATGTTTAGAGAAAGTTTTATTGGTCTTATTTGTATGAGTAAATTACTATTTATATTTCATATTTCCGTTTATAACTCAAGATGTATCTTGAAACAACTAAAAAGCCTAATTTCGTTACAATTACTTATTATTATTTGACAATGAAGACGAACAAAAAAAAAAACTATACTTATTTTTATATTGTGATTTTACATTCAGTAAAATCTCTGGGGAAAAAAAAAAAAGAGTAATAAATCAGCATTACTTGTCGATTAATTTTAAAATACCCGCACAAAACAACCGGATTAATACGTTCTCACTGTCATATTCTTGCTAATATGTTTTCTGTGGGAATTTTTAACACTTTCCCGCGCTAATTCTGGACAAGGACCCACTTGGTAAAGATTTAAAATATCAAACTAGAGATCGTCTCTAGTCCTTAAATATGCACACGAAGTTTCAAGAGGATCCGTCCAGCGTTTCAAAAGTTGTTAGGGAAGAATACACACGGGCGGATTGGCTGATTTCAGTTTTCTTGTATTCAAAATGTTTATTATTCGTGCGCTCAAAGATGAACCTCCCAGAATGCAACGCAGCCAATTGTAGATTGACCTTTCCTGGCTTTTCGTAATTATTCAAATGGAAGAGAAAATGGCGGTCACCAGAGATTGAAATATTAATAATCTCCACTCTTTAATTCAGCGAAGGAAGTTTCATCTGTTTCTGAAATGTCAACTCAATCTACTGAAATCCCCTAACACTGGATTCTGTAAGAAAAAAAAACCGCCTTCTGCGTTTCTCTAATGGGCAACACGAACTCGGGAATTTGATTTTTTTTTTAATGATCCTATCCGCCCGCATCATCGATAGGTCAAAAAAAAATTAAACCAAAGATTAGCCCATTTCTTAATTACAGAAAATTTGGAGGAGCGGTTTGAAAGAGGGGAGGGGCACTAAGTAACGACAATTAACTATATGTTAACGTGATGATGTGGGAGAGGTCCCTTTTCCAAATAATGCGGTCATTCATTCACATAACAAGAGGGCAAAGACAATCCGGCATTCGGACACACTGGGAGAAGAGCTTCGCCTTAAGGAAGACAACACCCGTTGTCTTAAACTATACATTCGGTTAGCGAACCCAAATATAGAAAGTTCTTTGTTTCAGTGTACTTGGTTATTAAAGATGAAGGTTCCCTACTTAATGTGTAAAAGTGATCTGCTGACTACAAGCAGTCAGGCGCCCTGAAGTCCGTTTAAAACAGGGCCTCAGTTGGAAGAAATATATTTATGTCCTTGGCCTCGCAGTAGCTCTGATCTCACACCAACACCACGACAAATAACATTTTCATTTTTTTTTGCCCGACTTTATTACAAACAATACTAACATTATGAGGATTTTTCAGGAGATCTAGATACCATTAAATTTGGGCCCAGGAGTCTGGTTCAATTTAAGGCAGATTTTTTTCTTAAGTATTTCTCATCCAAACTGGTTCTACGGTTCACCCGCGCCAACTAGAAAATCTGTAAAATGGACCAGGTTTCTTTTTTTCCCTGATTAAAGGCAGAGTCCGTCGAACTGACCGCCGGACCCTAATTACATCCCTACGATCGCGGATCTTTGGAGCCTATGTTTGCAATGCTGCAGCATTGCTTACACAAACTGACATCCTTAACTTTTAAGATATCATTAAAACTGAAACATACCTTCCTCGTGCTGACCATTCGACTCCAACTACATTCTGATAATCGCGGATCGTTGGGGCCTACACTTCGACGCTCATAGGTGCCTGCAATTGTTGTCTGTCGAGTAAACCTTTAACACTGAAATATACCCCCTTTTCAGAATGAATAGGCCTGTCTACTTTTCTTTCCCCCTACGAAGATAAGCCATTCTCCTCCATTTCTGGCATGCAATGCAACGCGCTGTCATATTCTACTTCCGACATAATTTTAAAGGCGCTCATCGAGGCAGAAAAGTGACAGGCTGCCGATTCCCAAACGACATCATCCTCGTAAAAAAAAAAAAAAGCAACTTAACACTGAAAGACTAAAACATACACAAACGTAGCCAATGCCACTTCCAAATAGTAATGCAGTCAAATGACTTGACACTATCAAAAACTTGCTTTTCAGCTTCCGAATACCAATTCAGTCAATCTTGAGGACTACACAATGCAATGCGTTTTAGTTATGGTTTTGGTTTTGGTTTGCCGGAGGGTTACTTTTACACGACGCCTTGCATCCTTCCGCTTTCCGAAAAAAATTTCTGTTTTGTGATTAGTGGAAAATTCAAAATTTTTCAATTAAGCAATGTAACGTGCGTGAGATATAATTATCATAATTAAAAAATGTAATGAGGCCAGCACACATATTTTGAGATTAAAAAAAATGTTTTAGCACATTAAAAGGATAAAAACTACAGTTTCAGCTCGCCTGCGAGCCGTTGGCAAGTGATTTCCAACAAGAAGACAGCGGTCGATAAATGCAAATGGACCAATGGAAACGCCGGAAAATGGGGTGACATGAGCCGACCTGACATCTGACGATCAAGCAGGGAACGTCGGAAGAATGATTAACAAAAGAGCATCCGCGGACTGAAGAATTAAAAAATTTTCTTTTATCTAATTAAAATAAAAATTAGAAGAAAAAAAAATATAAAAAAATAAATATATATTTATAATATCTGTGAATATTATTCACTTAATTACTAAACATTAATGATTATATATTATCACCGATTAAATATATATATTCTGCAAGTTCGCTGTAAAAAATGAATAGGATTATTGATTGTTATTGATTAGCATTTCCCCCACAATAATCTGAGGCGGAAACGAGATGGGTTCTACAACTCAGAATTACTGAGAATGTGTAATCCATAGAGTATTGTTCTCTCCTTAATCGTTCGTTGAATGTCTGCGTATGTTCTTCTGTCATTTTTTTTTTTTTTTTTTTTTTCATTTTCTACTTGGCCTTTCGTTAATCCACAATATTCGTGCCGCAAGTTATATTTTTAGAAACTGCAGCAGATACGTTGTCAAAAGATCACGGAAGGATATCTCCACAGCATACTGATAAACTATACACTCACTTATCTATTACTCAAGAATACATAAAGAAACAAACCTTAAAGAAAAACATTATGCTTATACATTATCTGTTGGGGCAATCAAAAAACAATTCTTTACTAAAAAAAAAAAAAAATCTTTCAAGACAAATGCGATGAAAAATCCAATTTCTTCCATATTGCTCTGGACAAGGAATAACAAGGAAATTTTTTAGCCAGAACCTGTACAAACTTCAAATTGTCTGACATAATTTTGTACAAATATTGATAAATAAACAAATAAATAATTTAAATAAATAAAAATGTATTGCATAAAATGTCAAGTCTTTAAGATGTTTTAAATTGCAAACTAAAAACAGTGGTTTTCAAACTATGCGACTTCACGCATCAGTAAGAGGCATCGACACAGGGTTGTCATTTTTTTTTAAGTGAATTTAAAGTAAAACAAAAAGTTTTAATGCAATTATTATTTATTTTATATTTATTTAATTATTTATGGGAATTTTTTTTTTTTTCATCATAGATCGGCGATTAGAAATCCCTGCACTAAAACGTAGTTTGTAAAAAAAAATTAAAAAAAAATAAAAATAAAGTATTAAAAAAACTGATTAAATAAATGTTAACGAACAATCGTACAGCGTACGATTAGAAAGTATCTTACGAAAAAAGTATTTGGAAACAAACAAAAAAAATTTAAATTTATTCAGTTCTTAATACTTTTTTTTTTGTTTCCAAACAGTTTTTCGTAAATTATTTTCTAATCGTAAGTTGTACAATTGTTCGTTAACATTTATTCAATTTCTATGATTTTTTTTTTGTTGTTCGAGTACATTCTCCGATTCAAATTCAACTCTTCACTTCCTCGTATGTCCTACGCAGATGTTCCTCGTTTACGCTTCGACAAAAATTATAAACAAGTAATAAAAAGAATATCGGGGAACCGAAGGTTCTTTTTTTCCATTTCCCCGCCGTCAACTGGATCACCGGTTCTCCTCTGCCCTTCCCTGCCGCCGCTGCTTCGCATTCTGTGGGCAGAGTCACTTTCTAAATACGTGCTCGATGCTTGCGTCACCCGACCACCCCGAACTGCCGAGAAAATATCATCGTCCGCCGACAGAGGAGGGAAAGCCAGGCGGGATAGACAAGGGGCGGACGGCGAAGAAATTAGCGCTGATGTAATTTCCAACCGCAAATAGTAGAATGGCATGAGGAAAAGGAAAAAAAAAAAAAGTAACATTACAAATAAAACAGCTCAACGGCGAATTTAGAAGCTTCCATGCTCAAGTTGTCCTTCGATATTCAACGAGATAGGGCTTGGCGTTTTAATCGCCTTTTTTTTTCCGTGTTCCATTGCCATTATTCTCTTGCATGATCGTATCAACCTCGTAACTATTAAATATTATTACTTTCCACATTAACTAACCACTCAGTACTTAACAGATTCGTTTTGAGATTCAAATCATTTATAAAACTAAACGACTGTTTCGCAATTGTTACCACTCGTCAGCTTGGATTTGCTATAGAGCCTCAACAAATGACCACCTACACATCAGATGAAGCGTTATTAAACGTTTCACAAGAATTTAACAAAGTTGCAGCCAAATGACAAACTTTTAACGAAACAGCATCTGTCCTGGGATGCTTAAGACATCCGAAGATCTATCAATAATTCGTTGCCTAGCAACGGGCGATTACACTGTATCAGATAGAAAGGGCTACCCCTATCAAACTCTTATTTGGTAACGGAAGTTTAAACATCAAGAATCGTAAAAGTGGTTTTAATTTCAAAAATAAGAATAGTCAATCAATTATTTATCAATTAACCGATATTTAAAAAAAGAAAAAGAAGAAATATCCACATTGTTGAAGCAGACTGAATTCCAAGGAATGCCAAGGCCCAGTGATGCAATTTTTTTCCTGTTAGATTACCATAACAATGCCATTCGCTGTTCTTCGACATAATAGAAAAAAAGGCATGAAAGTCATTTTTAGCCACCAAACAGCAGTCCACAGAAACCTGAAGAAGCTACAATTGTATTCATATACTGCATGAAATTAACAAGGATTAGAGACAAACTGAGGTATTCGCTCAATAAATCCTCTGGTCTACAATTCTTGATGTCCAAATCGAGTTACAATTTGTCGTATTTTTATCCCGTCATTTTTTAGTGAACGAAATAAATACAGCCCAAAATCTTAATTTTTAAACAAATGAAAGACGGCTCAGATGTAGAAATAAATGATATTTAAGTTTTTCTTACGATAATTTTCGTGTTTGAAAACAATGAATTTAATGTAAAGGGTTCAGTGAATTATTATTACAGCTTGATTTCAAAGTCTCTTCGGCATGACGATGTGCTCGAGGGCTGCTGCCATTTTTTTTTTTAATATAAAACTCTTCTCAATGAATCATCTGACACAGTTTTGGCTAACATTGAGAAGAGGGCGGAGGGTAGTAGGTCTGCAAAGAGAAAGCAGGAAACTGGTAGTCTACATTTTTTTGTTTCCCTTATTATGTTTCTTGTCTGGCCTTCAATTTCACCACTGACTAAAAAAAAAAAAAAATTACCGGGAATTTCTGATTTTCTCGCTAAATCTAATGGTTGGGATTTTAGTATTGCGTATTTCTTTTTTTTTTCTTAATATAGATTTTTCCTTCTACTGTCTCTCCTTCTACAGTATAAAAATATATACATATTAATATTTAGGTAAATTTTAAATTAAATTTGAATTTTGAAAGAGCAAGGTCTTAATATGTTGCGTTTTAGATTCTAAATTAATTCCAAATTTCGCCACTGAAGAAGTGGGGGATAATTAAATTATATCTCCATGGAAACAGTGATTTGTTTTTTGATATTGGCATTTCTGAAACAGTGATTTGTTTTTTTGATTTTGGTAGTTTCAAATCACAGATCACTGTCTGGCTTATCATAAGTTTAGTAATATAAGTTAATTTTTATTCTTATATTCTATAATTTCTGAATTCTAAATTGCAATTGATTAATTGAAATCTTTGCTTTACGAAATTTGAAGACCATCAGCTTCGAGTTTTGTGTGTTGGATTATACGTATTTATGTATATAAATATATACTGACTGCTCAATTGAAAGTGGACACGTGCCTTAATGGAACCACCGATGCAAATTCGGGCAATAATTAGTCCTATCTTATTGAAATCACTATGATTTGTAGAGATAGGATAAAAATACATGTTGCAGTCTGCAATCATTTCCTAATGGACAAATGCAACATGTTCGTTTAGTTTCATGAACATTACGAAAAATTTTTTTTTCCTCTTGTTTATTCTTATTCAATTTTTTAATTTAATTTTACGTCCTACTACTTCATCGGTTAAGAAACGATCTGTCCTTGCCTATTTAACATATACTTTTTTATAGTTGCATTATCCATAAAGCACAAACTCTGTATCATACCATCTCCATCGCAAATTGACTGAATTAGGCGAGCAGTTTTACCGTTACTACGAATACTTCGGTTTACAATGGTTTGCTGCTGCGAATAAGAAGGTAATCATTAAGTAAATACCGCTCTAGCAACATAACTTTATATTACGAATCTTATATCTAAATTAACACGGTTTAGGAAAAATGAAATACATTGCTTCAAAGCAGGGATCGGTAACCTGCAGCTCTTTGAGGGATGATCTGCAACTCCCACATCACTCACCATTTATTATTATTATTCCAGTTGGCTGATGTAAGGCGGATTTTTTTTTTCCTTGGAGGGGGGGGGGGAGGTTGATGACAGCTACAGTTTTAAAAACTGCAATTTGGAAGTCTAGATTCCCGGGATTCGCGAATCACTATGTCCATGTAAAAACAAAAATTCTTAATTACCTAACATTAATTAAAGAACAAGAGATGCAATACCAATATATCTCGTTTCTGGCTGGAAGGTAAGCATTTTCCACGGCTTTTCCGATCTAAACCTACTAATGAAGGCGTCTGGAGAATGGAGTTAGCCACATCGCCTCATCCTCGACGCTGAATCACAGAAAAAGGAACTTCTAATACTCGTAAGATTAGTTCAATATAAGTTAACAATCATTTAATGACAGATAAATTCATAATAAATGATTCAGTATAACTGTTGCAAGCCAAATCGACTGTACTTGTGGGATTGTAAAGGTTTTCTTGAACTTCATCTTGAACTTTTTTTTTTGGTTTATTTTTAATTCCTAAATAGCAAGGCATGAGAAAGCCATATGATTAATTAAGCGGTTCCTGCATTACTTGCAACAAATTATCCGTTCGGAATTTCAAATTCTCTTTCGGCAACTTGTAACAGTTCACGTGTAACCAACCTTGGTTGCGTCATATAATTTATTTTTTTTTTACGATTTCTGGCGACGACATGATATGGATTTTGGCCTACGACCATGTTTACTTGCGACATGACGCCTCTAAACCTAGTGTCATAATAACAATGCCGGCGTAACAACTCAATATTTGTTTTAGGCTTTATGTTACTTCCATTTTCTTTTTACGACAATCATGTAACCGAGTTTATCTATTTTTAATAAATATCACCAAGCACTTCTCAGGTGGAGGAAAAATAAAAACATACATTAATAATACAAACAACATTCCATTCCTTTTCATAATTTGATTTATTTGTATTGATATTGAATTAACTTTTTCTTTTGTTTTCACTCAATTTACACCGTAACACAGGAGGCGAGACATTGAATTATTAGTATAAATAAACTTTCTAAAAAAATATATTATTACATTTATATACTTGTCAGGTGCTGTAATCATGTTATCCGTGCAAAACAAAAACGTTACTTAGAAGTAAACAGTAAACTGGTTTATCCGCATTTCAAGGGGAAAATTTTAAATTACGCATAACTGAGAATTACTTACAACTCAGGTTTAACTTTATTTTTAATTAAAACTTAAATAAGAACACTCGTAATAAACATTTGTGTATTAGGTGCATATTTTTCAACATATGATATGAATAACTGTAAAATTCAAATAATTAGTCATTTAAAATTTATTTTTACGTGCCATTGAATTTTTCAATTTGCCTCTTTGTGATTAATTTCCTTAGTGCCTTTCAGTGAGAGGACAAGGGGTTAATATATTGGATCTTTCAGGATCATTTTTTATTTTATTGTTGTTTATCCCGGCGGCCCATCCCCGGGACCGAGAATGCTTTTGGGTAAGCTTTCGCTCGGCGAGCCAAACATCAACGAGTAGATTCTGCTGATGATTCCCCAATAAGGATGAAACAATTGTACAGAATTCTCGTTGATGTTGGCTCTATGGGCGAAGGCATATTTATTGTCCGGTTGGCGATTTCTCTCCATTTATGAATGATTACGGACGTTAAACTTGCTTTCCAAAAAACTATACAATTACACACTTAATTAAAAAATGATATATTTACAATGGAGGCTTTCAAACCCACATGGGGTTCATCATCTTGTACTCACATGATGTGCATGATGTTGAACCCCATGTGGGTTTGAAAGCTTCCATTGTAAATATGTCCTTTTTTAATTAAGTGTGTAATTGTATCGTTTTTTATTGTAAATTAGTCGTTTCTTGAACAAAAAAAATTCTTCTTATTGTAATTTCCTGTTGCAAAAAAAAAAATCATAAATACAGGATGTCTCAGATTTCTGTGGATCTTCACTGGGTGGCTTTGTTAAATATTAATGGATTTTTAAGTAACGACTTTCAATCTTATTGTGGGCTAATAGAAAGGATGCAAAAATAAGCGCAGGAACGCTGTGTGCTAAGTCGCCACATGTGAAGCATCCTTCGACGCTATTTCAACGATATAAACGTGTAGTTTCGCGGCAATCCAGCCGCCTAAAACGGCCTTGGCATAACGATGCGAACATTGAAGGGGCAACCAATGTTCCTGTGCAATTGAAGTACAGTTAAGTAAAATGAAAAAAAAAAAAAAAGATTTATTTATTCACGGCCCTTGTCCACACGTGTATTTGTTGCCGTCCATAAATTCCACCAGTCCATCCAAACAAAGCGGAACAACCTATACACAAACGAAGATGATTTACAGCCAACGATCAATTACACTTTTGTAATGGCGACACTTGAAAAGAATGGGTTTTGTAGACAAGGGATAATAAAAAAAATAAAAGAAAAAAATATTTTTTTTATTATCATTTTTTTTTTTTTTTACGGTGTTCTCGTCAAGCGATTCACACGGACCCTGTAATTACAGAGAAAGTGGGACTTTAACAAAGGCTGTGCACCACTACAAGAACTTTCTAAGCCTACCATAAAACGCAATGGTGTTTGTCACTGGAAAAGAAAAAAAAATCTATACACTGTAAGTCACTGAATCCGTAATTACCTTAAGAGCCGTAAGCTCGAAAAAAAAGAAAAAAAAAAACTTTTTTTTTTTATTTATTAAAGTATCATTTTTTTTTTTTTAATTTCTCATCAAAATAAAACTAAAATAAACAAACAAATGGACCACATTTAAAAATACTGATACAATGTGCCAACTTTCGGATACTACCCATGGTAAAAGAAAATAGCCACGTTGTTTAGAAACAGAGAGAGACATCGTTTCGGTAGGGCATGAACGATCCTTCTTATAATAAGCGAAATCTTTCACTAAAGTTTCAGCTTCCTAGTATATATAGTTTTCAGTTATCTGCATTATCGGTTCTCAACCGGTGGTACGCGTACCCTTTGGGGGTACTCGAAAATCTGTAAGGGGTACGCGGTTAACTACCAGAAAGTATTCCCACTAATTATTTACTGAGACTTTTTTGATTTTATGTCTCATTAATAAAAACTTCATAATAAAATGTCCATTAAAATAAAATTTCTGTTTTTAATTTAAATTACCTATTCGTAATTAAACTTGAATAGTTTAAAGTTAAGCTTTAACTAATACAACACATTTTAATAAAACTAAAGAATTTTTGTTGGGGGTACGCATAGTTAATGATACACAAAAAGGGGTACGTGGGTTGAAAAAGGTTGAGAACCCCTGATCTACATCAAAGACACCAGTCGCACGGATATTAAGTCAACTTAATATTAAATTCTAACATTTTGGATTTTATATAGGCCTATATATACATAAAATATTTTTTTGGTCAACTGATATTAGATAAATCCATAATCTATGTTTACAATATGGATATATTTACATACATTTACCTTCTTTTTTATCTAATTCTTTGGAATCTCAAACGACTAGAAGTATAAATTTCCAAATCACTCAATTTTTACAAGATACGATCAGTGGCACCTCAAAATCAAAATACAACAATAAAAAAATCACTAATAAATATTAGTGCGAAAATTCAGTGCCAGCAGTCCGCCAGCCTCAATGAAGTTTTTTTAATGCATATTTAAAATTCAATCTGCAATGATGAAACTCCTGATTAAAACGATGACACAAGGGAATCACACTGAATCACCATTCAGTGGTTGTCTAACGATCAAAACAAGGACGCATTACGACCGTATGATTTGGACTTTACATACTGGACCAATCAACAGTCGTCTTCCTTGCAACATCTTATTATCTCTAAAATTTCAAAGATGTTTGAAAATTTCCCAAAGATGTTACTGTGTTCGCTGACAAGGATGGACATGAATAGCGCTACATAAAAGTTGCATTTTAAAAACAATTTGCGGATATAACAAAAAGCGCTTACGCGACCAAATGGGACAGCAGGTCCAATAACGCTTCTAAAACTGCAATTATGCTTAATCGCGAATAACGAAAACGCATATAACGAAAGCCAGCTATTATGAAATGTAAATTCTTACAATACAGAGTACATATTTAATTTTCAATCCCATAAACTATATTTTTTTTTTTCACAAAAAAAAAAGAAAATAAATAAACAAAATAGAATAAAAGACATGTCGTTTTCATTTTAGTAAATAACAACATTTGAAACACTTAAATAAATACATTTACTATAAATAATAACTCACAATCTAAAAATAAAAATCGATTTGGTATTAAAGAATTAATTTTCATTATAAAACCCAAATGGATTCACGTAAGTAAATAGGCCTAATGAAAACAAATTTCATTTGGATGATTTAATCTTAATTTTTATTTTAGATTTACGAGCGCATTTTCTGAACCACTCTACACAATGTCGGCGAAGTAGTCAACATAAGCCACTGTCTCTAATCCGAGGATCATTGGGGATTAGATTACAAGTTACTCGAGATATAATGAGTGTGTTTACCTAAAAGGTAACGAAGTGAATTGATTTGTCGATTGGAATCCTTTTGGTAATGCGCCGTCAGTTACCTGTGAAGGTCAGTTACCTATGCGACCCCTCTCTCTTCAATGCAATCTTATTATTCTTTGTGTTAAAAACCTACAAATACGAAACACCTGTATTTATTTTCAAGTTATAGAATCTGCTGAACACAAACAGTAGATTAATGTTCGTTTTCGAAAGGCCGACTTATCACTAGCGGACGATTTTACTCCTCAAAGGGGTGATACGCTGAGATGGATACTTTCCTAAGAAATTCTTTTGGACATTTTCGCCTTTAAGAAAAAAATAACGGAGGAGCATTTTTGCAATAGTATTTATTCTTTCCATAATTCTTTCCCGAAAAGCGCAAATAGAACGCAGCTACTAGTAAACTAACACTGATAAAAAGTAAACATCCCCTCTTTGTTTCTCCTCACCCCTATTTTGATGAAATCGAAGGAGACCTGACGCATGCGCAAAAGCGCTGAAGGTTCTCGTAAACAAAAACGAACAGTATTTTCATTTTCTAAAAGTAAATAAATAAATAAATAAATAAATAAATCTGCTTCACTTTCTTAAATCGGATAAATTTTAATAGTAATGAAACCACCCAAAAATTAGAAGAGTAGCTAAAAGAATTAATAATCATTGTGATATACATAAGATTCCAATGCTTTTCTATGGGGATTTTTTGTCGTCTTCCCGCGCCAATTTTTCGTGAAGAACCCACTTGGAAAGGACTTCAAACGCAGAAATTAGATCGTCCCTAGTCCTCGAATAGGCATACCAAGTTTTAGGACGATCCGTCCAGTGTTTCAAAAGTTATTAGGAGGATAACTCACACAGATCGACTATTTGACGAGCTTCTTTATTTCAATAGTAAAATAGGCTAATAAGGGAACCCATTGTAATAATTTCGCGGCTATTCCCAAATGACATTTATTGCGATTTACGACCGAAATTTTATTTCTATAATTAATGGGGGCGGGAACGGAATTTTAACGATCGCTGTGTAATCGATAATGAAATAATTCAAATTCAAAGGATATTTTGACAAGAAAAACTTTTTTGCGTTAATGTCAAAAAAAATTATACGAAATAAAAATAACAAAAGTTTGCTTAGGGACCTGAATACTGATAACGTTTTGTGAAATGCTGGAATGTATTGTGGTCTATTTTTGTTCGTGCTTTATGTTTGTAAAATCGTTACAATTGGCTCGATGGAGTTTGATGTACAGGCCGGAGGAAGCAGGTTTGATCCCTAGCAGGGGTCGGGACTTTTCCCCGGTTGAGTCTGCTTCGTTAGGGCGCTAGGGGTTAAAAAAAAAAGGGACCGGTCCGGTTTTCCGGAAGTTAAAGGCGGACGAGTATAGGACTGGCCACCCAATCTTTTCTGGTTATAGAAATCAATGGCTATAGAAACGTTGGAGTCTCTACTTCCATGCACTGAGAGTCCTATGGCATAGAAAGGAATCGCCGACACATGTTGTTCAATGGATGCGTTTAGCGTCGGACTGGAAACTTATTTCGGCCAAATGAGTGACTGGAGAATTTCATGGGTTCTGAAAAGAAGGTAAAATTTCAAAGGAAGAAGATTGCGCCTTCTCTGTTATGAGATCCAAGGAGTTTTTAATCTCATTCTCTGATTTGGATCTTTTTTTGAAATTCGGGTTGGGTTCTGTTTTCAGGTAATGTCTAAATAAATCTGTTTTTACTTCCTGGGAAGATAATCCTTAAAGTTTAATGTTTAAAATAATAACTAATAAAATAACGAAAAATTAAAAAAAAAAAAAAAAGTTAAAGGATCACATTTCAATGGCACATTGGCCCTTTTGAGGCATGCAAGTATAGGTTCCAACGATCCGCGACAATCAGCATGAAGCTAAGACCCGATGTCCTCTCGCCTTTAATCCCCGGGTTAATGTTTTTATAGAGGGCTGGATGAACGCTAGAGCTCCCTACAGAAAAAAAAAAAACTGTATTCCTCCGGGAATTGAACCCGCATCCTCTTAATAAACTAACGAAAACCCTTTTAAATTCTGCTAAATTAAAGACCATCTAAAGACTACTGTCTTTGTAAAGCTTGAAATTGAAGCAAAAGCAACAACACAGCTTCAAAATAAATATAGTACTGTTCTAAGCAGTATTATCTGATATTTATTGTCGTTCGGACAATGAGACTAACGACATTAGATTCAAACGTTCAAACATAAGCAGCCAATGGGACTTGGTGAAAAAAATGGAAAGAAAAAAAATAAAAATCGTAATCTCTGATGGCTTGAGCACGAGACTTATCTAGGCTTAAGATAAAGACGGTGACAAAAAAACTGACGACAGAGATATCTCAGAAAACAACTGACAAACATTAAATAAAAACACAACATAAAGTCAAACCGAGACCAAAGAGAATGCTTCTTTCTGGGTCATAAAATGAAATTCTAAAGTATGTATCCTTATAAAACATTCTTTAACTTCTTACTCCGTGTTGCACTGTCTTGTCAGCGTCAGAGGTTTACCTCCAAATCTGGAGGTTTTTGGTCGCTGATGGGAGGGTAAAAATATCGTGGACACGGGGAAATCTAAAGGCTATCGTAACTGAGAAGTTTTCAGATCATTCAAAGGTTTTTCACACTATCTGATACAACACTGATGTTTGATACATACTGATTATAAGTGATATTGTGCGATGTTTCCCAACCACTACCACCTTCTCTGCATTTGATTTTGATTTTTATTTACCACATCCCAATCAAAATTCTAGAGGGGGAGGGGGGAGTTACATTGTCCAACCATTCGTGACGGATTTCATGCCATGCTATATGCGGCTAAATTCAAATTGCCTCACGGATAGACATCATTGACAGCCGTTCCGAGCCTGTTGTTGAACTACAATTGAAAATCACTTCGTACAAACCTAACCATTTTCTAATTTGTTGTTGGAGCTTACGAAATGTCTTTGGCTTTCTTTAGTGGAGGATAACCCACTTTTTTTGTCTCTCTGTAATTTTACCCCCCCAAAAAAATGTTCACAAAAATTTCAAGTGACCTCATCCTCATTTTCGGGATTTTCCCTTTAAGCCAGTTTAAAACCATGTCTCGCTTAAGTGTCTTATGTATAGAGAAGAACTTCGATTATCCGTCGTCCCATTTAACCGCCACTATCCCGTAATGGGTATGTGAAGAGTACACGTATCAAAGCTTTTTTGACGACCTGGTAGGAAAGAAATAATAATTGAATTTAATTTATTTACGTATTGTGGTTATGGTTTTCGGTTAAACAATCAAGCTAAATAACCCTATTATTAGTGTATATAATCTTAATTAATGTATATATTCTATTAGTAGTCATTATCTTGGTTCATATCCCTTACATATAATCGAAGTTCTGTTGTGAGACACTGGCCTGAGCATCTTTCCATCAACTAATTACAGGAATACTTTCGGGAATACTTTATTATAACAAGACTGCATGAAATATTCTCCCAAACTCTCGTCTATATCAATGCGCTATTTTACGTAGCGCTTGTATGAATGGAGTTTTGAAAGTAGGAAGAAGCTTCACACAGTCACCCTGAATATTAAAATACGAGCTGAATACGAAATATCATTGTTTTGGATGTACATGCTTATTTATGTGTAGTATATAAGCCGAATAAAATCATGGATTTTGTATATTTGTAAATTTTTGTGTATTTCCATTCAAAGTCAACTTTTCTACTTCTATCACCTCAAGATGCCTAAACGCGGCGGCAACACTAGTGACAACTAGTGTCATTTTCTAAAATTTATTTTGAATTAAAACGCAAATTTCACAGGATTTTTGTTTTGTTTTTTACAAATTTAATGTTAATCTTGCATTCAATTAGTCTTCAAAAATTTCGGAATTTTTATTATTATTAAGATAACCATAATTATCTTATAAAACAATTAAACCTTTCTTTAAAGAGAGGGTTGATTATTATTATTATTATTATTATTATTGGGTCCAGTAGCCCAGTGGCTTAATCCCTGTACTGCCGACTGAAGGAGTCAGGTTCAATTCCCGGCAGAGGCCATTTTTTTCTACGGTTTCCTCTTCCCAGAGTTCATCAGCCTTCTCTCAAATGGGTACCAGGTTTGAAGGTAGATGGTCATCGGCCTAATCATCCATCCTCAATCAATCCCAATGATCGAGAATCGCTGGGAGTCTATACCTCCGCGCTCCCAAGGACCTGCATGGAACAACTTTACCTTTCTTATTATTTTCTGTAAATTCATTTCATCTTAGTTAAAAATTACCGAAATATGTCCGAAAGGTTTTGAAAATGAATCTGAATTACAACTAATACAAATACGTAATTTGTATTTTCAATTTCTCACAAGTGTATCTGAAAATATCGGTTGCAAGATTCTGGACGATTTGTAAGAGATCAACATTATTTATTGGAAAAGAAAAACTGAAAGGAAATAGTTCTTCAAAAACTTCATCGACTTTCTCATTGATTTCTCCGACAACAGGAAATAAGGTTAAACAAATTGAAAACCTAACGCTCCAAAGATCACCGCAAATCCTTACGTAATCAAATGGCAATATAGGTTCAGTCAAAATATTCAAACATGTTGACAGGACTAATTTACGCGCATGTGCTTGTCCGCTCGATGTTAGGGTT
>JAFIDM010000002.1:55951563-56002840 GCA_023159025.1 Thereuonema tuberculata
TTTTTTTTTTAAGGTGATTACATCCTTAGCACTTAACCTAGATTACAAAAACAATCGTTTTTACTGAACAATTAAAAAAAAAAAAAATTGCACCACTTGCACCACTTTTTCCAAATTGTGGAGACGAAGCCTTTCGGCATTACTACGATTGTTGAACGGCTTCCCTCTGAATGCAACGTGGGAAGTAATCCAATTACAATTCAGTGATTTCGCTTACAGTAACCCGTCCATCAAACTAACTGATAATGAATTAGTCTGATTACATAGAACAGCCAATCGAATCAGATAACGGTGAAATATATATACAGTGAAATATCATTTAATAGTTTCTAAAAAAATTGTTTGAAACTGCATTTTGTAATTAAATTAATTAAGTTAATACAAACAGTCTATGTCGCGTTCTCTTAATTCTGATTATTTAGCTACATTTCTTCGATATGAACTGAATTGATAAATGGAAAATTAACTAAAGTCCTTAACTTAAAGTTAACGCTAAAACGAGAACCAATACGAGATAAAACAAAAGAACAACATTTTTTGTTTTTTAGTGAATCCATCAAACAACTCGGGTCCCACTAATTTTAAGAATATCACCAGTTCCATTACAGCTAAATCGAAGATCAAAACATGCTCTACCATGCATCTAATAACAATAAATGTACAACATTGTCTGTTTTTAGAATTTTTTTTTTATTAACAGCATTCTAATAGCTAATTACTTATAAATTAAAATCGACCCTATCTGTGTTTGTTACGGAGCAGGTGGTCATGTTTTAATAGATCATTTTGTTAAGATCTGTTTCTGTCTAGTTCTCCATTTTGTTTAGTCAAAAAAAAAAAATACACTCACCAAAACAAGCCAGAATGATTGTCATTGAAAACGTTTCTTACCTATAAAAGAAGAAATGAAAAGAAATAAGATAATCGGACAAATAAAAGCACTAAAATGTAAAGACAAAAATAGTAAACTATTTAATAAATAGAATTTCATCTAAAAGCAATGCAATAGGTCTGTGTTAAAAATTGGAATGGCCAAAAAACTACAATTGAGTTTTTCATAATTTTTAGTAAGAAAATTTGACTGAAAAAAAAAAAAAAAACACGTTTCAAACACTAATTCTTTAATGATAAACATAATTATTTCATACAATGGATTATCCAGTCGATTCAATGTATTTAGGGGCGGGGAGAGGGAACTAAATAAAATGTAAATTTCCTATTTGTTTTTAAGAACATTATTATTATTATTATTATTGAAAAAAACCCATCAATAAATTTCGCCTCAGTATTTTAAAGAAAATAAATAAAAAAAAAAAAAAAATTAAAAATTGATTCAAAATACAAAAATTCCAGAATTATAAGGCTATCAATTCTTAAAATATTCTGTTCATATATTACGTTTCGGTTGATATCTTTCTAATCCTGTTTAGTATCTGTATTGTAATTACAGATGATGATGAGTTTCACTGTTCCATTTTTACATTATTGATATACAAGTTAATTTTGATATTTATTATTAACAGTATTAATTTATCTTTTAATCAATCGTAAGAAAAATTTTATTCTTCAACTAGTCCACAATGTATCCTGTGCGTCATTAATATGTTATCATCTTGAATTTAATATTTTTAGATAAATGAAATAGACTGTATATGTTTTATATTACTTAACCTAAACACCTCTAAAGCCAATAGCCAACAGTTCCTGATAAGACTTTATTTGTAAAATAAAGTCATAAATGTGTGTGTGTGGAAAAAAAAAATTATTGTATTTAAAAAAAAAAAAATTGTAAGTAACTAGAAGTTTACAAATTTAAAACTAATTCCTGCAACGATAATACAAGTTTAGAAAAAAATGTACATAATTTAATAACGAATAAAGATATTTCGCTGGGATTTCCTAAAATTAATAGCAGTTTTGTGAAAAGAACCTAATTATATTTTCAAAAAGCTGTCCTTCCAATCCAGTTATGAAAGTGATAAGTAAAAACGAAAATATTTCAACCGTAAAAACTGGATTAATTTAAATTATTATAGAAAACATTTATTAAACTAATAATCCACATTTTAAAATGTTTGTTATCATTTATTTAACTTTTTATTTGGTATCAAAATAAAACAAATTTTAGAAACGTATGTAAACTACTATACACGAGATTCGGTTCTCATCTGAGGGTTTGATGGTGGACCGGCGCTGTACAGGTTTTCTCGGGGTTCTCCCGTTTCCCCTGCACTTCTCCCACCATTCTTTCTCAATCTTTCTTCCCGTCTGTCCTTATTTCCGTAGAATAGCACAATAGACCAACGGTCGCGGTGCTCGGCTTCCCAGCCATCCACACTCACCCCATAGCATAACAAACTATTATACATTCTAATCTTGTGGTTCTACTTAAAGTGCGTTTTTAATTTTTTTTTTATTTTGTTACATTATGACATTTATTTATATATTATCAATTTAGTCTTATTTTGTAAAAGCCTAAACAATTTTAAGTTGACGGAAATTTAAGCACCTCTTAATCTCTAAGAGGAGTTTGCTGCAAGTACCAATAAAAAATTATTATTACAATTATTATGTTTAATCATTTTTTTTTAAAGAAAAATAATTTCAAACTTAACTGATTCTTTAGTAAATGTGTAATCAAAAACAATTGCATTATGTTGACAAATTGGTTACCTTAGGTTATCTGTATGTCAGGTCATAATAATGAAAGCTAAAAATTGGTTTCTGGAATTTTACTGTATAAAGCTAGTTTATTACATCGATTTTATATTATTTTTTTATATTAGGAAGAGGAGGTCAAAAAAATGCCCATAGATAAAAAAAAAAGCACTCTTTTTTAATCCTTATAATATTTCGTCCTTCTTTGCGAAGGACTTCTTCAGTTGGTACCAGAGGACAAGAAACTAATTTCCTTCCTCTGTATTTCATAAGGGTTACAAATAAGAACTAAAATAAAGCATTATCTTATATAAATTAACAATTACGATCATTTTCAATTGTTAATTTTTATAAGAAAATGATCGTAATTGTTAATTTTATATAAGATAATGTTTTATTATGTTTTATTGTTATCCATTGCTGTTATTGTTATTTATGAAACATCATTATTATTAATATATTAATTGTTACAATTATTAATAACTATGCTGGCGAATACGATAGTTTTCAATTGTTAACTTTCTTATAAAAAAACCATATTTTGTTTGTTGTTTCTTTAAGATTCTCGAAAGTTTAATAAATAAATACCGGTACAAACTGAAGGGCAAATATTGGAGCTGATCTTTTTTTTGCTCTGACGTTATTATTTGTCTCCAATCTTCTCTTCTTGGGGATTTTACTCCAATTTACCAATGGAGCAAATAGCCTCAGGCGAAGGAAGATAAGATTCTTAACATACAAAGTTACTATTAGATCTTTTCCCTGGGGAAAATGGAAGAACTATATGAGAATCGAACACGAAAAACCGGTCTCGTCATCCACTCCCAACAGCAATAACGATAAAAAACAAAAACAAATTGGTAATAGCCTTTTTGATATATAATATTAAATTATTAAATAGAATATATTTACATTAATATACATGTACAAGTAATTAAGATAGCCTTCGATCATATACGCCTGTGCCATTATTAACAACTTGATGAATCTTCTTCAAACGTAGTATGCTGCATATAGCAATTTATCAACTTATCATTTTAATTTATTTCATTTTCAGCTCTGACTATTGTCGCATTGTGAGTTATCAGTTTATTTATAATATCTTTTACTGATTTGTTTGTTTGTAAGTTTCCTACTAAACCCATGTATGAATTTGAAAAAGAGATAGGCCGCACTGAGTATCACGAAAGGCCGCAGGTTATCCAACCCTGGATTAAAGAATATTAATCTGTTTAGTAATTCTATAATGTCCTATGCCAGCTGCAATATGTTTAAAATTACTTGCTTTTTTTGAAGACTAAGTTAATTAACATTTTTTTTAAAGCATATTTTTCGAAAATGCAGAAATTTCAACTGTATCCAGAGATACAGAAAGAAGACCTAGATACATTTTTAAGAACAAAAAATTAAGAGAAATTAATTTTAAGGGAATTTTTAAAATTAAAAAAAAATCTAATCTTAAATATATGAAAATAATACTTTAATATCTTATTACTTTCATTAAATATTTATTCTTTTGTCTCAAAACGACAGTTTGTTATTTCTAAAATTTGGTTGCTATTTATAAAATTAGGCTACTGTATTCCATTTAAAAATTACTTTTTTAGAGATATTATCGTTATATTATATTAGAAATAAACGATATTTCTCTCGTAACTGTTAGCTCTTTTTTTGGAAGGAGCAAAGCGCGGACTACTTTGCTTCGCGGAGCTACACTATAGCATCACGATAGTAGTGCTGCACTTATAATTAGGCCTAAAGTCTATTAAAAATTTAAAAAAAGCAAATGACTGAAATAAGCTTCTGCTGCAGAGGGTTTTTAAAATATATATACCCAAATACATAATTCCACATTGCGAATGACTTTCTATCAATTATTGTGACCCATTTTTGAAGACGGAATGCGAGTCAAATTACATCGCTCTTAAAATTCTTCGAAATTGATTGAACAAAATGGCTTCTAAAATAATGAGCCTCATAAAAACTGGAAAAAATAATTTAACACATCACACGATCTTGTGATAGCCCTTTTATCAGTCAATTTGAAGCTACAACGTAGGCAAAAAACCGTGAAATCGTGTCTCTATTAAATACCTTGTACCGTCGCTTTATTTCGCCTTTCTCGTTGTCAGGCGACAAAATACAATAACAATTGAACTTAAATAATTCCAAGACGTTGTCTGTCAATCGATTTCCATAGCAGGCGGTCGAATTACCTTTCTGGAAGGGCTGGTATCGATTCCTTTGTTAGTAATAATAAAATTCTATTACTGTATTTTGATTATAAATTGAGAAAGATGGATAGGACCTTTTAAGAAATGTGACCTTTTATGTCGATCATTCCACATTCAGAGTGAAACTTTGAAATCCAACGTCAATTTTGCCTGTCTAAAAGAAGGAGGTGAGGGAAGAAACATCGCGGTTCTTTCAGAATATTGTAAATTAGGTCGTTTTCGCTACACTAAGCGAGTAAGCGTAAAGTTATGTGGAAAAATTATGATAACCTTAAGTAATTTTAAATACCATTACTCTATACACAGGATTTTAGATTATATTACCATCTTTATATAATTATAATCTTTATAATTCATCACATGAAGTAATTAGCACCACTTTAACAAAAAAACAATACAAGACGCTGCTCCACTATGTACCAAGAGCACGTCAAATGATATGCCGCCCTCAAATAAAATTAAAATACGAAATATTTCATACAACTTGAATTTTTTTTTTAACCAAAACGAAATGGTGTAAAGGTCTGCAATATATTTGGCCTTCTTAATTAGTGCACCCATTCAATCCATTTGTGACCTGCGGGCACGCGGTCTGATTGCTTTACTTTCATAGACAATTTTCTTTCTGTCTTTACTTTTAAGAGGTACCGCTATCTTTCTAAGAATATTCACAATACACTTGAAGAAGTGCTGATACAAAGAGCAACTCTTTTATCCCAGTCAATTTGTTTCTCTGGGATATATTAATTCCTCCCAACTTATCATCGTTACCATCAACTACATTCTTAATCTATAAACTAAACGGAAGATTAGTTCTCTCACTGATGACCTTCGGCAGTTATCTCCTATTCTTTTCCCTCCCATTCTGTTTTGTTTGTGAAATGCCATAAATTTTGAGTTTTAACAGTTTCCCGGTCCCATTTCCCTTTCTCATCCATCGTCCGGCGCCTCCGTAAAGAAGCGCTACGACACAATTTGTGACGACATTTCAATCATGAAGACATTCCTGCAGTCGACTGTGAACCACCAGATAATACGGAGCAAACCGAGCGAATGCGCACTGGCCTTTCAGGGGCGGCCGTGTCAACTCTGTCACAGCACTGACTCAACATGACACTGCTCAAGAAATTTAGGCCTAATTACCTTCTGTGAAAGCTTCAAACAGTTTAAATTGTAGGTTTAATACGATTTTACAAAAAAACATTTTTTTTTTTTAATGCAAGTTTAACGTCCGTAATTATTCATAAATGGAGAGAGAAATTCGCCAACCGGACAATAAATATGCCTTCGCACATTGAGCCAACATTAACGGGAATTCTGTAAAGCTGTTTCATCCTTATTAGGAATCATCAGCAGAATATACCCTTGGTGTTTGGCTCAGTTGCGCGAAAGCTTTTTTTAAAAAAAAAACAGTTTTTTTTTTATTTTTGACTATATAGAACGAAATATGAGTGTTAGCAAAATGCATAACTATCTTAAATTAAAATAATTCCTAAATTTCAATTTCAACATATATGTATTGAATCTGACGATTGTCTTTTTTGATTAAAAAAAAATAAATCCTAAATCTGATGGACGACGTGTGTTGAATGTACAGTGTCTCTTCTTTTTTAAAAGCAGAATTTTTTTTTCTTTTTTTTAATTTTGTGAGGTTTTTTTTTTTTTTCCTAATGAGGGAGACAAAGGGTGGAGAAACTTCGCAATATCACGACCGAATCCATTTTGTAACTCCTGACAGTTACGCCAGCGCCGTCTGACGGCGGGTTCGTCTTTTCTTGCGGCGCTCTGCTTTAAGCCAGATGTTGACCGAGTGCTCTTGCTGCTCGCAGTAATCTCAAGGTTTCCAATCGAATTGCAGCAGGGGCCTTCAGAAATCCCACCAACACACGACCCATCTGGAATTAGTAGCGCCACATTATGGGCAACCTTCGCACGGCAGACGTCAGCCGTCGTTGTGGAGTAGTGGGCCTGGGTTTTGAATTCCAGTTAAAAATGACGCAGCACCTTACAGGAACTGACAACGATTTCAAGCGCTATAGAAAAAAGCGCCTATTTCCGAATCATAAATCAAAACTGTCGACAACTAAAAAATAAATAAATAAGTAAATAAACCAAGAGGGGGGTTAGTGTTTAAGCTCCCCCTAATTCACAATACGTCCACGCGTAATCCCCGCTAATCCTACTCCTACCTGAATTTATAAAAACGTCGCTTATTAATGAGTTCTCCACGCCCGCGCGGTGGCACAGCTACTACAGGATGCTATAGGTTTTGTCTAATGCTTAAAAGAAAAAAGGGTTAAAGTAAATAAATACAATTTTACGCCGAAAAACACTTATCCGTTTATAATCAAGGTAATTCATAAACTACTTATCATAGGAGATTGACTTTTTTTAATGGTTTTACGTTCTAAACGGGAACTGATTTTGGAGTACACGTTGAATCATAAAAAAAAAGTAAAGTGAATTACAATTTGAGATATAATTACCGCCATCTTTCTCAAAAATACTAAGAGTTCCTTGCAAAGTTGAATAGTTCATCTTAATTTCTATTGATTTCAACTCCTTACTCTCTTGTTTGTTATCCGGGAGACTTTGACAGCAACAAAATGACTTTTTTTTTTTTTTGGTCAATAGTGGCCTTCTCAATTATTTTTGGGAATTTACATTTTTCTTTCCTTTGAGATCTTAACGTCCAAGTTCCACACACTTTCCAATTTCAGTACTTCGATTCAGAACCATTACATAACCGAGCGCTAACTATTTAGCGCTAAATATTTTGCCTTAACGTTAATGCTGACCTTGTGTGACGGACAAAAAAGTCTTTAAAATTCAAAAACGTAAATTACTCTGATAGAAAACATACTGTTATGAGAAGTGGACAAGTTTTATAATCGAATATTTTCCGTAACCATTTCGTTATGCACCTTACTCCGGAATATTTCTTATCCGTTTCATCTTTGCCATCATTCTCTCTTGATAACATAACATAACATATACTTAAGCCGACAAAAACATAAACTTCTCTTAAAGGGCTAAACGCACTACTCCATATTCCGTTGTTTCCGCAACATAATTGCTTTAGTGACGTAGGTTTGTCTTCAGGGTCACAAGAATGGGGAACAATTACCTGAAATAAAAAGCACATTTGACCTTATAATTCTATTAATCTAGATTCAAAAATTTACCACCCTAAAAATTTCAGGCAATTGTTACCCATTCTTGTGACACTGAAGACATAACTACGTCACTAAAGCAATGAGTTTGCGGAAACATAACGGAAGACGGAGTAGTGCGTTTAGCCCTTGAGATGCAGGAATTAATTTTTCAGAACTTCACGTGCTATTCCAAATGTGATCTTTATTTGTACACGGTCTCAATTTACGCGAATTCAATTAACGAGAAAGAAAAGTGGGGGAAAAAAAAAAAAAAAAACAATAAAAAAGAATTGTTAGTTGTTAAACTCTCGTATTCCTAATGCTTTCTGAGGTAGCCTTTTCTATTGTTTATTGCTATTATTATTTACAGAAGTATACTCTAAATTATAATGCGCCGTATGATCTCATTTTATCCCAAACTTAAATTACAAGCGCTTCAACGACGTAAAGCTCGCGTCAACGGATACCGCTCTATTTACGTTTATTGTGTTTCAGCAATGGCGATGTACAGTTACGCCGTTCTTACATATCTATAGCTTCTACAGCAATCTTCGGCAATCCGGTGCCAGTAACATCTTGACTCGTACTTCCTCGCTATCGTCAAGCTACTGCTGCAGCCATGTTTGCAAATGTCATTCCCTTCCTCTATGCATTTTCGTTAACCTCAGTTTTCTCCGACCAAATTCACTGTGTTGCTCAAGATCGTTCGGCGCAGCTGTGTGGCGGGAGTTCACGTGGCGTAGACGTGTGACATATCTCTCAAGAGTCCATGGAAGGGGAGAGATGTAATTCATAATCAGCACAGGTTCACTGTGTGTTGATTTCATTCTCTGATAAGGAAAGGATCGTATCTTTTCAGACAAAGTACAGTGCAATCTTCATTTATTTATTATTTATTTTTTTAACCTTCTCTGTTCAAAAACTGAACCAAACACCGGATTCAGAATTACACATTGAAGAACTTATTTTTTTGTTTTTCTTACATGAAAACGATAAAAACCAAAAGCTAACGTTTCAATTCAAATTCTAAAATCCACTGAACGAAAACAAAAATTTTCTTATACAAAAATTAATTAAAACTAATAGGAATGGTCAGTCTCTATCAGCATAAGCGAATAATGCTAATAGCATTACTTAAAAATGCCTTATTATTACTTAAAGAAAAGAGTAGGGCTTGGGAATCTCATTGGAAGTTTGAATTAGTTTGGATCTCTCATGATTTCATCTCGCACCATACTAAATAAGACAAACTGTAGATGCAAAAAATGGAGCAGTATTCGCAATTCTAGAAGGAATTAATCACTGATTCCCTTTATTCCTAGGAATTTCTAAAAATCCTACTTGCTTTCATGTTCACTGATACATTTAAGACAAGTTCCACGAAGACGCGGTCACTGGTTCAAAAGTCAAACGGTGGTCTTCATTGCAATTTACACTCTGCAGGGAAAAAGTAGGCTTAAAAAAAATATAATACTACTACTACTAAGATAAAAATGTATTTAAAGTGCAGTTTAAAATGTGTAGAAAGTTTAAAAGATTAAAATGAGTCGCCAAACAACCGGTTTCACGTGTTCAGATTGCACGCTTCGTCAGGATGTGCTGACGACGTTTGTACTCCGAACACGTGAAACCGGTTGATTATAATTGTGAATGTCTGGTGCCTATTTTAGCCAGATAGAAATTTACTGTCTTAACAAGGTTGGAATAAAGCGGCGTAGGGCAAAGCCTCTGCAAAGTAACTAAAAAGAAAACTGCCAGGACCATCCATTTCGCACCTTAACGAAAATATTTCTTGCAATTCGAGTGATTAATAAATAAGCTAGTTTGAGATAAGTTAGCTTTTAACCAGTTGCCTTCATACTTCGAAACTTCTACCATGTTTTGGTTGCCAGCGTAATCATTATGCATTATTTAACAGTAGGAAAACACCATTCATTCAAACGGAAGCATTTAAAAATAAATGATGCCAATTGGCGCGATTTCGAAATGGCTGCCAACAGTATGGATTCCCCGTTGGCCAACGGGCCTTGCTACACCCGACCATCATTCAAAAGAAAATTAAAAATAAAAAAAAAAATGGAAGAAAACTTTTAAATTTTTATCAAATGCGGCAAATAAGGATATTTCTTTTTTCAAAAAATACTTAATTATCGATAAAAATTCCATAAACAGTCTCAAAAATCCATAACTTCAAAACCCATATACGAAATTTCGAACATCTTCTCGAAAGTTGATTTATAAATGTAACGATGACGACGAAAGGCTTTTGCTTGAATCATGCTATATTAATACTTACGAATGTATTAATAAAGATAAATACCTGAGAGTGTCAAACCATTCACTTGGCATTTTCAAGAAATATCAAAACAAAAGGAAATAATGAATAGCAACTTTTATTATGGTAACAATTGGTTTATAAGTCCAATAAGATAATTTATTATTTTATTGCTTACTTATGTGATGTGAATCAATTGTTTCATTTTATTATATGCTTATTTTGTTTAATAGAATTGATCTTTTCATTATGTAAAGGAGGAAGAACTAAAATAGTTTACCCGTTTTTATTTTATTTTAACCTGATGAAGAATATTCGAGAAGATGTTTGAAATATCCTATATGGTTTTGAAGTTGGAATTTATATTTCTTTTTTGTTTTAATGAGGTTCAAACTTACACGCTCATTTGAAATAACCAAGGATTTGTTTTGAAACGCTAAACGTAAAATCTGAATATGGTTAAAACGCTATTTGTATTAGGAATAGTAATTTCAATAAATCTTA
Source organism: Thereuonema tuberculata (assembly GCA_023159025.1). NCBI lineage: Eukaryota > Metazoa > Arthropoda > Chilopoda > Scutigeromorpha > Scutigeridae > Thereuonema > Thereuonema tuberculata. The sequence goes on from JAFIDM010000002.1 coordinate 55,962,390, forward strand.
AATAAAGGCTCAGTCATCAAAAATTCTGAAAATAATGTTATTAGGGAAAAAAAAATATGAAATTGTTACAATCATTGCTTAGTAAATTATCACTCAAAGCAAAACCTTTTTTTTTTTTTTTTCAAAAACTGCATTTTTCAATGTTTTACCTAAACTAGTGGTTCAGAATTCGGATGCGAGATTTTTATTTCTCGGTTTACAAGTTAAAGTTTGTGTTTTATTTTTTAAAATCGTAAAAATACTGCAAAATTAAAAAAAAATTAAAAAAACAAAAAAACAATCAGTTTATTTTGAATTATTAATATGTGCCGATTACAAACAGCATAATTTTTTTTTTTTTAAACAAAATAAAATATTAATAAACTGCATTATTTACGTTCAGTTAATTTTAGTCATATGATAGCCTGCGCGCAAATTTCAGTTATTATTAAAAGGATTAATATGCATCGACGAGAAATTCTTTGTTTTCGTGCTGGTGCTTTCTCCGTGGAAATTGCCTTCACGCGGTAATTTCTCGGCAGAGACCCCACGCGGAAAAAATCTTTAACCTACAATAAAAAATGGATTTGTCGTCCAGTTTCACGATAATGCGTTCAGCGGTTCAGAAGGAACAATATTCAATCATAACAGACTGAGACATTTTACAAACCTTATTTTAATAGCAAAATTGGTTTAAAAGTAGGTAAAAGATTACGAAGTCGTAATTTTTCAAAAATTAAAGGAGTGCGCGCCCCAAAGTTGAAGAGCCACTGCTTTCCACTAGAATTACAGAAGAAAAAAAAAGTGATAATTCCATAATGAATTACTTCCTTAAAACTGACGTTAATTACGATAATGTCAAAACTACGTAGAATTTTTCGTAGTTCATTTTACCACTTCCAAACATTAAATAAACACCTTTTTTTTTTCTATGAACGACATCCCGACAAGACACCGACGCCTACTATTTGATGGCGTTACTTTAATAAGTGAGAAAACGGTGAAATACCGTGATACCAGCTATTTTAGAATAGTACTACGGTCCATTACTGTATTACCACATGTACCCCCCCCCCTCATAAAAAAAGAAACGTTTTCTGCAACTAGGTAATATTAGGTATCAGTTCCAGCAAACTTAATAACAATCAAAATAAAAGTTGTGTCAGATTTATTAAAATCCGAGCAATATTCGCTAAACACGCGCAACCACGATGCCATTTCGCTGTTTCTCGTTGTTATAAATTAACTGCTCCGTGTCAATTGCTCCATTCCCCAGTGCTTCCCCTTAGGGGCATTTTCGACGAATTCTTGCTCACGCAGTCTTCGTCGGTTACACAACCGATTTCATATTCGTTTATTTTTCTACATTCCGTTAGCATTAATTTTATACATGAAATGCGGCTTTTTTTTTTTGTATTTCTAAGGGTAGAGAAGTGAAATGAATTTTGGCCTTAAACTTTTAAAATATACTGACTGTATTTATATTTACTTGATTCGGTAAGTTATATCTACATACAAAACTACGTGATCTCGTTCGAAGTGACAACCAATACAACAGCATCAATTTAAGCCCATCTACTTTTAGAAGTAGCCTAAATTAACAAATTACAGAACTTATTTCTTCATTTTATATAAAAAAAAAAAACAATGATTCCAATCTCGAATAGACGATGAACTTGAAGAAGATCGCTAAAATCAAATAACCCACTTATTTATTTATGTACTTGATTTAATTTGGATAATATGTGCTTTAAAATATATAAAAATTGATTAGCTTTATCAGATTTAACTGAAATTAAAAAAAAAAAAAAAAAAAAACGATAAAAAACAAACAAATTTTCTTACATAAGAAAACCAGTGTCAGAAAACTTTTATCAGACGCCGTGGAATCAATTACAGCCAGATCCTGTTCTTGGGCAATTTAAGTGTTCACGGTTTTCCTCTATGAGAAAATCCCTTTTCTACTCCTAATTTCTCCTCCTTCCGAAGCAGCTTTGAGGCACTAACAAGGAGACCCATACGTCTTTAACAGAAAAAAAAAAAAAAATCTTTGCTAGGTTAAAATTAATTGTTAGCTTGTTTTATTATTTTTTTTTTTTTAGTTTGGCTGAATGCAATTTTAAATGTATTTTTTTAAATATGTATCAGTGTTGAATGCAATTTTTAGCTTTAAAAACTTTTTTTTAAATGTGTATCAGAGATAGTTTTAACTGAAGCCTCGACTTCACAAATTTTGGACTACGTAAAAATTCATCTCATCGTAATCAAATAAATAAATAAATAAATATCCAGTAAAAGTTTAACGTGTCACAGTAGAATGTATAGATTAATTTAGGCGAGCATCCATTAAGCATAGAAATTAAAGTAAATATTTCATTTATTTTTAAATTAAATTTCTAAATGTAGATAAGAAAAAAATAATTTCGACGATGCACTACGAATCTTTTTTTTTTTTTTTTTCCAAAATTCTGAGAAAAAGGCATTTTCATTATTGACATTTGAAAAAGGCAACGTGTCACGTACTTTTATTTTTATTTTAAATATTGACTTTAATACCGTATCTATTTGTGTGTGTGTGTTAATGCAAATTTAAGCTCGTTAAATATGTAGTTTTTATTTCCTCTATCATTTCTTTAATTACGGACGTGGAAAATGTCAATGCAGATTTTTTAAAAATATTTTGTCTCTATTGCTGCCTTGCGCTTCTTCGGTTCTTTTCAAACTACCTGATAAGGATTACATATTTTAATAAAATATAAAAATAAAAATAAATAGCGCATGAAAATACATTACTATTTTTGGAATCGTACAATAAAAAATTCTGTATAATCGTTAATATACGCTGTAATATAAAATTGTGTATTGCGTTATTCAAAAAAAACAATATATACATATTTTAGAAATTATTAATTAGGCCTAGCAAAACAAATTAGTTGCCGTTTCGTAGTTATTTACTTTTTTATAATTACGTATTGTTTATTTATTTATATTGATTTAGCCTTAAAAAAATACATAAATAAAAACATAACTTGCAAATGTCCAGTTAATCTAGACGAAACATGTCGTTCCCTTTTAATATGTTTAATATTTTTTACTCTTTAATTTGTGTGTTGACTTCTGTCTTTAATTTAATAAAAAAATGGTGCAATCACCCCGATTAAGAACCACTGCATCACACCTTCAAAAACTGAACAAAAATGTTAAATCACTGATATCTGATTTACATAAAAACCAAAAACTGCTTATTACCTTTCTGGAAAATTCCCTCTTATGGTTGAATTTTCCTTAATCCACGCTCCTTCCTCTACAATTTTCGGTTAGAATTTTTTTTTTCTTTTTTTATGGAAGGCTCTAGAACTTCCTCTGCTCATTAACCCTTATTCAAACTGCTAGAACTCCCCCTCGCAAATAAATTGGTCGTTTTCCATGTTGGAATAAATTATCTTTGACACAGGGTCACCTTTACCTCTCGACTTTCCAACAAAGAATTGCAATCTTATTTTATTACTAAAACCGCTACTGCTTCCTCCCACAACGTGCAAAAACCTCCCATGAAAATTTTATTCTCAAAAATAATTTGAATGTAAAATTAGGTAATTGCAAATACCAAGAATTTGCTGTAATATAATATGAAGAGACGCCATTTTGTTGAAAATGCATGATTGGTTGCTGAGGCAGTTATCGGTTTTGTTTAGAGACAAAACGGAACTTTTTGTGAGCTTCTGTTTATTGTGGTTTGGTCGAATTTCGAAAATTATTTACGAATAACTTAACTGCAATGATTTCGTTGCTGTAATCTTGCAGACACGTGATACATCAATCTCCTGCCAAAAGACGCCATCTTTAAACTTTGGTGCCTGCCAGTCATAGCAATCCACTGCGCGTGCGCGTATCTCAGCTATTCCAACACTTCCAATCAGATCGAATGAAATAGAATAGCGTTACAGACTATTTAGCTTCCAAATGTAGCTTCAGTAATCTTCAGATTTACGAGACTTTTGTAATTTCTAATGTTTCCAAGTCCTGATTCTAATATAACGGTGAAAATTCCTGAAAAATATAAAGTTAATATGACGTAAACTTTACTATGCTTTACATTTTAAAATATTTAATACACTAGCTGTTGAACATCTAAAGGGTTCTGTACTTTTTAGTGACTTCGCAGAGAGGATTCCCGTGTCTGTGTGTATGTTGTAACGCCCTCCACAGCCCAAAACGGGAATCTGAGTCCCATAAGTCATACGGGACTCCAATAACCACATGCTAAATGAACTCGGAATACGCATCGCTTGAAATTTTTCTTCACCCTTCAATTTCATCGGATTGAATAAACGAGTTCCATTTATTAATAGTATTTGTCACTCTTAACAATATTAGCATTTGATAGATTGCAAATCGTATAGGGTGGCTTGATTTTGTGGTTTTAGTACAAAATGGTGACCTCACTTTTTCTAATGCATTTAGTTTAATCATTTAGAGATGCCCACAAAACTGACACCCAAATTGTATCAGTTTCACAATGAAGTTTCACCCTGTTCAAGGAAGGTTAAACGCATCTACTCAATCATGTACGTATGTCCACTAATAACTTTTAAACCACTGAACGATAATCTTGAAACATTTATGGACAAAAGCCAATCTACATTTAGTATCGTGACCATTCTTTTCATCTGGGTCCTTGCAAAGTAATTATCACTAAACAATGTTTCAGTAATACGTATTAAAATCGCTGATTATGCTTTGGCCTGTTGCGGCCCGCGATAAGCCTCTTCCGATTTAATGGATATCGGGTTAAGACTGATACACCCCACACTGACCCATGAAACGAGTTTGAGATCGAAACTCTTAGATTAAGTCGGTCTCTCAAATAAAACAAGGAGTTCAAACATTCATTTTTTTTTTTTTTTTATCAAATTGTTGACAACACAACAGTTACATAATGTAACGAGAGCAGAAAAACTTCCTAAAAATATACATCGGATTTTCTGAATGACTTGATGTTACTTTCGATTTATACATTTTCAATTGCTATGTAATGCACTGGTTTTTTGTTTTCTGTGTTTATGGACATTTCGATGCGTCACCACTGGATAAACAAACGCATTCAGAAGGCGATAGAAAAAACTTCTAGAAGAGGAATTTGGCGTCCATTATATTTCTTATTTCTCACAGCTCAGACCAGGCGATAAGACGGGATGCCAATGCAAGCCACTAGATGGCGCAACCGTAGAAAACCAAGCTTCTAGACCATCAGCAAGCTTTTTATTGCGTTAGGCAAAACTGGTCTTCAATCACAAAATGGCCCTTTATCGGTACACACCATTCAACAATTACTGTGAAAGGGGGTTTCGTGAGAGAGAAGATTGGGGGGGGGGGGATTTAAGCTTGGCAATGGAACCGTCCATTTTCTCGTTAGGCAAGGTCAAAACACGGCCCTACAAACACTTGACAAAAGAATGAGCAGGGACACTGAGCAAGGAAACGTGCAACCTTCCAGAGACATCCAATCACATCTGTATGACATCTGAAAAACAAATTCAAAAAAATAAAACCCAAGGTTCGTGAATCTTCATTGTTCACTCAATACCAATTGCATCCCATCAAAACAAATTTTAAAAAAAAGAAAATCAAAAAACGATATCGCTGTATTGAAATCTGCAATTTTAGCGTGGTCTTCTTAATTGTGGGTAGTTGGCGTCCAAACTTCCGGACACTTGCAGAAAAGACGCGAAATAGTTCTTCAGGCGGACTGTTACCGTTGAGGTTTGCAGTACGGTAATTTTGTTTTGTTTTGTAATACTGAGAGTTGTGTAACGGTAATATTTTTTTCAGAAATGCTCACTTAAGATACGGAAACTATACCCAAATTAACAGTAACTCAATGTTGAGCAACATCAACCTTTCAGATAAAGGCTTCTATTAACAAAGACATAGGAACGATTCTACGGCAAAATATACATATTTTGTTTGTTTGTTTGTTTTTGTTTTAATTCTTAGCTCCTTATCTACACGTCCGACATATTAGAATCATTAGAGCTCTTGTTGTGAATATTATTACTCAAGTTGCAGCTTCTTACGATAACTAGTTTTTTAGATATTTTGATTACACACGGATGACGTAAACATGCTTTCGGAAACAGTTTTAGTCTAATCAAATACTTTTGTATTTTCTTTTACCAGTGACTCATAAAATCAGTCTATCTGTATATGTATGTACTTGTGTGCGCGCTCCTAATACCTTTTGATCCATTGGACCAATCTTCCTGAAATTCAAAACAGATTATGTAAACACAAGAGACGAACAACTTTTTTTTTTTTTGAGCTTTTTATATGTATGGGGTCCTTACAGTCGTGAAGATAGACAAAAAATTCCCACAAAACCGAAACAAAGTCCAACAATGTTCCTAATTCTTGTAGGTAATCCACTAATTTCGCTTTTGATATTATTGAAATTAGCAGGATTCAAGTTAAATAATACGTATTTATGTATTTATTCAGAAAATTCTACCTTTTGTAAAAAAAAAAAAAGGTAAAAAAGTTAAATAATGTGTCAGTTAAGTTTTTTTTTAGGAAGTCCTTGTTTACTTAGCGATGTAATATTACAAAGGGGTTACAAATGAATAAACTCAAACCTCATTGATAGATTAGCTCCGCAATTGGATGTAAGAATGGAATCGTTGTTCTATCAGTGATCCGATTCCACAATTAGTTGTTGAAACGCACACCGAAGTTCAAACCTTATTGTCGACAGAATAGTATAGTTCCTACAATTATTGCCTTTTAAAACATCTGTTGGTGTACCTCACAACTTACGCCATTCCAAGAGCACAAAAAGATAATCAGTTGATGCGGGCCACAATCAAAACAAAGTTAACAATTTAAAAATAAAAAAAATCATTAACCGCAACAATGAAGTCTGTATATGCTTTTAATTTTGATCAGACTTTCCCCTCTTAAAACTCGAAGTCCAGTAGCCAAACCCCAAATTATGTCGCTTCGGACTTAGGTCCAATGAACGTCCACTTGCATCGCCATCCACATCCTTCAGCTCAAGTAAGAAAAAGAAGTTATCATCAGTACGGATTTTTCTTCACCTCTATTTAGTTGTGTAGAATAAAGAACCTGAGAAGTGCTCTATGCTAACGAGTCCCCAAAAAGTTATCTTCAGGATGGGACATGGAAATGCTTTAGCAAAATTACGTATTCCTATATGAGTTTATGTATTTCTATTTATTACTACACAGTGTTTAATTAAGTTAAAAATGATGTTATTTACGTCAGTTATGCATGTAAATAATGACTGCAGTGCAGTATGTAGATCGATAAGTGATAAATAATGTTATTTATTAGTTCAAACAGTGATTTAATACGTGATGTTTGAAACGAAAAGAAAAACAAATAAACTTTAACAATTAATATAGTGAGAACGTTGAGAATATAGTGAACGTTAATATAGTGAGAACTTGACGTATCGTGATTGTGATCATTACAATAATATACTGTTCGTTTTCGAAAGGCAGACTCATCACTGGCGGACGATTTTACTCCGCAGAGGGGTGATACGCTGAGATGGATACTTTCCTAAGAAATTCTTTTGGACATTTTCGCTTTTAAGAAAAAAATTAACGGAGGAGCATTTTTGCAATAGTATTTTTTATTCTTTCCCGAAAAGCGCAAATTTAAAGCAAGCTATTACTAAACTAACACTATAAAAAGTAAACATCCCATCTTTGTTTCTCCTCGCCACTATTCTGAAGAAATCGAAGGAGACCTAACGCATGCGCAAAAGCGCTGAAGGTTCGTAAACAAAAACAAACACTATGTATTTTCTTGTGGAGACAATGATAACTGCGCAAAATGACGTTGATTGTTGATCTTGGTTGAATATTTTGTCCAGATGGAAGACGGTCGAAATAAAATAAGGTCTTCTGGTTAAAACCTGAAAACTCAGGAAGTTTTCAGAAATGGAGAATTCTGATCAATAATTAATCTACTTCTCCTTGAAATAAAGTATCGTTCGCAATAAAGTGATCAAGAGGAATTTGCCGATCTTTAATCAAAATAAGTATTAACGGAACTACTATTATTTTACAGAGACCTCGGTTGCTATGAGACATGAAGCCTAGAAGGATTCGATTGTTCCTGGAGATGTTCAGCGACGATAAATATTCATATCAATTTGGAATCAAGAATCCATCGAAGAAATTGATGTAAGTAAAGGAATATCATCATAATTTTCCTGGATGATCGTAAATTACATTTTCCTTATCAATTTCTTATCAACAAGTGAAACTTTGGGATGTCTAATATGAAGTATCATTCGATGGACGTGATTGAACCAGCGGATTTAAAACAGAGAGATTAAATTGTGAGATCGCTCAAATACAGTGAATATTAGTTAGACATTAAAGTGTGAACTACAGTGAAATGAAATGCCAGATAAAGTGAATTCATAAATAGCAATTCATACTTAATGCAAACAAAGTGAAATGCTGTGTTGAACTATTGATTCAAGAAGTGAATACGTGAACCGTTATAAAATAGTTCAGTAACTATAGTTCAGTAACTAAAGAAGGTAACTGGGCTAAAATCTAGTTACGGGTACTAGCCAATCAGAAGCGATCTTGGCATTTACTGCATACCGGCGAATTACTGCTTCCGGCGAACTGGAAAGCGGGCGAATATATGCTATGAGTTTTCTCGTTCGTGATCTCGTTCATGACGTGACTATTTCGTTTCTTAATGCAAGATGGCGTCACTTGTTACAACTTAAGATAATATCTGCAGATATATATCATTTTTTCTTTATTTTTTGGAAATGACAGAACGATCTGATAGCATTACACAGGAAGTAAGATACCAAGGTTTCATCACAAATGATGAGATTCATTTAGAATATCGCTGTTATGGACGAAATATGCATATGTTTGAACTGCCATGTGGCCTAACGATGTGGCCTAACTGCCATGTGGCCTAACGTCATCATTTAGGCCTAACGATGCTTCTCATGGACCTACATACGGGCGTCACGTATATGTAGAGGACATGAATATCCCTTACATTCGTTCCTTGAAAACGCATTGTATCACGAATTGCATCCTCCATTAATTCTCATTGACGTGAGTTTTGTTGATGTTTCACAAGTTTCAAAATAGGCCTAATAAGTCATAAGGTAAGGACTAAAATTTTTTATTTTCACTATTTAATTCATCCCATATTCCGTAAATATTCAGTGCTTCTATCTTGTTTATTAAGGTTGGCCCATTCTAGCAAGCATTGCCGATTCTGTATTTCTTTCCAATACTTTTTCAAAACTTCACTAATGTTAAATGAACTTCTGCGTCCGGTTTGTAAAAATAGTTCCAACATGGACCTATTTCGCAACGCGCGGAAAAAAACAAACAAAAAAACAAACCCGCCGTACCCTCAACTGAAATTTTACCGGAAACTGACATAATTACCTAAAATACTATTAAGTTATTACTGTTCCATCGATGAGTAGCAATTACTAAAAGGACTTATAAGCTAAAGTAATTCACTCATAATTGATTTGTAGAATTAGCCATTATAAGATTTATAGATGCTCAATTATTAAATAATAATTATTATTATTAATAAATAATTGATCAGTTAATTTGTCTCGTTTTATCATTCTGTTAAATATAAGTTATAAGATTAAGTAAATCAGATCGCATCACACAAATAAGGTAGTGAAGACGTCACACTGGGAACCAAAGCTGAAGGAAGGGCCTGTATTTTTCCCCCCCCCCCCCAACACACTTTTGATCACAGCGTTCCCTTTCAAATGTTAACGAAACAAGAACTTTTTCAAATGGAACTACATTTGAGACATACCGGTACATTGCTATCTCTATCTTGAAGAACATGGCCGACATGTGACAAAAGACGACTTTTGTAAATAAACTGGAAATTACATTTTTTTTTTTTTTTTTGATATCTTAGCCCATACCTAGTAGCCTATATAGCTTAGAGACCCAATAACGCTTAACTATCGTCACAAAGTTTCGTCGAGACTGAGCAACTATTAATAGTTGTAAGCTTCGTTTTTTCGCAAACCTGTCACGACTAATACTACGACCACGAAAGATGTATATAACAAAAGTATGTAAATCAAAAAACTACCACATAAAAATATACTTGTATTTAAATACACGTATATACAGTCGGACCTCTATTAGCGACGAAGTCGCTAATTCCCGAAAAAAAGTTCGTTATATGGAAAATTCGTTAAATAGAGATTCACCTTTTAAAATTACTTTAAACTACATAAAACAGATTTAAACATAAACAATAATTATTATTTAAAAAAGTAATAATTTGAATGACATAAAGCATACATTACATTTTCAGTAAGTAAAAAATGTCTTCTCTATTTTTAAAAAAATTATAATAACAATCATGTATTATATTATAATTAACTATCTCGTGAAGAATTCTAGATCAAATGGCGCTATTAATTACGGATAGGAAAGATGAAGTCAAAAACAATCACTTTAGGCCTGTACAATTCTCCCAATATCTTAATTATCTAGCTAAAACTACTCCGTAACAATTTAACGATAAAATATAACGGAAAATAAAGAAGCCACGGTCAATACCACATTAATTAAAAATATAAATAGAATTCTAAAAGAATGGAAATCAATTTATAAAAATGGTATCCAGATCACAAAAGATAAAAAATTGAAGACATTACTGTATGCTGACGACCAAGATTTGATAGCAAATTCAGAAGATGAACTTCAAATTGGAGCAAATCATTTAAATACTATCTCAAAAAATTATAAAATGAAAATTTCGGAATTAAAAACAAAATCCATGGCAATGTGTGGAAAACAAATACAAAGAGTGAAAATTGTAATTAATGGAAAAATAATAGAATAAGTATCAGAATTTAAATATTTAGGAAACATAATTTCATGTTATAACGATGAGGCAAACCTGATATCAAACATACGGACATACAAATGACGAAAGAAACACTACTAAGATTACATAACATTACAGCCAAAGCAGCAATTAAATATGGGAGTGAAACCTGGATATTGAAACAAAGAAAGATTGGAAACTGCACAAATGAAATTTTTGAGACCTTTATTAGGATTTACACGTTTGGACAAAAAGAAAAATAATGATATTCGAACACAACTTAAAACTCCAAGTTTAATTCAAGAAATTCAAAATTACCAAAGTAATTGGCTTAACCATGTCGAAAGAATGTCCAACGATAAAATTCCAAATTTAATATTGAGCTATAAACCCAAAGGGAAAAGAGACAGAGGACGACCAAATACAAGATGGAAAGACCAAATTCATCTTCAGAGATAGGAACAGACAATCTAGTCTATACCTAAGAAGTTCAAGACATATTAAAAATCAAAGTTAATCAACATATAACAAATTAATACATATAATCAACTTTCACACATTCTCAGCACATCACAGATCCCACGTTATCAGGTCATTACAGCTTCCTCAAAGTTCAAAACCTTTCATTTACAATTGGCAGGTTCAACCCTCACTGTTTATGAAAAAAAAGCAACTGAAATTATCTGGCAAATTCTGCCAGTAGACCATCCCGCATCGTCAGACGGTCCCACTCCAGCAGAACGCCGCGAGCGCATCTCCTCGGGCCTCGTAAGCAGGTGTACGCGAGAGCGCTAATGTATGCTTCAAAAATACGATGAGATTTTTACCTTGGGAAGGTTATTGTCCCGCATCAGCAGAATGAATTCGTGGCATGCGACGACGCTGGACGGAGCTTCTACCTCCAGGACTGGGTGGGAGGGGGAGGGACGCGAGGAATGGACGCTAGAAAAATGAGCCCAAGGCAAAATCCTGCACTGGAACAAAATCTCGTTCTCGTTCACGGCTGGGGCAGAACTACGTGAAACAATTCAATGAACGGAGAATGAATTAAACACAACGAAGAAAAAAATAAATCGGAATTAAAAATTTGATTAGCAACTGTGATTTTTAACAATTCGATATTTATAAAAAAAATATTTTGATGTTTAATAATAATTTTAATTGCTTAAAGACAATTTAGCTAAAATTAGGGTTTAAGGCAGTGATTCTCAAACCGTGCGACGTAAGTGGTGGCTGATGTGCCGCGAATTTTAAGAAAGTATTGATATGTTTTAAAAGCGAGAGAAACCAGTTTGTTTGAGATTTATTACATATTGTAATTAGCACAGCAGGCTAATTTATTAAAAATAAGTTTTCTGTAGTTTAATAGTTGCTTTTATTCGTAGTTTATTATACACTAGCCGGTACCGTCGCTTCGCTCCAGAACTCTTGCATACACGAAACCTAAAAACAAAACAAAAAAACAACAACTTTATTTAGCAAATTTATATCGAGATCGGAAAACATACGAGTTTCCAGGCCTTCTCCGGATAACTCAGATGTATTGTGGATTGGCGCCACACACCTATATATCTATAAGGCAACTTTAAAGCGAAAATATAAATCCTCTTTATTCCCTATCTCGTGGGAATTTCGAAAAAATCCGGCCTTATTCCTTGTCTACAACATAAAGGGAACCTCTGTACAATATTTCAGCTTTCTAGGTCCAAGGGTTTGGGCTGGGCATTGATGAGTCAGTGAGTGAGTCAGGACTTTTCTTTTTATATATGTAGATTACTTAATCATGTTTTTAATTTTCTACACGAAGTGTGCTAGAATTTTTTTTTTTACATTTTTTAAAGTGTGCAGCGAACCAAAAAAGTTGAGAACCACTGATCTAAGCGGTTTAATATGCGTTGGTAAAATAATAGGAAAAAAATAACAATAATAAAAAAATAATAATAATAAACATTTTTACATCATGAGTCGTTTCGGACAATTATACAGTCATTATTAGGACTCATCAGCAATTTACCTAATTACTCAATTACTTTACCCAATTATTTTACATTTCAGATGGTGTGGAAGATTGTAACCAAGCAAAAGGATCTGCGTGAAATCTGTAATACTGAAGGTATCCTCAAAAAAAAAAAAAAAAAAAAGATAATATCTATTGATCAAAATATTACTACAGCAAAATTTAAGGCTTCCTAATTAAACAACGTAATTTCCTAGGTTCGTCCGTCACGGTCACCCATGATTCGATACAGCTAAAATAATTAGGGATCCATATACTCAAAATAATAGCTGGGCGATCATCGCATTAATAACAAACTTAATTTTACGATTTAAAGTAGCTGAAGCAGACAGCTCGGCGAGGAAGGGAAAGTAACAAATCCTCGTGCCTGTACTCGTCCGTTTTGCAGTCACACAGTATTGTGCCAGCAAAGAACTGGTTTCTTGCACAAATAAACTTGCTATAAAATTGAATTATAGATGTCACGTCGAGGACTTAAAACAGTAACATTTTTAACGAGAGAATTTGTGTTAGTGAGATAAGTAATTTCGAAAATTATATCTTTTCAACGACGGTCGGTTTTTTTGTTTTTTTAAACGCCTTCAAAAATTAATATCTTTCACCTTCAGTAAAATTAAGTTGATCTCTTCATGAACTTCGCAGTAGATTGTTAAAGCGTTTTCGATGTTTTTTTTAGAACGTTGCCCTCATCAGAAAACATTTACAGTTTATACTGTTTATGAAAACGAGTTTGTTTATAAAAAGACTGGGAAGCAGTGAAGAGCAAAATGAACGAGAAACGAGAGCAGGAGAATTCTCGCTAATTACAAGACAGAATGGAATTAAAGACTTTCAATTAAAAAGTAGAATTATCTAAACTTAAAATTGCTCGGATAATGAATGCAAAACACAATTTTCATATCAGCGAGATTTCACACATCATCGTGATGTTATTTTAATTAAAACTGTGATCAGCTTCTTTAAAGTTCTTCAAATAATTCTAATAGTTTTGTGTGTGTCTGCTTCGGCTTGAATTTCAGTTGCCTTATTTGATAATTTCTGAATTCAACCAAATTATCCAAACCCTTAATCACGTGATTCTGACTAACCAATCACTGCCTTTGTAACAGTGCACGTGTGAAATAAAATAAAAAAGGTAGTTTAGTTTAACCTAAAACATATCTCGTCTGCTCTTTTATAATTCACTAAATAAATACATCCGTTAATGTTCTACCACCTAAGGACAGTTTCTATTTACACAAGATGTTATTCAATATTTACAGAAATTTAATTAAGTTTGAAATTCGACGAATGCTTATTATAATGGAATTGCCAAACAGGGGAAGTCTCGTGATCAGCGAGAATTCTCGTGAATACAAAATGGCGTACAATGCAAGTTTAATTTTCCAATTTTAATCGATCAAAAATAGACTCGGGCATATTCTGATGCAAAGAATAAATTAATTTTACTTTCATGAGAAAAACAAAACAAAATTATATTGATTTCTTATTCTTTTTTAAGGAATTTTTCCAATTAAAGAAGAGCAAAATTTAAGGATTTGGCTTGCGACTCGATTTGGATATTGAGACTTTACTACTGTTGATACAAGTCAAACACAACGTCAATGGTTTATTTGGTGATTATTTTCCTCATGTTATTCCAGCTGTAGAAATTCCAGAGTTCTTTTTCTGCCGCTCTACTGTTATTAATAATAGAGTTCTGTTTTAAAATGGTAATCGAACCATCTATGATTGCTCTTTTGTTTTAAACAAACATTAATTATCAATTCGTCTTTTCGTATTAAAAAAAAAGGCGGAAAGAGGAAGCATTCATAAATAAATAAATAAATAAATAAATAAATACAACTTTTTTTTTTTGTTTTGGCGTGGGAGATGAATGAAATGTAACCCATCTTTATATAAAGGCGACCTCTTCACTTGCAAGCAACAACGAAAACCTGTTGAAGACTAGCAATGGGGCCGAAGAATTGGATTCGGCGACCGCAAATTGCAAGAGGGGGAGAGGAGAAAAAAAAAAAATGCAAATTTGTATTATAAAAGATCTCTTTGGAGGTGTTGAGGCGGGATTGTGTTTTTCTTTTTTTTCTCACCTCCTATCTAGTATTGCAATCTTTCATGGTTATTTATGAAATATTCGAGTAAAGAGTAAAAGCGGGGCAGTTAGGCCTAGGCGGACGCACAGGGCCGTGAAGGACTCGGCTTCCAGACCCTGCTGCTCCGGTATATAAAAAAAAAAAAATACAGCCAATTGTGTTGAGTCATCTATTGTGTTTCTCGTGCGAACAAAAACGACGACGATCCCCCACAAATTCGAGCGCCCCCGCCTTCTTCTTCTTCTAGTGCAGGCCCGATCTAGAGGAAAGAACCGTGCAAAAAAAACAAAACAAAAATGAAAACTTAAAAATATGAATCCTACTTCCCTCCAAGATCCGTTTACTCTTTTCTTTTTATCTTTGCCTTTGTACATTCTTCATTGTATCTATGCGAGGAACAGAAATGTCTTGAATTGATTAAACCCGATCTCGAAGAAGGAAATACGACTCCTTCTTTTCCAATAACAGAATATGCGAATCGTTCTCGAATCTTCTAAAGCTAGAAACGGTAAACAGGCAGCGATTATCACAGCGTGGGATAAATATTCATTTCTTGTTTTATTTAGAGGTTCGATTACACAGCAACTCTAGAATACAGTTAGAAAATAGTAAAAAAAAAAAATTGCAGAAAGAATTTAAAACCTACTTTCTCCAGAAAACTGGACCATTTTATGATTATTGTTTTCTCTTTTATACAGTCGGGGAAAACTGAACAACAGAAAAACCTCCGTATTTTTTAAATGTCCATCGATCACAACGTTCAATCTCTCATTTATTGAAAATTGATTAAAATCTCGAAAATTCTACATCTAAGTCGCCTAAATCCAATTCATTTAATCGAATCAAAGCACGCGAAATTTAAATTTCAAGCGGATTATAAAATAACTTTTTTTTTTTTTTAAAATTCTTTAAACATATATTTATAATTTCAAAGAAAACAATACAAAACCGCACAATAACTAAACAACAAGTGATTTTTGTTTTTTGTTGTTGTTTAGTTATTGTGCGGTTTTGTATTGTTTTCTTTGAAGTTTTAACTTGATCCGCACGTTAATTTTGATTTAATTACTGTATTTATAATTGGAAAATAAAAACTAAATAAAACGACCTTTTTCGTAAATCGAATATACAAAAGAAAAAGAGGAAATGAAAGACTTGATTGGTTGGTTGGTTTAGCGGAGTTTAATGACTCAAAAATGAAAGACTTTATCCAAATATTTTCTAAAAAATCTCATCTTTCGTTACTAAAATTTCAATAAATGTTCAATAAATTAATTTTTTGGTTTCATTTTTATTTCATTTTCTGATTTCGAATTAAATTAAAAAGGGCAATATTTCGGTTCTCAAAACAGTCCTAATTTCGCATAATAATAATAATTAGACATCCGTTAAAAACCAGTCCAGGTTACTCACTTACGCTAACCTTTACAAAAACCAGTTAGTAAATGTCATCCTGAACCAGGAAAGGGTTCATCTCCCCAAAAACCCATTATAATTCTATGCGAAAATGAGGCTCACATTTGGCACCTAATTTACAAACTGCCAACACTTCAATAACCGCAAAAAGAAATCTGAGAATTTCAGAAAAACCTCGAACGCAACTCGCATTCGAGTTGGACAAAAACAAATAATATCCCTACTCCCTACAGCCCACCTAAAAAAAAAAAAAAAGCTGTACCGCCACAGACCATGCAGGCTCTTATGCTGGGCGAACACGTACCAATATGCGGCAATATTGGTGGACAATATTGGTCATTATTGATATTGGCAGTTGGTATTGTGCGCGAATACACAGGTTTTCCTTTAGGAGTATTGGCCTGGTTACGGCGTTGCTCACTAGGGAGAGCTAGAGAGCGCGTGTTTCCGTACAGAATTGCTATAGTATTAAACGCCGTCCCTCTGTAGAAATCAATGAGAAGTCTTTCCTGATCAATTGACCCAATGTTGTTGTTTGAATTATCTTTTTTCGGCCGACCCATTTTGCTGATTTTAAGCCTTGTTTCTCAAACAAAATGGCCGGCGCGAGTGAGTGATTTTTCCGATTTTCAAAATCCCGTTTCCTTCTACGTCCCCATTGTCACGTGATTTCATCCGTTCATGTGATTCGCTCGCTCACCAGCAATATTTCTCGCCAACTAAAATTGTTCCTTTTTTTCCGACAATCGCCAATGGGCAATATTGGGCAATATTGTTCATTTTTATTGCTGGAAACGGTTGGTACCAATGAAAATGACCAATATTGTCCACCAATATTGCCGCATATTGGTACGTGTTCGCCCAGCATTACGCGGGAGGTTTAGGCGCCCAGCGATTCTCGACCAACGAGAATGTTGATGAACGATAGTCAGCCCAACCGCCTTTAACCGCCGATTAACAAAGCCGGTAGCCATTTGACAGAGGGCTGGGTGAAACCTAGGAAGAAGAAACAACCCGAAAAATTCCCGACCACCACCAGGGAATTGAACCTATAATTTTTCACGAAATAAAATACCCTTCAAAAATAACACCACCATATAAACCATGTGCTTTTATTCATTAAAGTATAAAAAAACAATAAAACAAAGTTGAAGTTGAATATTAAACTTGAAATGCAGTATAATTAACAATAAAAACTTACATCTTTATTTGTAATATTTCGTTCAGCCGATTGCTGAACTTCCTCAAGCACTGAGTGGAGGCAGAGATGATATTTTATTCTGTTCCTCCAGCACGGAGAACTCGTTAACAATTATATATATATAAAAAAAAAAAAAAAAAAAAATTACAAAATTAAAATAAATCAAACAAAAACATGCAACTCACTGTTGAATCGTCAATAAAATTTATCTTTAATACCTAACTAGCTCTCCCCGGCATGCGTTGCAATGCCACTCAAAGAAAGAAAGTGTTTGTGTTTTAATTCTGTTTATTGAAGTGCTTTTGGATATACAATATTTTTTTGTTTTTCCGTCTGCTGCATACACAAATAAATCAGAAGGTTTTCCGACGCGTGAGCAGGCCACATACAGCTTTCCATCTGTTGTCCCTGTGCTTTGTTGATGGTCATTGCAAATGCGAGTCGCACCGGAAACTGCAAACGTTCAAACCGAAAATTCACTCATTTGTTGCAACGACTCGCGCACCAGATATTGTAAAATGGTTCTACTAATTCAGAAATCTTCGCGGGCGGGCGCACAACAACTCACTAAAGTTTCATCGCAATCTGATGAATGATATACTCATACGGAACGAAGAAAGAAAGAAAGATTCATTTTTATATATTAAAAAGATAGTAAACAGGTTGATATAATTCGATAAAAAACTTAGGCAGAAGTAATGGAGTAGAATTAGCATACCAAAAGGGTGTAAGTTTATTATCAAGATTTCCAACATATAACCAAGATAAAAATAAAATTATGACTAGTATTATAGTGTATGTGTTGAAGTGCAGGGATTGTGGTTAGACTATTTTGGAAGTACGGGTAGAACCTTGCGAGGAAAGTTGCAAGAAAGCATTCAGACCTTCAAGTATAGCAGGGATATCAAAATGAGCAAACCACTGTTTAATCAATGACCATAAACCCTGATTCCGTTATTGTTGTTTCAAATAAATGATATTAAAGCAAGGTTTACAATAGGCGCACGTGCATAAATAAATTAATGCGAAAATAAAGACAAAAGAGTAACGTAAGCATTAAAGGTGTGTGTATGGGGGGGGGGGGTCAAGCTTTGCTGATTTTTGATGACAACCGGGAGGGGCGGATCAGACCAAGGCTATGTAAGACAGACAAACATGCACGCGAGTGAGTGCGCTGCGCGAGATAGACTTTATCCTCAGTATTTCATATGTACTTTTTATATTTAATTCGTCACATTTTAATTCAGAAATTAATATATATAATGCTGTTTTCATTTATTGTTCAATGGTACAAGGAAGAGGGGGAGCGGGTATCTGCTTATTTTTGCTTAGACGGAGGGAGGGGGATCTAAAATGACTAAAAATATGCTTTCGTAATACTTGTACGGCCCCCAAACTTCAACAATGAGTTGTGTGCTTTGTTTGTATATTTGAATTTTGTAAGTTATTCTTTTTCACTATTATTAACAATTCTCTGATGCAGAACAGGAAAATAACATCTCTGCCTTCGCTTAGTACTTGAGGAAGTTCAACAATCGGTTGAACGAAACATTGCAAATATAAAGATGTAAGTTACACAAGAAAATTTCGGGAGAGAGGAGATTGAATCCTCTCTTTAATTACACCACTACGCTTATTTTTCCATTAAAAATCAGACCAATCTAAGTATTTCTTTCTGGCATTTTTTTCTCTGTAATCCCTGACTCAACGACGAGTGCCATTAGTATAGACAACCATCAATTTTAAATTTCCAACATGAATCTCATTTAGAGATTCCCAAATACTGCTGGGACTTGCCTTCAATTACCATAATCCTTTCCGACTTCCAAAGCTTAAAAAAAAGAAATACCAAGAGCATACTTACAGAGTCATTTTTCACTGTATTAATAATAAGAAAAACTTTACCGTATTTTCAATTCGTACTGTACAGAAAGATCGCGATCATTGTTTCTTAAAAGGCGACATCAACATTAAAATAATCAACAAAAATAAATGATTTCATGAATTGTAAGTTAAATACACATTCCAAATAATGAAATGTAAATAACGGGACAGTGCCAACTACAAATATTCATCGAAATGACAAAAACCGAACAAAAACGTAACGACAGAAAATATATGATGTAGTTGGCGGGCCAATTTTCGAATATCCGTATGATGAAATATCAATAGCTGTACCAAAAGATGCGAACAGTAAATTTTATGCATTTCTAAGTAATTTCTATTTATCTTATCTTGCTAACGACATTTTTTTTTTTGGAAACGTGCACACTTGGTAGCGTTCTTGTCGGCTCCTAAGGGTACAATTTTTACAAAAATCGACAAGGAGATCTTATTTAATAATCTATATTACTAAAATCTTTTATTTCTCTGTCTGTCTGTCTGTCCGGCGCAATTCTTAATTTACTGTGAAAAAATTACTACAATGAAAATGTTCGCGACGGGAATCGAACCTGCAACCTTTTGATCCGAAGGCAGACATCATATCCATTGGGCCCCGTGACTACATTCAAATTCTTGCTTCTTATCACTACCCTTTGTGTGTGTATGTGTGTGGCTCAATGAGAGAAGAGTCAGAGAAAAAAGAAAATAACTCATTAATTTTAGCCTGCTAGATTAAAATTTAAATTTCAATGTTCATTAGCTTCTCTCCGTCAACAATGGCGCGCGATAATCAAATAATGAGTTCATTCAAAAAGGAATAAAATATCACTTTTTGCCATAACCGCTTGGAATCGATTCTCCTTGGATACTTACCAGGGGGAGATAAGGGGATGGCCTAGTGCTTATTTATTACTAAAATTTCAGCTTTCAAAGATAAACGGTTTTCGAGTTATCGTAATTAATGCGACAACTCTTTTGGCCCTTGGCTCATTATCTACTGAGCAGACCTTACCGAAAATCGATAGGGTACTTTGTTTCAACACGTACATATAAAACTACAGCTTCCAAGGATATGTAGTTTCTGAGCTTTCTTGATCGCAAACGGACGGACACGCAAATTTCGACTTAAAATTATATTCTAAACATTTGTTAGGGTTTTTTTTCTTTTTATTATCCCCTTTCTATACTAAGGAACGTTACAACAGTTGCACAAAATCTTTATTTATAAATTATTTCTTAATTATAATTAATTTCTTTTTCTAAAACTGCAGTTCATATGACGCATATTTTTCTTCACAAAATTAAACATTTCAAATAAGAAAAAAAATAATAAAATAATATACATAAGACAGTCTATAATCGTAGTTGATATGGCGTTGCCATGACAACACTTCCTATAGACAGTGACAACATTTCTACAATCATAAAAACAGCAGGATATAAGTTATATATATATATTTTTTTTCAATGCTTATTTGTTGTTCTAAAATAAGTAAATATTCTCGTTTTAAATAGATCGTTTTGTGGTGTGGGTGTTTTTCGTAAAAATAAAATAAAATAAAAAATCGTTAGTCTCATCTTACAAATTGTGTCATGTCGCGTGACGACCGACTGAAAAATCCACGCCGCTCCATTCAAACTGCTGTACTACGGTGGGGGAAACCGTAAAAAAACAAAACAAAACCAGGACTTGGGTGTTAAGTGTTTTCATTGAACACCGATACACGTACATTGATAGCTGAGCGCAATTAATAATATGGTAAGTGTTCACTAACTGCATTTCAACAAGCAGCTCTCATTCGACGCTGATGCCTGTAACACACCAACGCTTCCTTTATGAATGTGACTCAATCAAAGTGTTTCATGGTAATGAGGTTTGAGTGCTATGACAGGAAAACGTGACGACATTCAATTCCTGTTGTAATGTAGTTAATTTGTATTTCGTTTGATCCCTAAAAGGTCAATGATAAATTACGTAAAAAAAATATTCAAAATTTTTTTTTTCTTTCTTGATTTTTCTGCAGCTCTACCAAATCTAATTTCTGCAACCTTTACACTCGCAGTTATAAAAAAAAAAAAAAAAAATCAGAAAAAACAAGGAAAAAAAAAAACTTCTAAATAATGTCTTTATAATTATAATGCCAAATGTTCGTGACCGATTATTACAAACAAAATTTTTTGAATACATATTCTTACCATTATAAAACAAATTTAAAGAAATGATACAGAAAATAAAACATACAATATGTCATTTCTTTATTCTTTATATTACTTTGGTGGCACGTTAAACCTTTTTATTTATCATTCTTTAGATATATATTTTTCCATCCAAAATCGATATCCTGATGTGTTTTTATTACTGGTAACAATTTTTTTTTCTCCTTAAATAAAATCTTTCAAAATCCCATTTTTCTCATTTCTAATTTCCTTTACATATTTTTATTTTTTTTTTTTTTAAAAAAGCGAAATCAAAATAATTCAAAATTAAATAGGTTTCTGATAATAAAATAATTCTGATTAAAAATCGAAACTTAATTGTAAAGCATAGATAAATATAATTTTTATTAGAAACTTTAATAATCTACATTTTAAATAAGTTTTAATATTTTTAAAAATATACCATTTTTTTTTTTTATATATAATTTCATCAACCTTAAGATGTAAAATATTCACCTGTTATAATATTAAAAATAAATAAATAAAAATGATGTGATTTGTTATAATGTTAAATACATATAACATCTAAAAGAAGTTTTTTTTTTTATATATTTTTAAAAAATAGGATACCATTTTAAAAAAAAAAAAAACGAACTACATAATATTAAAACTTAATAATAATATAAAAATAAGCTTTATAATAGATAAATATATAAATAGACAAGTTTATTTCTCTGGCTGTAAAAATGAGGAATGCGATAATAGTTAATGAATGAATGAAAACTCTGTTACATAATCTAATAGCTTAGTAATAAGTTCTTCGGAGGTTCATTGTCAGTCATTATTTTGCAGTGTTGATTGTTTAACACCGAGATTTCTTTTGTTTGTTTTTTTATTAACTCCACTGTCAATCGGTTTTATTAACTGGAAAAGTCGTCAATGTCAATCAACGTGTTGTACAAGGACTTCGAAAAGCTGTTCAATGCGAGCCTCGTTCGATTTATCTTTTTTTTTTTATTTGTTTTTTTATACGAACTTCGTGATTTCTATTGTTTCCTTATGATAAGACGCCGTGAAAGAAGGAGATAAGCACATTTGCTTAAATACCGAGATTGATTAATCCAGTTTTAATTCGATAATAAATAACAGTAACAAAATCTAAATAGATATAGTTAAAAAAAAATAATAAATTCATACAAAGATTTCTTAAAAAAGCATTTTTCTTTTTATAATTCAAATAAAAAAAAATTAAATAAATAAATAAATAAATAAGCATTTGCAGCATTATCGTAATACGTATCACCGGGGGATCTAGATTATTCTTCCTAACCTTGACACGAATTACGTAATGTACTTGAAAGAAGTACCTATGTACACGCAAAGATAGTACTTCAATATCGATTATAAACGACTTAGAAACTCTGAAAGAACAAGAGGAAAAAATTAATAATAATTCCATTTAACTCAGTATCACGCGACGGCCGTGAAAATATTCCACTAAAAACCTTTGACCGGTATCGTACTCGATGACGAGGGGAGAATACAATGAAACTATTACGTCTCGAGGAATTTCAATAGCGTTAACTCCCATTACGATTAAATATTTATAGACGACAAAAAAAAAAAAAAAAAAATGTAGTAGTAATTTAGCTGTGGGATGCGGCGCGCTGTAATGAGAACGTAATAACGGAGGGAGAAAAGGGGAAAAAAAAGATATGTATGTATGTAAGTCAGCAGGTTCGTCAGTGTTATTTATTTAGTAAAATGACAGGGCTGGCATTGCTGCTGCCGCCGCCGCCGCCGCCGCCGAAGAAGAAGACGGTGGTTGTGTGGCGAGTCCCACAATGGGACAATTGTAGGCCGAGGACGGGATTGAGAAGATCGGGGCGGCGGCGGTGCGTGCAAGCGAGTTGCGAAGGTGGTCTCTGTAAGGAACAACAACGCACAAAATTACATAAAAAAAAAAAAAAAAAGCACACGAAAGAATGAGAGAAAACATTAAGACAAGGCGGGAAAGATCTGGGCTGGATTTTGTTTATCCAAATGACGAACCATTACTAGCGCGTGCCTTTCGTTCCTCAGCTCACGAAGGTCAAGGTGTTCTGGTCCACAGATAGGTATTTGTTCGAAAAAAACGGGTGTGGGTGGAGGAAGAAATGGTACAGCACCGCGTTTCTTTTCTTGGCTCGGTTCTCACAACACCGACAATTTAGATGGGGGCTTCAATTTTTTTTTAAAAAAACTCTTTCAAAAAGCGTTAGGCCTATATCTTTTAAGAAAAGCAAAATAACACGATTTTAGTACGATATCCTATTTATATTTATTTTAATGCACTGTATATAAACAAAATGCACTTTTTTTTAAGTTAAAAAAACCTGAATTAATTTTCAGATACGTCTTTATTTAAATATATTTGAAGACATTTATAAACAATAAATACTGGACTGCACAAGACGACTTTAAAACAAATTATGAGTGGTAAACATTATCACATTTATGCGTTCTTATTATAAATTTAAAACTTAGAAAATTACTGTTTGAAATTTTTTATATATAATTGTAATTATTCTGAATATCTTATTTAGAAAAGCAATTTTATAAAGTAAAAACTAAATTATCAGAGATCTTTATGATTTTACAAATTATTTAAATAGATTGACATAAATTTAAGAATTAAACAACAATTAAACTAAGAAGAGATGCATGCGAAAAGTAAAAGAAAAATATCATTATTTTCTTTAATAAATATAAATAAAATGTATAAATTTTAATTTCTGTCCGATTAATTTTAATGAATGTTAATAAAGTACCAATTGTGTGTTTTTTCTTTAAAAATGTAAGTAGAAAAAAAAAAAATACTTCGTTATTTCAATTGGAATTGATTAAAACTGAAAGAATGCTGTTTAAATTCTCAAAATAAAAATATCTGCCTATAAATGGTCGTCGATAAAAAATTGGCTTCCCGATCCGTGAATCAGTTTGCGAATACACGTAAGGGAACTTTTGAAATATTATTAAAAATGTATATATGGAAAGTGCTCAACAATTCAACAATGTATACACACTATTATAATCTTTATCAGTAAACGAATTTTATATCTAAAGTATACTCGTACAATGCTTGAGAACTACAGAAAGTATGCTTCTTAAATTTCGTAGATTTACGTACTGGCAAGTTAAATTTGCGAAAAAATTTTAGATGTTGAGAATCAGACTGAATTCACTTATCCATAATAATTGACTACAATAAAAACCACGATCAAAAATAATCTGCAAAGAATCTTCTCCAAACCTCCTTCAAATTACCTCTTTCATATACAGGTACTCCTCACTTTACGACCTATCTGCTTAACGACCACTCGCACTTACGACCTCCGCTCTTGAAGGTACAAATTGTATTTCATCGTCATCTCCCTTACCTGGACCCTCTACAGCTCCAGGTAATCAAATAAACAAATGATAGGTACATATGCATGTCTTTTTATGAATAAATTGTTTGTTGCTTAATTTTATAATTTTACAACGATTCTATAGGTCTATTACCGGCGCAAGCTCCTCGCTTATCGACCAATTCGCTTAACGACGTAGACGTCGGAACGGAACTCGGTCGTTAAATGAGGAGTACCAATATTTCAAAAAGTATTAAAATCTGCTATAACAGATCTTTGCACATGTTTGATATTTTTTGGTTTTGAATTGCAGTACATTACCAGATAAAAAATTTTTGTATGACGTTTATACCAAGGTCAATGCCTTATACATTCAACATTTAATATTTTCATTTTAATTCAAAATTCGCGTGCAAGAGAATGTTAAACATTACGTGATTATCAACGAAAGCTTAAAAAAATGTTTGGATATAAAATAAAATTGATCGGATTTCTATTTACAAGCTATATGGTCAATCGACATTAAATTTAAAGTTAATAATTTTATGTAAACGGCTTCAATGTCATTTGTAAATGTCTATAAAAATTAATGAATTATATAAAATTACTGAAAATTTTGTTATTTAATAATTAAGTCATTATTTAAAAAAAAAATGAAGATGTCAATAAATTCGAAAATGTCTTTACAAAACTAATTAAGAAAACGGCTTGGAAACTTAGTAGGCTACGAAATATATAAGAATTTCTTCCCCAAAATATGGCGGGAAAGCAAATAAGATGTTGCCTCACAAATTACACTTAAAACGTGCCGTGATTTTGGTAAAATTAATTCCATAAATAAATATATCTAGATTTGATTATTATAAAGGTTACTTTATAATTTATTACGGTGTGGATTAAAAGTGAAACGTGGGGTTCAGGGGATTTTGGCTAAGGATTATGTCATATAAAAAGAACGTCTCCTGTAGAAAAGATAAGTTTAGGGGAGTTCTAAACCTTTGAGCCGAAGATTATCCCTAAGCTGTTACAATGAGTGAGGGAATGCTATGAGCACAGCAAGTGGACTTTCTCCCCTCAAAATCGGAAGAAAATTAAACAGATACGGAGGAGTCGAGTGGGGTCAGAAGAAACCAGGGGGGTGGGGCACTATGTATTCTTACTGTACACTACAAAATAATAAAGATTTGAAAAATTTTGGCATGTAATTCAATTCATCCCGTAGTACAGTGAAATAAATTACACTCGATTAAAAAAAGGCGGGAAAAATAAAATAAATAATGTTTATTTGGGAAAGTTGAAATTATTTTATGTGGCATTTAAATCATACAAAATGTACATATAAACGGCAAACTAGTTGATTACTTTTTTTTAATATAAGTTTAGAACTGATTATTACCGCGGCACAATTACTGCTGACTCTAGATTGACTTGGTTATGGGGATTACATTAAAAGCAAGATTATATTTAAAAAATGATTTAGGAATTTTAAAATAAAGGGTGCTCGAAAATGAATCTTTTTGTTCAGGGATGAGACGGCACGTTGCGAGTTCATTAGGCCTAAACGGACTTTCACTCGACCAAATGACAGGATAATAAAAATAGATATCGGGTCTCGAGGGGGCGGATTCGACCGAAATCGGGGTCTACCGTCGATCAGATGACGTTTCCGGCGAGGTTAGCAAGTGTGCATTTGTCTACGCAATTCCTGAACAAAACGTGACTTCGGGAGAAGAGACGAGTTTAAAATCCCTCGGAAAAATTAAAAACTCACCTTGCTGAAGCATGCGGCCACCGTGCGCGAATGAAGGATCGACGTGATCTAATTCGGGCTTTATCTTGGACAATAGACCTTCATCCGTCATCCTTGCAGATCCAGGGGATTGTATAAAACACTGAATGGACAAACGCAAACGGCGTGCTTAGTTGCCGGTTCGCAGAAACTTGAATATGGCGTCCACTTGAATTGCTTCGTTGAACAGGCGGACGAGTACGAGCGGGAAAATAGTCCTCGACTTTCTCGACCGTTTTCCACCACGAGCGGCGATAGATTGCCGATAGGAATTGATAAGGAAGAAGCCCGACGTACCTTAAACGCTGATCTGGGCTCTGCAAATGCGATTCACAACCTAAAATGACAGATTTCGAGTTTTTTTGACTGGGCGATGTGCTACTGCGCTCTCTGGATCTCCTGAAACTGGGATTTCGACGCCAGGGACATCTGTTGAGCGGAGAGACAACTAACAACAACAGAGCGAAATTGTTTACGCTATCTTTGTCCGGGTGTTTTACGTAATTGAAATCAGAAAAATTTATTAAGCATGCGGGTATTATCGTTCCGGACAAAAAATATTTCACAATCCCCTCCCCTCTCAATATCAGCCGACTGCGAGTCAGTCGTTAATCAAAGAGCAGGGTTTGCTTGCCGGCGATTTTCGCTAATGGCGCTTCTAAAAAGTCGTTTCTTCGTTACTGCTATTGCAACAAAGGCGAATTTAAAAATTGTTTACTGAGAGTAAATTTTATCAGATCTACTTTGAATATAAACAAGATCAATGAATAAGTATTAGTTAACCAGAAATAAATAGCCGAGTCTTCCCAATTTAGTTTGTTAAATCGTTATTTGTTTTTTTATCAAAATTATTTTATTTTAAAATACTTAAAAAAAAAAAAACATCCCTGATTTGTTGTGTAAAAAATGAAATAGCGATTGTGCATTTATTGATATGTCTACAGCAGCTATCCTTTGTGTAAACTGTTTTGATAGTGCGTGTAATTGTTTGCATAATGCTATCATTTTATTAGATCAAAATCGTTTTAAAGCCAAGTCGTAATATTAACGAGCTAATTTTGTTATGAATCTTTGTTACTGAACTATAATTGCATATCTTACATACCTTTTACCTTAGAAATGTACTTTATTTAAAAATATCTCGGATATATCAAAGAGGTCATTATTAATCTATTCTTTGTTTTGAAGTCTAATAGATCATCGGAATCGCAGTGGCGCCTCAAAAGCACAGAACAACAATATGATCAAAACAATAATATCATCATATGGCCAAGGAGCGTGAAACAGCTGTTCCAGGATGTCATTTCGTAAACACTTGGTTTCACCCATTATTGTCTGATAGAAGGTTTTTAGGAATATTGACATTTCTTAAGTTATGGTTTCGGAGTATGAGGATATTTACATTCTTGTGCTACAGTATTTAGCAATTTTTTTTTTTTTTTGATATGGTAACCGAAAGTGATATACTTTATCGTAATGATAATCTGCCAATGTTTTCATTTATCAACAAACATACATACAAATTACATTTTTAACAGCATATTTATGATGGCTGATAAGTCTCAACGAGGATGAAACTGCCGTTCCATATCCCCTATGATGATAAACTCAAAGGTGCGCAGCTTATTGATGTGCAGATATTGTTTTTTTTATTTCTTTAATGATTTCTCTGTACATTACATTTGTTTTCATATGATTATTACGGTTTTTTGTTTTGTTTTTTGTTATTATTGTTGTTGCTTTTTTTTTTTATTAAAAGTCTTTTGTATCTAACGGTTGTTCGGTCGGAGGTTTTTTTTTTTTACTGCGCTTGATGCAATAATTTTTTGTTGTTGTTTATTCAGTTCGGAGGTCACTTTCGGGAGTGAAGATGATCTCCATATCGTTTCACGCCTTTCTGGGTTTATCATCGAGGGTGGATCTGGCTGATGAGTCCCAATGAGGACGAAACGGCCGTTCTTGATTCCCACTGATGGTAAACTCAAAGGCATCGAAGTTTATTTAGATGCAGGCTTTGGTTTTATATTTCTTTTTTTCATTGTTTGATATGAGAAAATGATAGATTAAGCATAACAAATCGTCTAATTTCTTTTTCTTCTGATTTAAATGATATAAATTTTATTGACGGTGTCAAGAGAATCCTAGTACTGATTCCTCGTCTTTTGTAGCTTTATTCTCTTATTATTATTCAAAAATAATAAATTAAAATAAAAAATGAAAAAAAAGAAATAAAGTGTCTTGGAAATGAGGGAATCCATATTTTCATCTATATAGTTATAAGTTTAGATATAATAAAATTTTTTTTTTTTTATTTTACATTCATTCTTGTTGAATGCTTATTATAGATCTGTTCTATACTGAACTATGCTATCTATTAGATAAAATGAATAATTTATAATCAAGCAAAATTCAATTTACCACAGATAGGAAATAATTAGCATTAATAAAATTAACATATTTTCAAGCCGTGCCGGCGTGGTCTTGCGGTCTCAAGCGACGGTCTGCCGTGCGGCCTGTGTGCCGGTACCCGGATTCAAATCCCGGTCGAGAGCAAGCCCATGGTCCATACTGTTCGTTTTCGTTTACAAGAACCTTCAGCACTTTTGCGCATGCGTCAGATCTCCTTCGATTTCATCAAAATAGGGTTGAGGAGAAATAAAGAGGGGACGTTTACTTTTTATAGTGTTAGTTTACTAGGTAAGTAGCTGAGTTCTAATTGCGCTTTTCGGGAAAGAATTATGGAAAGAATAAATACTATTGCAAAAATGCTCCTCCGTTATTTTTTTCTTAAAAGCGAAAATGTCAAAAAGAATTTCTTAGGAAAGTGCCCATCTCAGGATATCACCCCTCTGCGGAGTAAAATCGTCCGCCAGCGGTGGTTCTGGCTTTCGAAAACGAACCGTAGTTAGCCAAAGTCGATGAAAGGAAGGAAAATATTTTCATAAGTTTTAGAATGAAAAGTGAAAATCCAATTACTAAAATAATTGTTATGTAAAATATTTACTTGTAAACATCAGTAATAACATTAGAATTAATTATAACTGTGCTATTAATTCATTAAAGAAGTACTAAATTTCCATTATAAATAAAGAGCAACTGCAGCAAATTCTATTTTTGTTATTCAACATTAAATAACAATAAAAAATAATTATATCACAACATAAAACATAGAACTGTTCAAAAGAAAAAGAAAAATGTCGTCGGAATCGCAGTGGTTCCTCAAAAGCAAAAATAAACAATAAAAAATTCAATGATGAAAAATTAGTGAGAAAATTCATGTGCCAGCAGTCCGCCGGCCTCAATGAATTTTTTTAAAGCAAACAAAATTAAATCTGCGTGTTAAATTATTAATAAACAAACAATGGATGAGACCAAATTGTTTATCAAGTGACATTCTGGAACAGCTGTTTCACGCTCTTTGGCGATCAACAGCCAGCAGTTACCAGTAAATAACGAAGTCCTCAGTACTGACTCCTCCTGGCTGATGATCGCCAAAGAGCGTGAAACAGCTGTTCCAGAATTTCACTTGTAAACAATATGGTCTCACGCATTGTTGAAAAAGAAAAATATATTTAAGTAAATAAATGATATGAACAAAAGTTAAAGAGGTCGCATAATTATCAAATACATTTTCATGGAAAATCATTATTAATTCATTAAAGTGAAATAATTAATAGCCAGAAAAATATAAAGTTTTTCCGTGCAATTGCTTTTATGTGACGTAACACATATTCATCCATTAAAATAGTAATAATCTATACTGGGATACAGAAATTAAGAAACGAAGCTAGAAATAAAACATTTCATTGAAACTTACGCAGAATTTAATAAAACATTGTATGGAGATAAAATCTAAATTAATTTTGTAAAATAAACAAAAATATGTACATATTTTGAACAAGAGAAAGTGTTTTGAAGCCGTTTGACATGAAAGAGTACAAACTTATATGAATTTGTTTTCTGGTTTATTTTACGTTTACTTTTAAAAACAAAATTATAAAAATATATAAATATTTGTTTAAATAAATTAGCAAACTTTGGAAATTGAACCTAAAATTTGAAACCCAGGCAAACATATAAAAGATGTTAAAAAAAATGGTTTTTTTTTTTTATATTAATTTTATTAAATTAAAAGTCGATTCAATCAAACATTGCAATATTGGTTTTTCTTATTTCCTCTTCCTTTATAAACCAAATAAGGTTACAGAAAATTGGAAAGATAGATATCAGATACTGTCGATTGCATCGTAAATCAATTCCAACGTTCTATTACAAATAGGAAGAAATGTAATTTACCTAAAACTCAAAATGCGATTTGAAAACTGAATTCCTATCGGCTAAGTTACTGTTAGTCAAAACAATTTCTGTCAAGCCAGTGGGTCCCCATGCGCATTAATTACACTTAAAAAATTATTAACAACGTTATAAATGCAGATGATTTTAACTAGACTTTTAACGAAATTGAAGGCATTTTCTAGAAGCACAGAAATAAACATAAAAGAAAAATAAAAAAAAAGTAAATATAAAGAAACAGTAGCCCAAACTTCTAACTCGGGTTTAACAATAATTTACACATCAATCTTACATTATAAAAGCATTGTAACTTTAGGCAGCTACTAGGCCTACTATTAATTCGATTGATTCAGGAACTCACAAAGTACTTAAGTATTCGGTAAATTCTACAATTTAAACTTGGTAAATGCCAATAGAAATAGTTCAAGAAGTATTGTATGTTCGACATTTTGTATGTTGTGACAAAAAGTAAAATGATCAAACTAAAAGACCACTATTCATCCGATTAACAGAACATCAAATGCCTTTTCAAATCTCAAAAAATCAAGCTAAACCAGTAACTACCAACACTTCTTAGATACAGGACATACTCCAGATCTCATGGCACCTAAACGCTTTTCCTTTCAACGTAATAATTACGGAAGATTGTTAGCAAAGCACAATGTTTACTTTATACATTTTTCTTTATAGTGCTAAAGTTAAAGCATCCTTAGCTTTCAATCTTTTAAGATCCAGGGTTAGAGGTAACACCTTTCGGCAGCTTACATAGCTAAAACGATTGAAAATTCTCCTTGAACGTAAATAGTGTTACACTTCATTAAGATTTCATTTTTAGAGAATTAATTTACTTATAATTCTAGGTCTGGTGCTCCAAATGGTACAGGCACTGAACTATAGGCTGGGAGAGCAGGATTTCTTTCCTGGGGGTCAAAAGCGGGCGAGCGTCGGTCTGGGCACCAGTTCCAAAATGTTCCGAGAGGTCAAAGAAACTGCGAAGCCTAATATTTACACAGCTTCCAACGGAGGCTTGAAAGGGAAACAACCTAATCTACAACCTGTAATGTCGAGTGGCGATTCACTTTTCTTTCGTAATTATTCATTTTTCAATCAATTTTTTTTCCATCTCATTTTTGCGTTTGAAAAATAAAACAATTTTTATTTCTGTTTTACTATTATTTTTTTGTTCTACTTATTTTTTTTTTTATAATGCTGCTTGTACCTTGTCTTTCCCACAATCCTTTGTTCACCAGCATCTAGTGATCCTTCGTCCAGAGCTCTAAGCAGGTGATAAGCTGGGCAAAAATGAAACTGTCAGGCAATATTTCTATGATTTCTCTACAATCTTCTAATCATCCACTTGCTATCCGTTCTATCTTGCCTGTAGATTCTTCAAAAAACGTCAGGAACGGACAAACAGATCCAAATGCAACGAAAGACATTAGGATTTTTTTAAGAACTTACCAACTGAAAATTCTATCACTGAAAAATCCAATGAAAAGCCTTAAACCCAAAGAAAATATCATTATTTGAAAACATTGCAGTCCAATAATTACTATTACATACATAATAAGAACACAATAACAAGAAATAGGCCTAATAACCTAATCCTAACTGTTCCCTTACCTTATGTATAGAAGAAACAGGCTAACAAACAGGCTTGTAAGAATTGCAAATAGGTTTCATTTTTTAGGCTTGCTTGAGTAATCTCAACATCATATCCACGAATAAGCTCAGGAATTGGGAATGGGAAGTGCTATGACGATCCTCTTCCTTCAATAATAATAATAAAAAAAAGATACAAGATAGATTTCTTTCTTTTTGCAGATGTAATAGGGAGAAACAATCCTCATCGGTACGTCAGTGATTAAAATTTAGAAATTTAACATGTGTGCAAGTAATGGAGTAGTTAAAAAAGGCCACACACACAATAACTTAAAAAATATGGAAACACATTAAAATCTTTAAGCCACGACCAGGTTTGGATCGGAGTCAGCCGATCTGTGACACTTGTAAAAGATCGGTTGGTCCGATCGAAACCTGGTCGTGCCGTAAAGATTTTTAAAGCGTTTTCATATTTTTTAAATTATTGTGTTACTGGCCTTTTTTAACTACACTAGTGATTAAAATTATTTGTAATATTTTTTTTTCCTCTTTTTTTTCCCATATGCCTTCAAATTCAATGTATTCCATGTTGTTTTTCAATTTTTCTCTACTTTCTCATTTTTACTTATATAATCTTCAACGTATTTATCGATACTCATATCTTTGACAAAGTTTCGTCAACTGTATTTCTAGTATCTTCTTTGTGCAATCGTAATTTGTTGCAAAACACAGCTGTCAGATTCACGGGGGCTACTGTTAGATGGTCAACAATGACAGTAACATGCTTTTTTTCTTCCTCTATGTAAAAGAATAAATTTAACTAAAATTCATTGTTAGGGTATTACAATAGAAAACAAGAATTCCCTAATAAAATTTGAAGTTTACTTAAGATCTCGCTTTCTCTTGCTTATTTCTGTTGTGAAAAATAGTACAAATAAAAATTCTATGTATATATATATGTGTGTGTGTGTTTTATTATAATATTTGCTAAATACAAGTAGGGAAAAAAAAAAAGTATTCCACTAGAAGCCACAGAGGCCCTTGGATGAGCAGGAGGCATAGGCTCCCAGCGATCCTCGACCAAGGAGTAATTGGAATACAAACACTACAGACTCTTTTTCTGTAAACATAAATGATACTCAAAGACACCCTCCCTAAGAATAATCCATAAAACTCTAAGACGGGCCTTGATGACTTGGTCCATAAGAGCAAAATAATTTCATTCAAAATTCATGATATCCTTCAAAATTTTGAAATTCTTAATTTCCAGAATTCGAACTTTCTAATCACTGCCTGCAATTTTTGTCGTTCATCCAAGTCGTTTCGTATGTTCTGATTCCAAGTTCAAAACCTGTGACTGTTGTGGTTTAACATCAGTCACTTAATTTCACACCATTTCGAATCGAACACAACTCTTCAATTAATCATTGGCTAATTCTCTTTCGCTGTCCGACTGCAAAATACCGAACTAATACTGATACACATTGTAAGTAATAGTTTATTTAAAAATTCTGATTTCATTTTAAGTCTATATATCGTATGTATGTGTGGGTGCCGTTAATACTTCTGAAACTCTGGATAGATATTCTTGAAACTTGATATACATATTTACTGACTACAGACGAGCTACCTTTAGTATTTGAAGTTTTTCCCATGTTGATCCTTGCCGATAAATGAGTGAAGATGACAAAGCATTACATCAGAAACATTGGAATGCTATCGATGCCTTAATAATGCTTTTAGTAATCCACTAATTTAAGCGCGATTTCATTTATTTTTTTCTTATTTTTTTTTCTTTTTTTTTTTTTTTTTATGTTAGCAGTCCTATTAGGTATACTTATATAGTAATGTAGACCTGTGGCATAAGTGCTGATATTTTGATATGAAAAAAAAAATAAAAATAAATAAATAAAAAGGTTAGTTAATTACAATTATAAATTTAGAATAATTTTTTCCTGAATTACATCCGAAATTAATTGTTTTTTAATTTGGTTTATTTTATCGTATTTGTAATTATCCCATTTTAATTGTGAAAAAAGCTTATACTTGATTAAGTTAATTGATCTAAGGCCAAAATTATTTTTTGGTCCATCTATTTTGAAAACATTTAGCCAATTACTTCTAGTATTTATAATATTTTCATAATTAAATTTTGCATTTCTAATTTCGAAAAATTTAATGAAATGGATTTAGAAAAATTGACGTTAATTTAATTTTTTAAATTAATTTTATTCTAAAATTTATTTATTTTAAACGTTTTTATTTATTTATTTATTTTTTTAATTTATTTAAACGTTTTTCTTCTTTAATGTCATCTATAAATCTCATACAACTACAACGATATTTCGCAGAAACATATCGTTCTGGTTTTTCGTTTTCGATTTCCTAATAATAATAATTAATTCTCTCACATATTTAATGGCCTAATAACAACAGTAACACTGTTTCAGTCTAAACACGCTTAATTATTCATTTTCTCAACAAAAACTAACAATAATTCAGTCTCTCCTTTCGTTAATGGTAACACATTATCTTAATTTTCAGGAATTAATGCGTAATAAAGAAGAAAAATTTAAGCCTATATAATTATTATTAGTTCATTCAATAAAATTTATTAGTATATAAGAAGCTTAATATTTATGAATTCAAAAAATCTATTGCTATTAGTCGATTATTTTAAAAGGAGAGACGTATTAATAATAATTATGGTTAGTTTTTATTGAGAAACTTTGAATAAACTAATTTGAATAAACTGAATAAATTTGAATAAACTATTCAGACTAAAACATGTTATTAAGCTATTAAATTTCAGAAAATTAATTATTGTTATTTTTATTACGATGTTAATAACTTGAAAAAGCAGAACTATAGATTTCTGCGAAATATCGTTATACAGGCTGACCATCACTAATCCGGCACTAATTTCGGCTAGCGTAATTTCAAATTTCCCGTAACGCCGCACCAACCTGCCGCTACTGTTTGGGGCGCTACTTGTTGCATAAACATTTTACATTATTGTGTAAACGTCTAATCTATATTTCCTCCTAATCTCTTCTCTCTTAATAGTCATATTAGTTCGTAAATACCTCATTACTCTTAAGAACATCAATAAATATTTAATATGCTTTGTATGCAAATTTTTGGAGAGATAATACAACTTTCTTTATCAAGCTACAGGATGGAATAATAATTTTAAAAAATAACAAAACAGGACAACGAGCCTTAATTTAACAAAATATGTAACGTACTGATAAACAATAAACCAATAATTTACTAATAACAATAAATAATTTAAAAAATCATATCATTACCTATATCGTGACAACGATAAATCCAATAATGTAACAGTAATAAATTCAATAATAATAGATAATAAATAAAACTCCCTTATGTTAATTTATAAGTTCTTCAAATTTTGTGGTTTTGTTTGAATTTAAATTTATCATTTCTTTAGTCAAATTTACAAATCTCTCGTTAATTTCTATCCGTTCGTTTCGATTTAAATTTTGACTTCTCGTATTTCTTAAGATAATACTTTCAATTAATTTCTCAGTTACAGTATCTTTTCGTTGTACAAACTTTTTACATTACTATTAAGTCTATGTCCACATGTTTTACATGTTATATTATTGGATTTATTGTTGTCACGATATAGATAATGATATGATTTTTAAATTATTATTTATTATTAGTAAATTACTGGTTTATTGTTTATCAGTATATTAGTAATGACATGATTTTTATTATTGAATTAGGTTACATATTTTGTTAAATTAAGGCTCGTTATCCTGTTTTGTTATTTTTTAAATTATTATTCCATCATGTAGCTTGATAGAGGAAAGTCGTATTATCTTTCCGAAAATTTGCGTATAAAGCAAATTAAATATTTATTTTATGTTTTTAAGAGTGATGAGATATTATTTTACGAACTAATATTGTTATATTAGTGGGTTGACTGTTGACATGAAGACATATAAATGCGCTTAGTTCAAATTTCAGCACTTAATTTTGGAAGCGGCAGTAATGAAACTTTCCTGTCTAAATCAACTGAATTACCTGTAACATTCATTTTACCTGTGCTTCATTTAAATTCACTTGATTTTCATTTAAGGTTTCTTTTTTAATTAACTTGTACTGATTTACGGGGGTATTTTAAAGGTGGGATGAGGTGGTTAGCTGTTGGGTTAAGTGTATCCTAACCTAACCTCTCTGTGATCCGGCAAAATCACTAATCCGGCACCCAACGTCCCAATGATGCCGGATTAGTGATGGTGTACTGTAGTTGTATGGGATTTGTAGGTGATATTAAAGAAGAAATATGTTCAATATAAAACGAAGAGTTCCTATTTATTTTTTTATTTTTATAATTTTTGTTTTCGTCCAACACTAACAGCGGACTTCTCAACACCAGCAACAAAAGATCACTTTCTTATTACGTACATCAGCTTTAGCGTCATTGGGATTCAGTTTCCATTGGCTGTTATTATGAAAACTGTTCACGTGCTTTGAAGACATTAAGTAATTAAAAAGACTTTTAATAAAAAAAGGACGCGTTTCGACATTGTTACATCGCCATTTTTGATTTACATAGATGTTGTAAGACGATATAATTATAATATAACGTCTGCGCTTGCTCAGCAAGTAGAGGGGAAAAGAGGACCTGCCCTTACTCCAGCAGTCACTCAATAACTTAAATACAAAATATTTTTTTATTATAATTTCTTTCTGCAATATCCTTCGCCTATAATATTGTATTTGTTCTAAAATTTCTTCTTCTGTGATTGGCGGAAAACAAATTCAAAATTCCATTACGTAATCTCAATATATAAAAATGAATGTTTGTTTGTTCATTTGTTCCGTAAGCGTTCCTATACCATTCATCAGATTGCGATGAAACTTTGGTGAGTTGTTGTGCGCACCCCCGCAAAGGTTTCGGAATTAGTAGAACCATTTTACAATATCTGGTGCGCGAGTTGTTGCAACAAATGAGTGTATTTCTGATTTCAACATTTGCAGTTTCCGGTGCGACTCGCATTTGCAATAACCATCAACAAAGCACAGGGACAATCGCTACAAGTGTGTGGACTAAATTTGGAAAATCCTTGCTTCACACATTGACAGCTGTATGTGGCCTGCTCACGCGTCCGAAAACCTTCCGATTTATTCGTGTATGCACAAGACGGAAAAACAAAATATTGTGTATCCAAAAGCACTTCAATAAACAGAATTTAAGCACAAACACTTTCTTTCTTTGAGTGGCATTGCAACGCATGCCGGGTACAGCTAGTTATAAAGGAAAGAGAATAGATTGAATAATAAAAAGTCAACATTCTGAAAGCCGTAAATCCACGGCAAATCCTCTATTGTTCAGTTTTGTATTAGTACTATTTTGTTTGCGGCAGAATCCAAAGTAATAAACTCTTGAAAATCCTTCACGAATAAATGTAGATTGTAGGAATCAATTAGATAATTGTTCGTCAGTGGCATTAATGTTAGTTTAACTCTTTTAAGTTTTTTCACTGTTTTACAAATAGGAATTAACTAATTACAACGCGACACTCGGAGATAGGCCTAAGGGTTTTGCTATTCGAAATATGTAAATATTTAGACAAATTTCAAACGATGTAAATATTAAATGTATTTTTGAAACAATGTAAATAGAGCAGATGATTCTAGAAGAATATTCAGTCTTCGTGAACACGCACGAATAAATTAGTACAAAAAATATACAAAAAAAGCGTGAATGTAATTACATTGATGACAAGTAAATTTTAATGTGTGCAAATATTTGAAATCCTAAAGCAGTTAAAACATACACACACAAAGCTTTCGATAGAGACGAAGGAAAAATATAATTAATATTTTTCGTTTTTAATTTCTTTTCTCTTTTTAGAGTTCCCTTTCGCCCTTTAGTTTTTGCAGTTTTGCTCTTTTGGTTTTTCTTGTATTTGCATCTTTTTTTTTTTGGGGGGGGGAGGGGTTTGTTGGTTTATATTCTCACAACTTCATCCTTTTTTTGTTTTTTTGACGTGACCTGGAGCCTCCTTCTCTAATAGAAGTCGGGTACGTGCGGTCAATAGGGTCTTGAATGGAAGTGCCCAGCTTCCTTGGTCTCCCAAACAGACACCTTTCCTCGCAGGGTAAGTTTTCAGAGGTTTTCTCGGCCCTCTGTGCCTCCGTGGCAGCCACCGCAAGGGAATCTGTGTTTTGTGTGTGATGTTCTCTGTGTACGTCGGGTAAGTATGTATGTGTTCTGTGTCTGTCGTCGTCCGTGGGTAACTCTAACCCCTTGTGAACAGTCCTTCGCCGCTGTCTCTCCTCCTCTTTCTGCGGGCCCATCTTTCCGGGGTTGGGGGTTTCGTCCCAGTTTATTATCAACACGCCAAAAGATGAACCTCCCAGAATGCAAAGCAGATTATAGATTGTCCTTTCCTGGCCGACCGCTAACACTGAAACAGAAGAGAAGCGACCTCTTCTCTTTCAATGTTGGCGGCCAGGAAAGGATAATCTATAATCTGCTTTGCATTCTGGAAGGTTCATCTTTCGGCGTGTTGATAGTAGCTAGTAAGTTCATGAGCCGCTGAAACTCTTGAGTGAGTTTAATGCGTGTAGAGACTGTGTCTTTTGATTGGTCTAATTTTCTTTAAATACAGAAGGCCTGTTGTGCGGAATTCACTTTCACAAAAGATCTTGAAATAAAATCCGAAACCTGGTCCGTTATTTTGAAGTAGTGCGAAGTTCCGTCATTTGTGTGGT
Source organism: Thereuonema tuberculata (assembly GCA_023159025.1). Lineage (NCBI taxonomy): Eukaryota > Metazoa > Arthropoda > Chilopoda > Scutigeromorpha > Scutigeridae > Thereuonema > Thereuonema tuberculata. Next base: position 56,001,856 of record JAFIDM010000002.1, read on the forward strand.
TGGAACTGTCTTAAGATAACTGCATTGATTTTATATATTTACATGTAACTTACATCGATGTATTGGGTTGGCCAAAAAAGTTCATTCCGTTTTTAAGTAAAAAATAAAAAGACACATTTTTCAGTGTCACCAATAATTTTTTTGAACAACGTCTTCAACGGTTTGTTCCACTACCTCCTGCCATCTTTCAGGCAACTTCATAATTCCCTGTTCCCAAAACTTTTTATCTTTTTGAGCAAAAAAAATGTTCCAGCTTCCTTTGGTGTCTTCCAGGGAATTATTTTTTTTTCCATTAAGAGAATTTTGTAAAGACCGAAATCAATGGAAATCCGAAGGTGCAATGTCTGGTGAATAGGGCGGATGAATCAGAACTTCCCAGCCAAGCTGTAACAGTTTTTGTCTAGTCATCAAAGAAATATGTGGTCTTGCCTGCTTATTGTCTTCCATCTTTAATACTAAATTGGCGACACAAAATTCAACAATTTTGATCAGTTTTTGTTAAATGCACGCTGATATGACAGCTGTCACAATACAATCTAACAAAATGGTGTCGAATGAGGTTAAAGACACCTAAGCGCTACTAGAGGCAACTTACGTAAAAAAACCGAACGAACGTTTTGGTCAACCCAATAGAAACATCTATATAAATATATGAAGCAAATCTTTTTTTTTTTTTTACTTATTTATTAAAATCAAGAAAATAATACAAACGGAAAATCTTTGTTTATTTTTAAATTACAACATTTATAAAGACAAAATTTTTTGTCTCCCGAAAAACTTAACTAACCCAAGTTGTCTGAATCGAATTAGCTTTAACCATATCAAAGCACGCGGAAATTAGTGGATTACTGAAACAACCAATATTTGTTTATAGAACATAATATTTTTATGGGATTTTTTTTTGAAGTTTTGAAATAGAAGCATAGAATAGTCTATTCACTTTAAACATGTACGTCAAGTTTCAGGAAGATTCGTTAAGTGATTA
>JAFIDM010000002.1:56002850-56021365 GCA_023159025.1 Thereuonema tuberculata
ACTTTAAACATGTACGTCAAGTTTCAGGAAGATTCGTTAAGTGATTAAAATTTATTAAAAGAAACGCACATGTGTAATTACATAGACTAACTGTTCTTTATACACATACACTTTCCTAGGGGTGTAGGTTAAAAAAAAAGAAACAATGGCGAGTTTGTAAGCTCAGTGTGAAAACATTACGATGTGAAGTTTCTCTGTTCGACCTGTTTTAAATTCGCTGCGTTGCTTCCCGGTCTTTATCACCTGCGTCTCACACTAGTAATTCTGATTTCCGAAATTCTTAGGGAATACAAATAAGTACTGGTGTACCTCAGCGAAGAATAGATTTATTAAAATCAGACTGAATTAGAAAACGAAATTCGCCTTCTTTTTCATAAGCCTAAAGTCGCTGTATCGAAGAGAACACAAAAACTAGGAAAAGGAGCGAATGCACTAACGAGAAGCCAGTCTGTTTAAATAGTTGTTCTGTATCATTCTGAAAAGACAGGACCGTGTAAGAAGGTGGGAATTGGTCCTCGTATTTATATTGTTGAATATTAATTTCACATAGTCTGTCTGCTGGTGGGTCAAGCTATTGTATGTATAGTTTATTACGGTCGGTTCTGTTGTTGGTTTACTTTCTATCCAGAAAGAGTGGAGGAAGTAATTCGAGGGAACACTGGAAACGACCCCCGTCAGGCGATTCTCCAGAGATCGAAAAGAAGAGATTCAGGCCTCTGTAAAGTACCGGCGATTGTCGAGCCGATAACCAGACTACTCGACCACCGTTGGACGACAATACTGAAAGAAAGGAGCACGTATTTAAGAGATACGAAATATAGTTTGAACATAGGCCTAGGTGTTGTTTAGAGAACAGCTTGTCTTGGATTTCAAAGAGCACCTTAACATGTCACTGGAACGTCTTATAGAGTTTATTTTAACATAAATACAGTATACTCTCGATATCTCGAACTTCGATGCCTCGAAAACCTTGATATGTCGAAAAATTATTTTTCCCCTTGATATTACATATTCATCTAATGTTAATTCCAATTCTTATGTCGAAGAGTTTTCACTCAAAACCTTGTTATGTCGAATATTTTTCGAAGTAAAAAATGAATTTTTCCGGAAAAATCGCCAGAATTTTCAATTTAATGTTATTATTTTCGACTATGTACTTTTAAAAATTAAAATTATCATTGCTGTATTTAGACTTATTGTCAACTTTCATTACTACTTATTCTCATCTATCAAGACTCTAATTTTTAGAATATTATTCCATAACTTGTGTTTTTACGTGAATTTTTATGTTTTACTTAGGACCTTATTATCTCGAAAACTCGCTATCTCGAATTTCTTTTAGCATCCATTCGACTTCGAGATATCGAGAGTAAACGGTAATTGCTCTTTTTTCCATAACAAAACTGAGCCAACGGTTATCAACTACTTATAGAAATCAATCAAATCTGTTCTACATAAAAATAATTACAGGAAGCGTCAGTTGAAGCAAGTCTCGAACAATCTAATGTGTCTTACGGTAAGTCACATGTCATTTCCTGTATTATGATCCTTGTATCCTGTCTTATCAAATCTGTCTTCCTACAAGCGTATTTATCTGTTCACAGTGTTTGAAGGCTAAGTCTGCAAACGAAACGTTTCCCCAAATCCCCAGCTCCAGCAGATTCTGTGCTTATAATTCCCCAGTGAATTCAGGCCTCTATCGAGTCAAACCCTCTTACCTTCACTACGTTAATGATGAGAACCACAGGCCAATTATACAGAGATGATGTTCACGCAAGTTTCAGCTCAGATAGAGACAGCAAGGCTCTTGTCGCCTGAGGCCAAAACGTCGAAGGGAAGCAGCCTTTGAGACAAGGGCTCTGATAACAATCCTTTAGTTAGCTGTGCTGCTGCTACACTGAGCCTTCCATTAATGGCTGCCAAAGCTCTGCTTCAATTCCACCTCCTTTTATTGCCCTCTAGTACATCACAATGTGATTCATACACAATTCCATAACGCAAAAAATCTTTTCAATTCCTGCAAGGAAGTCCGATATAATTTATCGAGCCACTTTGTGTAATTCTTAATCAAAGTAGCAATTATTTACTGAAATGATTTAAGTTTCATCTACATTTTTAAGCAAAAAAAAAGTTCCATTTTTCGAATAAATCTGTAATGATTTGGTTTTAAAGTGCATATTTAAAAGTGCTGTAGAACGTAAATTCAAAACAGTTTCACGAAAATTATATGATTTGGGCCGAGGCTTTACATATTATGTTTTTAGATCATATTAGTTACTTCCTCTAGTTACTTTAATGAAATTATTTTAAGGATATACACAATTATGTAAACGATATACAAAATGCGTATTAGATTCGATATGTAGTTCAAATTTAAATTTACATTAATAACTGCATCATAAAACTTTCGATCATGTTATTAATTTTCTATTAGAAGTTGGCAAGGATTGCAACAGAATTCAATGTTTTTTGCTGATCATTATTTGCAAATTTCTGCGTGTCTTTTTCATTTATTTTTAACTTGTATTGTCAGAATTCAATTGTGATTGATTTCGCGAAATTGTGTTTATTCTGTATAAAAGCATTAATTATTATTTTCAGAGTTTTTCGTAATAAAATAACAAAATAAATAATAACATTTAATATCGAAAACGAATTCTCGATCGATAAACACTTTATTAGGCTGTTGAGTAAATTAGGAGCAGGACGCGACGGTAGCGCCATCGATCGGCAACAAAGATAATGAAATGATAATAGTTTCTAAATTTAGTTTAAAATAGCCGAAATTTAGCATTTACGATAATCTAGTGAAAAATTTAGCATAGAAATACATTCCATACATTAACTGGAGCTCTTGTAGTTTATTAGTAATAAGTTGTTATCCAAATTATCTGGTTAATTAGATCTAATTAACAATGGCTTTCAGATCAGTGCGTGCTATAGTCAATTACTAAAATCCCATTCACGTTAAATTTTGGGCCTTAAAAGTAACAATTTCAAAACTAATTCGAATAAAAAAACGATTAAGTAACCTCGTGCTCCTTTCAGAACCTAAAAAAAATGCATTAAAAAATTCTTTTTTAATTATTTGAAATTGTCGAAATCGTGAACGAAGTACCTTATTTACTGACATATTGTACAGATGTATTAGGGAGATGTTGTCTGATGACAACAGGACAGATTTTATATAATCACTATATAACACAACTAACTTATCTTCATATACAGCTGATTATTATTAAATTAATCCTACCAGAACATTGGAAAAGTTAATCTAAAAATCATCACCAGGAGACAATAGTTCTGCAGTTCTATGAATTGTGTGGGCATGTGATTGATAGGCGAGTTGTCAACAATTGGGGCCATGCAATAGAGGAATTTTATTGCGTTTCTAATAGCTCTACATTTTCCCGTACGGGTGGTGGTGTTTTTTTCTCTTTAAATTACGTTGTTGATATTTCCAGAATCTATTCCCCGGGTTTCGGGAAGTGGTCCTACAAGGATGTTAGTTTCAAAGACAATTCCATCAGGATCATCGCAAGAGAACTACTAAGAAAACAGGGACTGTAGTATCTATCTATAGGTGGATTTAGGAATAATAGACCTTGGTAGTTTCCTTCTATGGATCTGCGGAATAGCCATAAGCTTTGCTGGGGCGTGGATGCCCACGCAGTTGCTGTTCTAGCCAATATTCCAACATTCTTGGGACACCACGAACAGCCTACGATACTAATAGTTTTCTGGTTACTGCCAACCTTTAAACAATATCTTACGATTATGCTTTTTCCGAAATCTATCGGATCAGGTCCCTTGCCCATGTCGATCAGCAACTACGTATCCCCATAACGCCATAAAACAGACTTCCGCCGTGATTCAGCGTTCTATCTATCGATATGGAATGAAAGATTGAAAAAATGTTAGTAGTCGGGATATTTTCACTAAACAGTAAAGGTACAAAACTGCAGAGAACTGCCACAAAGTTTATGATTTACCTAAGACAAAATATGTACTTTAAAAGAAAGATAGCTCTTGTGCTGTACCAGTTTATAATTTCCCGCTGAATATTGGCTATTTTAGATTATATTTTCCATCCATAGCTGCAACCTTCTTTGTAATTTCTCCATGTTTTTCTTAAACAAATAAACAATATTGATCGACTCGTCTCCACGGAAGATTACGAATTCGCATCTGTCGCTCGAAAAACATAAAATATTCAGATGCTGTATTTATTTAGCTGGTGTTTCTTTGCAACCCACTACTTCAGCAAACAAATATTTTACTCAAACAATTCCTATGAGGTAGGAAAAAAAATACAGTTGAAGAAGATAGAAACTAAATCACTGACAACCTAATAAGTAATACTGGAGTCAAGTTTTATTTTATAAAAATCAAGAAAAAGAGTAAATTAACAAGATTTAGGAACACTATGGCGCCCTTGAAAATAAAAATAATAGTTTTAGCAATTATCGTGCATTTACTATTATTATTATGCAAATGTTAAAATCTTGGGTTTCCCCAGCAAAGACAAAATGGCAATCTGTTCGACGCTTCCATGTCGACATGAGGCTGAGTTCGTGGCGATGTCTGTCATGGAGTTCCTTACGAGCCCATGATTCACGTAGCTGCTGAGTGTGGATGTATTATTATTATTATTATTATTATTATTATTATTATTATTATTATTATTATTATACAATTATAAAGCTTTCAAATTCTTAAAATATTCTATTCTTATATTTTGACTAAAATTTTTCTGCTCGTATTTCGTATTTACATATTATCCTATAATACGTTGACAGCTAAAATATCCCAAAACAGCTAAAATTTTTGTCCAAGTTTGGGAATTATTCTCACAGTCATTTATAAATCCAAGTGGGTCTGGTGGCTCAAGTAGAAAGGCACTTGACTGCCGGCTGGAGGAAGCGTGTTCAATTCCCGGAGAGTTTTTTTTTTTTTTTTTCCTTGCTTATTTCCTTCGGGTCCCGCCGTTGTCTCAGTCCTCTGTCATATGAGTACCGGGTTTATCAGGCGAATGAGCGTAAGACTAGCCCTCCGTTCTCAACAAGGGACTAAGCGATCGCAGGAGTCTTACCTCCTGCACTGTCTATCCTTCAACGAGAATATAAAAGCTTGGTGCTTCAACCTACATTAAATCAGAAGCTATTTTGAAAAACAAAATATAGTTAGGATGTCACCTCTCGAACATCATCATATAAGAGAGGGTAGAAGTCGTTAAATAAAAAAAAAAAAAAAAAAAGAAAGAAAATAGTTTTAGATATAAAAACGAATAAAAACGCACACAAATAAAATTCACTGAGCAGGTTTTGGAATTATAGATACCGGAAATCCAAGACAGACTGTTTCAGGCTTATTAGCCATCATCAGTTGAATTTATACAGTGTGGTGAAAGTAACAAAATATAAACAAAAGATAAGTAAACAAAACAATGGCCCTTCACATAAAAAGCATTAATAAGAAAATTAAAAATAAAAAAGGGCAAAATGTTAATTCCCCGCTAGTATCCACTAGCTTAGAAGGGATTTAACTATAAATAACACAAATATATAATAGGAAAATTTAGCGTGCGTGAAAGGATTATTTAGATGTAAGAAGGAATAAAAACGCACACCAATAAAAATCACTAAAGTCGGCCAAACGAAAGGACGACTTTGACCTTGAACTACATCCATAATCTCTTAATCATTCCAGGACTGAATTTGAGTCGAGAGAGAAGATAAAACATGGCGACTCTCGGACATAGAAAACCGTTGGAAGCGACACAAAAAGGAAGTTATTGGTAATGTTACTTCTTATTTCGAAAAGGCCTTACGACATGCTTACTTATGGCACATCAGAGAAATTGTTTTCGATCGCAGTGCCGTTTTTTTAGACGAAACGTGAGTCAACGAATCCCATAGTGTTTCTTCGTGTTGGCAATCTCAAGGATGCAATGTCGTCAAAAAACCAAATGGAAAAGGTAGGAGACTGATTTTGAACGATTGAAACGAACGAATGAATAAAAATTAATTTTTGAAATTATATTGGATGAGAAATCAGAATAGTTCAAGAAAATAAATATCGTCTTTTTTCCGTAAACTTCAAACTCCCTAAATATTCACTTTCCCGCCATAAACACTGACATATACAATCGATTCAAATTCTACTATTGCGCCATCTGGTGTCCACGGTCGTTCTTTGGTTTGGCCGAATATAAGCAGCTTTTGGAATTATGGATACCAGGAATTCAAGACCGACTGTTTCAGTTGTCTTCAGAAAACAGTTGATTAGTAATCTATTTATGTTTTTTTTTACTCGTAGGTACTATCGGATCCTGTACCGAAAGCAATGGAAACCACCTTTGTAAAGTAATAAATTTAATTTTAAAAGTTCAGCTTTAATTGGATGCATAGCGATCACGATGTTTACGAATACAATGTTTTGTTAGATTTTTGCCCCTACATCCTTACCTAGTGGTTCGATATGTATCAAATTTCAAATTCTTCAAATATAGATAATGCTTGAATTATCGAAATCACAGAAGGAAGGACATGCATACTTAAAACTGGCTTATAAAAATTATTTGATTCTATCCCTTTTTTTCGTTACCTATAATGTCCCGACGGTAGGTACCTACCATGTGGTTATATTTAAATTATAATGATTCTATTTCTGTGAGGCAGATTTTTAGAATTTTAACTATACGGTGTTCAACCTATGCTAATCTGTAAACAAACAGACTAATGAAAAGACATTACTTTCAATCTATAATTCACGACATTTTCTAAAAATTTTGTTATCTTTTTCTTTTTTTTTTGTATAAAACGCTTATTACTTTATTCAGAATAACTAAATTCTAGAAGATTTACGTTCTTCATTAAATAATAAAAAATTGTAGGATATACGAAAGGAATTGTTACATAAACTCAATTGTACGACTACAAAATAACTCATTCTTTCTTGTTGGTTGGTCTGTTTTTTTTTCTTCCAGCCTTCTATGCTCTTTTGTTTGGTTACACTTTCGCGCCGCTGAACTGAGCAGACAAGTTGGTTGGACGATTGATGTGACATCCCAGAGAGAGAATTTCCACTGTTAGATGGAAACATGTTTTTTATTATTTATTTATCTTTTTTGAGACGATGCCTTTGTTTTCGTTTATTTCCTTTCTATTTCTTTTTTACAAAACAAGCTCTGACGTGAAGAACTGCAGTGACAATCTTACTGATCACGAAAACGAGGCTGGAGTGAAGTCGTGTCCCAATCATCAACAGCTAACGGCCATTTTAATTTATCGTTTCTTCTTAACTAATACAGATACAAATTTGAAATTTTAAATAAGAAAGCATTGAATACGTAGCAATTATAATTGCTTATGAGTATTTTATCAATGATCATGGAAATTTATTTAATTTAATTTCAAAAACAGTCCACGTAGGCTCATATAAAACAAGTAAAACACAATAACAATAAAAACTTAAACATGGCAAATGAAGTCTCATTATAAAACCTTTCTGGAACTTAATCAAAGAAAATTCTTCTGATTTGAAAAAAGGAGAATAGAGAAAATGCACATTGGTTTAGGCATTGACTCCTGATTTGATGCGGTACTCGTTCTTGCTGCTTTTTTGTGGAGTCCCACTCTCGGGGGCGGGAAAAGATCCATAGGATCTACAAGTCATAAGTTTCCAAAAAGTATCACTCATGTCTCCTATCACCTCTGAGTACCAGAATTCGGTTCTCATGTGGGTTTCGTGATGGCGGACGATCGCGCTGGGCAGGTTTTCTCAGGGTTCTCCCATTTCCCCTGAACTTCTCCCACCATACTTTCTCAGTCTTTCTCTCCGTCTGTCCTTGCTTCCGTGGGATAGCACAGTAGACCTACAGGTCGCGTTGCTTGGCTTCCCTACATTCAAATCAATCACTCATGTCTGTCTGACTTGTAGTTTGAGCTGTAGAGATGGACACATGTTTCATTTTCGGCCAATCCTGATGACAGGAAGTGACGTCATTTCTACAAGTCGTAATCTTTCCGAAAACGTATCGCTCATGTCAGTACGACTTATAGTTCGGCCTGTCGAAATGATGACGATATTACGATCTTAAGAGCTCCAACTTCTAAAACCGTTTATCGGTCTACATTTTCAGTAATTTTCAAGTTTTAAATTTAAAAAAAAAAATTAAAAACGACGCTAGAATAGAATTAATGAAAAAAAAAGCTGGTTTTAAACTATCCCAATGGATTTTGTACTTACTTTGTTTACTTTAAACATACATGTAAGCAATCTGAATGGAAAAAGCTGCTGTTGGCACGCCAACAAAAATAATCAAAATATCTTTATCAAGTTGGGATAATTACGAACTTCGGAATATAATCGAATCAATTTCGATTAGAATTTATAATTGAGTAACTAATAAAGGTATAGATGTAGGGAATGACTGTATTCAAATTACTTCATAAAATTTCGCACAATAAACAAATAACAAAATGAATGTGTAGCTACTAATTCTGATTATAGAATGGCAATGAAATCACGCCAACACCAAGTTAATATCGTTTATTGGCACTTAAATTCATGGAATTATCGTATAATTTTGAAGTACTATCAACTGTTGAACGATATCATACTTTTATTGATTATTTATATTTCGAATGTAAACTTCTATCACTGCGATATATAGCAATAATAAAATGATTCTTACAAACCAGGAAGTCTTATTAATCACTTTTCGTAATTACTTCACGATTTATGGAACTGACTTTTAAATAAACGCCTGGATCTGTATCTGAATATCTCAAATCCATTTATATTATCTTTTTTCTATATATTTTTTTTCTTATTTTCGTTCGATAACAACTTGTTCAATTTTCATTATCCTTTTAGTTTATTAGAATTTATTCTGTTTTATCTACATTTGTAGGGATTGAAGAGAAATGATAATTGGGTTCTTATTTTTCCGTCGAAATCTTTTTGTTTTAAATTTTTATTTCTTATTGTCGCAGTTCTTCTTATAAATTAGTAAATAACGATACACATTAAAACATATTTTTTTAAAATTCTGTTGTTAAATTCCAGATTATCCTACTAAAGTGACACCGCTTTCTTCATCTTAATAAGAAAATTACGGACCCTAGATTTGTTGCTGTTGTTTTAGAATGCTTTTTTTTATCTATTTTGTAGAATTGTTTGTTAGCTCTACTATTCATTGTGAGATATAATTTCACAGCCACGGTAAACTGCTGCCATCTAGTGGCCTTTCGGTAAACTACGTAATACAAAGCACTAATAATCATTTGTCTTGTCTTGTCTTGAACATTTTAGGTTTAGACATAATGTCTGTTCCTAACTCTGAAGGTGATCTTGATCTCTCCATCTCGTTCTTGGACGTCCTCGGGCTCTTTTTCCTTTGGGTTTATATCTCAGAATTAATTTTGGTATCCTATCGTTTGACATTCTTTCTATATGGTTAAGCCAATTCTTCTGATGATTTTTAATTTCTTGAATTATATTTGGAGTATCATTATTTTTCTTTTTGTCTAAACGTGTAAATCCTAATAAAGGTCTTAAAAATTTCATTTGTTCAGTTTCCAATCTTTGTTTGTTTCTTGTTTCAACATCCAGGTTTCACTCCCATATTTAATTGCTGCTTTGGCTGTAATGTTATGTAATCTTAACAGTGTTTCTTTCGCCATTTGTTTTCCAAATCTTCTTCTAATTATTCCATTTATTCTGTTATATATATGTTCTGTATGTTTGATATCAGGCTTGCTTCATCGTTATAACCTGAAATTATGTTTCCCAAATATTTAAACTCTTGATACTTGTTCTATTATTTTCCCATTAATTACAATTTTCACTCTTTGTATTTGTTTTCCACACCATTGATTTTGTTTTTAATTCCGAAATTTTCATTTTACATTTTTTTGATATATTATTTAGATGATTTGCTCCAATTTGAAGTTCATCTTCTGAATTTGCTATCAAAACTTGATCGTCAGCATACAGTCTTAATTTTTTATGTTTTATGATCTGGATACCATTTTTATATATTGATTTCCATTCTTTAGGAATTCTGTTGTATATATGTTGAAAAGTATTGGGGAAAGTCCACATCCTTGTCTCACACCTTTATTTATAGCTAAAGTCTCTGATATCCATTCATAAATTTGATGCTAATTTTTGTTTCTCTATATATATATTCTTAATTATATTAATTAATTTCGTCGGAATTTTATCTTCTTCCATAATTTTCCACAGTAAATCTATGTTTAGATTATTATAAGCTTTTTCATAATCAATAAAGAGTAGGTACGTTGGTAAACTAAATTCTCTTCTTTTTTTCAATTAATTGTTGTAATGTAAATATAGCGTCTGAACATCCTCTTCCATTCCTAAATCCACTCTGTTCTTCTTCTAAATAGAGTCTGTAAAATGGGTTAATTTATTTTTTAGAATGTTCATAAATAGTTTATATGCTTTCTATAGTAATGTTATTCCTCTATAATTTTGACAATTATCCTTTGGTCCTTTCTTATATATGCTTATCACTAAATTTCAGTGTCCCATTCCGTTGGAATTTGTTTTTTTTTTTTTCCAAATCTCATTAAACAGATTAAGTCATTTTTCTTTTAATTTTTCATCTCCAAATTTAAATAATTCTGTATATATTCCATCTGATCCCGGACTTTTCCTGTTCCTTGATTTTTTTTAAGGCATTTTCTAATTCATCCGTAGTTACTTAATCTGGTCCTTCTGTTGTATTATTAAAATTCTGAAACTTATTCTCAACTTCTACTTGATCTTCTTCATTCCAGAGTATCTTGTAATGTTTTTCCATTCTTCTTCTGGTATTAATTTCATCCTTAATTTATCATTTTCTGTACATTGTATTTCATTGAAAATTTTGAAACCTATTCTTTGCGGTGCTGTAATGTGAGGTTCTAGAGATTTCACAAATTTATCCCAATCTTAACAGATGATTTACGTACACAATTATAGTTCATTATCATAAATAAAGCCAATGCACAATCTATTGTGCATTGGCTTTATTTATGATAATATCCCAATCTTCTCTACGTGTTTTCGTTGATAGTTTCCTAACTTCGCTCGTAATTTTTTATATTCTGTACAATTGTTTATGTTTTTATTTTGTTGATAAATTTTAAAAGCTTTCTTTTTTTTTCCAATTTTTTCCTGTAAATATTCGTTCCAGGTTCTGATCCATTTCTTGTTTTTATGTGATTTACAACCTAAACTTTCCTCTGCTGCATATAATATTCCTTCTTTGATGTTTTTCCAATCTATTCTATATTGTTTGTAGGTTCTGTTATTTTGTCTTTTAATCTACTTCTATACAAATTTCTAATACGTTCTTGTTCAAGAAGGTAAATTTGAGTTTCTTAGAAATAATATTTTTTTATTATAATAAAATAATTACTTTCAATTTCTAATCTGTTTTCAACTAACATGTGATCACTATCTATTTCACTTCCACGATAGACTTTCGTATTTTTAATATTATTATTTTCATTTATAATAATATAATCTATTATAGACGTAACTCCTCTAGTATACTTAACGTTTCAAAAAAGTATTACTGATTTTCAAATTATTGTAAATACAGAAGTCTTTTAACATTTCACCATTATAATTACTTGTTGGTTCTCCTTCTGTTCCTAAACACTGTGTAATTGGTTGATTACCTACTCTGGCGTTAAAATCTACCATTAAAATTATTGCTTCATCTTTATTTATTTTATCAAGGGAATTTTGTAAATTTTCGTAAAATTCTTCTGTTTCTTCATCTTTACCTTGTATTGGAGCATATATTCCAAAAAATATTAAAACTTTTATTCATAATTTTTATTCTTATTATTATAACTTCTGCCTGAGATCCATAAATAATCTAAAATTTTATTTTTCCAAACTTTTTTGATCCATATTGCGACTCCTGATGAGGCCCATCTATCTTCATCAACACCAGAATAAATCATAATATACATTAATGATCCTCTGTTTTTCTTTTTGTCTATATCTATATTTCTAATCTTTCATTCCATATTTAATTCTTCCATTTTATTTGTAATACCACGTACATTCCAGGTTGCAAATTTCAGATTCCAAAAAGAGATGTCTATTTCTATTAGCCGGTCCTTTTCCCTTTAAGCTAGGCGAACACGGAGCGATTTTATGGCAATATGATTGGGACAAGTTGGCCCAATTTGATTGCGGACAACTTTATCAAGCGCGAACACGTAGTTTCTCCTGAACCAATATTGCCCTGAATTTTTATGGTTACGGCGCTTCTTACTAGGGAGAGCTAAAGAGAGAGCGTGTTTTCGTACAGAATTGCTATAGTATTAAACGCCGTCCCTCTGTAGAAATCAATTACGATTCTTTCATTATCAATTGACAAAATGTTGTTGTTGGAATTATCTGGGCCGACCCATTTCGCTGATTTTAAGCCTTGTTTCTCAAAGAAAATGGCCGGCATGAGTGACTGAATTTCCGATGTTCAAAGTCCCGCCTCCTTCGACGTCAGCATTGTCACGTGATGTCATCCGTTCATTTGATTCGCTTTCGTACCACCAATATTTTGAGCCAACTAATATTGGGCCAATATTGTTCCTTTGGTACCGACAATAAAATTGGGGCAATATTGTTCAGGTTGGGGCAATCAAATTGGGGCAAACGGTTGCCAGCAATCAAATTGGGCCTGATTGTCCCAAAATATCGCCTCATGTTCGCCCAGTATTACATCTGTCCTGTTATTCATCTTCTGAGTTTTTCGAGTAACATTAAATTCCCCTGGATAGATCACCACTCTATCGCAGGGTAAGTTCAGTGATAGGGCTGCTATCTTATGGTCTCTGAACTTGCCAATGAATAGCATTTCCTCTATTCAGAAATTGTAGTTATGCCGCCAATACTCGGTCGTCAGAGCCTCTTTAGTTAAGATCCAGACTGCACCACAAGGAGGCGAGGTTGACATTTGACTATGAGTGGCTATATTTTGCGCTTCACTAATCCATTAGCAGTCCAATAATCATTTGTAATAAATCTAATATTAAATGATTTTAATATATATTACTTAAATACGAATTCGAAGTGATTCAATTTAAAGGGCAGACACATTACATTCTTTTATATAAATCCTATTCTAATAATAGGAATTACAAAAAAAGATGTTGATATAAAACAAATTATTCAATTATTATCACTGTAAATAAAGCAGCACCTGTTGATAGGAACTAATGGTTCCTAACAGGACTGAAATTATAACCACTATAAGGAAACAAATAAAAAAAATATATATTTACATTTAAAATAATACTTGAGATTTCCAATTGTAACATCAGCTTCGTGAGAATTAGTACACACCATTAGATACAGATATTTCTCACGAATATGCTTCTGTAATTTTTATTATTTATAGTATTATTTGATATGTATTCATTCAATGTTTTTCTGAGCTTTTCATACTCTACAGATAGGGCAATAGATGAAGGTCCGAAAATGGGGGATAGCCGGAAGTAATTTCAAGAAACGTAAAATTTGGTACAGATATTACAGTCATAGTACTAAACAATATATAAAAAGTCCCCATGAATTCAAGCTGTGCTTCGGCCGCCATCTTGGAAAATGGCCTCCTGGTTACGATTGTTTCACTTTATAGCCGAAAATATGGATTTTTGATTTTCAAACAAAACTTACAGATAATTGTTTTTTACATATTTTATGTCATTAGCTTCAACATCATAAACCTATAAATAACTGAGTTATTAACAGAAACGCAAGTACTTATTGAGCTTCACTGGATATCAAGGCATCAGAAATCGTAGCTGCAGCTGATGCAAATACGAATACTTCGATAGTTATTATTCGTCTTGGTGGGTTTCACCTTTTAACGGCAAATCTTGGTTCAATTGGCCACGTAATGAAAGGAAGTGGCCTTGAAGAGGTGTTGAAAACAGTACGGTGAATGTTCTCACATGTTCACTAGATATGGATACGCACGGGCTGAGCACACATCCTTACCTACTCAGCTCTTGAAGAGCTAATATTTAGGAGATAATAGTTCAGGAATCACCTGAACTCCAGTCGAATTCGTTTACAGATATTGTGGAACTGTCTGAGAGCTAGTCACTAACTGCAATTCACCTGAGGAAACATGCAATGCTGAAATGATGAAGAGACTATTGGTCCGGTTTGAAGGCACAGGTAGCAAGTCTTAATGGGACAGCAAGGCTTTGGTTGCAATATTTCGAACAGGTGAACCTTCTTTTGCAATTCATCGTAGCTGAACGAACTGAAAATTGGAGTTTGCACATCTCCACTGTAATTACAATGCTTCCATATCCCCACGCCGCAAGATATCTTTTGTATGCTCAGTAAACGACTGACCTGGAATTGCTAACGTCAGAAAAAGAGTACATTCAGTATACAGCTCGTGGCTTCTTCACAATGAGTGGAAGCAGCTGATTCTGGTCTGGTATACCGATCGATATGTGTCTAGAACAGACGCTAATACGATCATTGAAAAGTATTGGGGGACTGACATATGGTCGTAGAATAACAAGAGAACGCGTTCAGGTGACAGAAGCAATTGAATCTTTTTGTAGCACAACCACTACAACAAATGATCAACTGGGATTTGCAAGACAACCTAGATTCAAAAGACAGATTACTTTTCACAGAATGGTTTAAGCAACACAATCCCTTCACTATAAAATCAGATACTTTATTGTGTATTTCTTCAGGACTAGTAGCTGATTATACTGTGACACGTCACAGTGTAATCAGCTACTAGTCCTGAAGAAATAGCATTGAAGATAGGAACATTATGTAAGAAAAAAAAAAACTGTTGGAAGAAATTTTGTCTAAGTGCATTTACATCGTAAAGACAAGATAGTTCCATTTGCTGTCATAACATTGGGAAACGTACAAGATTAAGTCATCGCCATCAACTCACAACAACTTTTCAATCGTATAATGTGTGTTGCCAGAGGATCCGAGGAATGAAGGTCTACTTTGCATATGGATTAGCACCCATCTCATGTTTGATGATATCTCCTTAAGAAAAGAAACCAAGTCTTCAATTATTAAGGTGTTTCAATCAGAACAATCCATATTTAACAGCCAAATTTCGTCTACATAGTGGATGGTGGACATCATCTTCATTCTGTAATTTGGCCCCGACCAGCAGCATATGGAGATGTCCTTCAAACGTACGTGTCTCATATACTTAAGAATTACCGTAGTAACTGCACTGTCGTGTTTGATGGCTATCCAAGTCAACCAATCACCAAAGCAGAGAAACAACGGCGAAGGACAAGGAAAACATCAGTGCAAATACGGTTCGAAGACAACCTGGACCGTATCAACAACTACATCAGACAATTTCATTGCTAAAGTGCATAACAAAATAGCACTCATTGCTTCACTGTCAGTTCATTAAGGCCGCATGAACCAACATCTTCACTGAATCGCTACGTAATGTAATCAATGTAGTTCGAGCGGAGGCTGATGCAGGTATATCTACTGTCAGCAAGACTCCAAAATAGAAAACAAAATGGATCATACACCGTTGTTGTTGGCCAAGCACAGATTTGCTGATACTATTGACAGCACTCGCCGCAACCCCTGAAGATGTATGGTTCTTGCGGTCTTCAAAAGGAAATACAAAGGCTACGTATTTTGATAAATGCAAACAGAAATTACTATTAGGGGATATTTGTAAGGTATATCACGCAGCAACTGGATGTGACACCACATCAGCGATTTATCGAAAAGGAAAACTTTAAGCTGTGACACTACTAAAGAAAAATGATGAACTGCATGCCATTTGAATGATGGAATGGGGATGTTTAAGGTCTCTGGTTCGAGGCTGGAAAAGTCATGTGACGTAGGTGTGTCACTTCTAAAAACATGGCTAAGATTACCGAAAAACCTCTGTATATTAAAGATTTCTCAACTTTACATATATTGAATTATCGGCATACAATTAAGGAGGCGTATGGAAATAATGTAGATTCGTTATTTCTAGATGAAAGGCATAAATATATTTAAAGAGAAATTTGTTCTATTCCTTTCATCTAGAAATAACGTATCTACATTATTTCCATACGCCTCCTTAATTGTATGCCGATAATTCAATATATTTAAAGTTGAGAAATCTTTAATATACAGAGGTTTTTCGGTAACCTTAGCCATGTTTTGAGAAGTGACACACCTACGTCACGTGACTTTTCCAGCCTCGACCCAGAGACCTTAAACATCCCCATTCTACAAAGAAAGCTATCGCAGCAGCAGGAAAACAGTTTTTGCTGTATCTGTACAGGGCGAAACCAAACAGTTCTTTAGACAAACATAAATACTTTGTTGCCTAATTTTCTATACAGTCTAAGTCTGACCGCACTCCTTCACCAACCAATGCTGCATCGTGTTAAACTCCATGTATAGCAATGGCTTGGAAATTAAGTTATTTAGAGCCCACGGAGTAGGGATGGAAAACGAGTGAAGGAACAGTTTACACCAGTGACAATAACAATGGAGCCAGAGACTACTGAAACTTGTAAATGTAAAAAGCTAAAAACAATGCGATTATAAAAGAGCTCGTATTCAGTGCTCAGCTACGTGCGGACATTACCAGGACCTTAACTGTTACAATTCACGTGCTTGTGACAATGACCAATCAGATGAAGACAGTGATTTTGCATTTCTTGAATGACGACATTTTGATGAATTATTGATTCTTAATAGCACGTAATAAGTCATTAAACAGGTGTGATTATTGCTACGATAACGCATTGACAAGTATTTTAGTTGTTAATGCGTTAACCATGGATTGTAACATTAACCATGGATTGGTTGAAGCGTGGTGCAGCATTTCCGTTTATCGCACATAACTAGATGTTGTTTATGATGTTGAAGCTAATGACATTAAATGTGTAAAAAATAATTATCTGTAAGTTTTGTTTGAAACTTTTTTTTTTTTTGTAAAATCTATATTTTCGGCTATAATGGCAAAAAAACGTAAACCGGCAGCCATTTTCTAAGACGGCGGCCGAAGCACAGCATGAATTCATGGGGACTTTTTATGTATTGTTTAGTATTATGACTACAACATCAGTATCTAATTTCACGTTTCTTGGAATGACTTCCGGGTCAAGTCACTTTATTTACTGGCCTAAGAAGCTAGTTGATCTTCATCGTTGAACAGCAAAGAGATTAAATCAGCCAAACAGTTGTCCGAAGACCTGTAGCAGTCATCCAAGGGTTACGACCCCCGCGGAAGATCGATATATTGCTGTTGTAGCCAAGCGGAATCGAAGATCCACCTCCACACATGGCAGCGGCCATTGGTAAGACGATATCTGCCACTACTGTTCGTCGAAGGCTAGAATGAATGGTCTGTACGCCCAGGTACCACGAAAAAATTTGTGTTCCTTTATCCGTCCAATCCAGAGGGGCACGATTACAGTGGTGCCGCCAGCATGTGAATTGAATTATGTCTGATTGGGGTAACGTTATGTTCACAGATGAGTCCAGATTTTCCCTACAACCCGATGATAAGCGTGTAAGGGTCTGGAGGAAACAAGGCACACGCAATCGGCCCCAGAAAATCACCGAACATCACGCATTCCGCGGTGGAAGCATCATGGTCTGGGCAGGGATTTCATTGGGATATCGCACCGACCTGCACATCTACAGGCGAGATTCTGTGACGGCTGTACGGTATCGAGATGAAGTCCTAGACCCCATTGTGAAACTGTACGCTGCTTCTTCTTGGTCCTTCTTTCGTTTTAATGGACGATAAAGCGCGTCCCCGTAGAGCTGCCATCGTTGACGACTTTCTGGAGAGTGAGGGGATTGCGCGTATGGAGTGGCCGGCTTACTCGCCGGACCTTAATCCAATTGAAAATCTTTGGGATGCCCTCGGCCGTGCTGTATGTCGACGTTTCCCACCTCCAGTCACTCTGAGAGATTTGGAAACTGCCCTACAGGAGGAATGGCGATTACTGGACTCTGCAGTGGTTGATCACCTCGTAACAATCATGATCACACGCTATAAACTTTGTATGCAGGTGAGGGCTGCTCACATACCCTATTAATGTCGGTTTTTATTGTTTGTTTTGAATTTAAACATCATTTTGTTAATGATGGAAATATGAGGTTATCTTATAATTTACGAAAATTGAATATTTTGTTTATCTCTGTATGTAATTCTTTGTTTTGTTTCATGAATAAACATAGAGCTACTTACTTGCAGCATTTAATGTCAATCAAAGCAGTAGGGGAGACCGGGGCCAAGTGGACCTGGGGATAGAGTGGACCGTTGACTTTAGTAATTCGTGTAGACGCTAGAATGTGCCAAAAATCGGATAGAAGGTTGGTGCCATTGTGGCGCTGCTACCACAAAAGCGTCAGTGAGTTCGGCTTATTGGTGACAGTGAGGTGATCGATTGTTTTGTTTTTGTTCAGGTAAGTAAATGTTTAGTGTTGTTTTTACTTTAATA